>QEPC01005758.1:892123-1000166 GCA_003113815.1 Sphenodon punctatus | reverse complement strand
CCCGGACCTGGCCTCCCTCATCCATGCCTTTGTCACCTCGAGGCTGGACTACTGCAACGCGCTCTACGTGGGGCTTCCCTTGTTCCTGGTTCGGAGGCTGTAGCTAGTGCAGAAAGTGGCGGCCCACCTCCTTTTGGGGACGGGTCATCAGGAGCACATAACACCTGTGCTCCGGACTCTGACTGGTTGCCAATAGCGTGCCGAGCCAGGTTCAAGGTTTTGGTATTGATCTACAAGGCCCTTCACGGTCTGGGCCCCTCATACCTCAGGGACCACCTCGCCCTCCGCACCCCAGAGCAGCTCCTTCGGTCTGCCGGGGGTGCCTTCTTGAAGGTCCCCTGCGTTAAGCGGGGGGCCACAATGGAGAGGGCAATCTCAGTGGCCGGGTCACGCCTTTGGAACTCCCTCCTGGAGGAAGCTCGCCTGGCCCCAAGCCTGTTGACATTCCGGCGTACTTGTAAAACCTGGCTGTTCACCCAGGCCTTGTGGGAGGGGGGTTAGCGGGTTTTATCTCCCTTACCCTATTTACTGAGTTCCCGGGCCCTGTTTTAACACTTGATTATTGTGGCTGATATGTTTTAATTGTTTTTAGATATATTTTATACATGTTTTTTATTGTTGTAAGCCGCCCCGAGCTGGTTTAGGAGGGGTGGGGTAAAAATAAAATAAATAAATTAAAATAAAATAAGCAAATCTCCTTACTGCTTTGCAGCATCAAATCATCCCTTGAATTAAGTTTAAAAACTATGGGCGCATTCAGATGTGCGCTTAATTTGCACAGCAGCAGCGGCAGCAGCATCATGTGATTTAAAGCAACGCGCACTTCCGGGCTGGTGTGAATGCACCAATTCAGCGTAATGCGAACTGTCGGAGTGCGGTTTTAAAAGCTGCTTGGAGCAGCTTTTAAAACGCACTCCGACAGTTCGCATTACGCTGAATTGTGCGCACTAGGTACATTCACACCAACCCGGAAGTGCGCGTTGCTTTAAATCGCACGATGCCGCCGCCGCTGCTGTGCAAATTAAGCGCACATCTGAATGCAGCCTAAGTCATGATTTCACCCAAAAGCAGGACACTTTTGGAAAGAAAACAAGGCCTGTATTTTCACTCTCCACTTCAGTTATATTTACAGGCAAAAAAGAAGTCAAATTTCACAGGGCTTTTAACAAAAATAAAATTAAAATGTGACTTGGGGGAAACAATAAAATATGAAGATCTTTAAATGATTGAGTCCCAGCATTAAAACGCTCTTGTTCCCTATGCCTCCCTACACACAGGGCCGGTCACTCAGGCAAAAAGCATGATTTGGGATCCCAGGGACCTGCCTAGGTGGTGTCATCACAGGGCGATGACGGTTGTGAACATTAGTTGGCAGGTTGCTAATGGGGTTGGGGTAGGGTGGTCACTGATGCATCCCCAGAATACAGGACATGGAGGGAGGAAGAGTGCAGCTGGCCCAGGGCTCCTTCCCCCAGTCAGGACTGAGCAGCAACACTGGGAAGAAGTGGGGATGCAATGGTACCAGCAAAATCCTAGCCATGGGTGTATATTTAAAAAATCCACCCGGATGGGGTTGGGCAGATGAAAAGAGTGGTCATGTCCTGGAAAATCCAGACACTAGCACCCCCCAGTGCTGGGACCGCTGGCTCCCTTCAAGTCCACATGCTGCTGACACTGCTGTTCCCAGCCATAAGTCATAAGATCATGACTTCCAGGGGGGTGAAAGTGACAGCGAGTGAAAAATACAGGACAAAAATGTGTAAATAAAGGACAATCCCTTCAAAAAACATGACTGTCCTGTCTCCTGTATAAAACAGGACCAACGGTCACCCTAGGTTGGGGGCTGGTTGGTGGTTGAACAGGGCCGTTTACAGTCATATGTGTTAAGGGACCCAAAGAGCAATTTTACTTGCCATTTCTCAAATGCTAGACTTATCCCCCATGAGGAGGCTGGTGCCACTATCATAATTTTATATACAGGGAAAGTTAGGCACGGAGATGGAAGAGGCTCGTCAAAGAATACACAATGGAAAAGTTGGAGGCCATAACAGCTGGGCTCCACTGGTCTGACCGCAGTTCTGGGAGCTCCTGCTCTCTCTTCCACTGACTCCTTCTGTGGCCTTGGGCACATGGCTTCTCTTTAAAGTGAGGCTAATGGGATCAAGGAGAAGATAGCAGCTGTGCAAGTATCTGAAGTGCCCAGGGCCTTCAAATCATGGGCAAGTGGAAGGCTTTGCAGCTTAACCAGCTCACCTGCATGAAGAGTTCAGGTAAGAGGAGTCTAGCACCTGGTCTACCCATTAGGCCAAGAGTGGGGGACCTGTTCTCTTCCATGGGCCACTTTAAATGTTAGAACAAACTTTGTGTGCAAGGTGGCCAGATATGCAAGTTTTAGAGGACACTTATGAAAAATACAGGTTGCAGGGCTACATGGCACTGTAGCCCTGCAACCTGTATTTTTCATACATGTCCTCTAAAATTTGCATATCTGGCCACCCTGAGTGCCAGATAAGAGTTGGGGATGTGGGTGCTTAAGGAGTCTGCTCAGGACAGAGGAAGGTGGGGAGGGTCCAGATCATGGATCCAACCTTGAGTACATACCTTCATGTCCACTCTCTTCCCAAGCGAAGTCTTTCATTCAGTGCTTGAAGATGGCAAATGGATCCAGGGTCCAGATCCAGGAACTGGAAAGGGGGAAAATAAAAACCAGCTGTGGGCCAGATTTGTCCTGCTGGCTGGAGTTTCCCCACCTCTGCATGAGACCACCAGCACAATTCTTGAATATCCAAGAGGAAGTGGGTGGAAAGAGACATCTGCTTGCACCCAAACCAAGGAAGCATTTCCAGCCTGGTCTGGCCTTTTTTAATGCTAGCTTTGAAGATGCAAATTATAATAACAGCAATCAGCACCTTTAATTAGTAGCCCTAGCCTTTCCAATGGCCCTGGGGCACTGGCCCTTTAAATCAATCCCTCCAGTGGGATGTGCCAACAAGGAAGAAAAAGCAGCCTGGGCTCTGAAGTGGAGTCACATTCCTCACCTGATTATCATCATCATCCAAGCAAAACAACAGGGGGAGAGCCAAGGGGGTGCTGCCAGAAATAGACAGAGGACCCAGCAAGCAGTCGCCTGCATGGTGCAGTGTTGGTAAACAAACCCCCAAGCACCAGGACCAAGAGCCAGACAGCAGCAGAGAAGGAGGCAGTGGCAGCAGCCATGCTGCATCTTTCAAAATCTCTAGGGCCACCCCTTGTTTTTGTTAACATGCTGATTCCAGCTACACCACACACACCTCCCTGTTAAGGGGCTGGCCCACCAGGAACCTACACAACTGGGTTGGGCAAGTGGCAGTTGCTGCTCTGATCCTTATCTCAGTCACACCTTGTGATAATAGAGAAGGGGAGCTGGAGCCTTGATAGGTAGGGCAGGTGCTCTGGCACAGAGCAGCCACTGACTCCTAGGAGGTGGTTTTGTTGCTCTCGCCTGTGGGCACCGTACTCCATCCATCATCCACAATCCCTTCCCTGCCCAAGGATGCCTGGAGATTCCAGCTGATGGAGCAGATGATCTGGTTTTACACCCACGAGAACAGAGGGCCACAACTCTACTCTGTGCCCCAAACTTGGGGTTGGTGGTCCTCAATTTCAGTCCCCTATGCTCACATGTTATGGCAGCAGCAAAATGCATGTGAAAGAAATTGGGTATTTGCTCTGTCTTGGGCATATGATGGCCAGGAGACATGTCTTTGGTGGGCCAAGGGACTGGAGTGGTCCTCCCACCCCCACAAATGCGGTGTTTACTATTATTACTAGGTATCATTTCTCTAGCACTTTTAGTGTCCACAATATTTTACAATCCTTCTTTAGTTCACCCCCAACACACTATTATACAACACAGATTAGGAATGGATGCAAGAGACTGTGACTTAATTTAAAGCCACCCACTGAGCTCATGGTTAAAATGGGTTTTGAACCTTGGTCTCCCAAGATCCAATCCTTACATCTTAACCACTAGACTGCACTGGCTCTCTACTAGTAATTGTCCTATTGTGACCCCTAAGTTATGACTTGCAACAGAGCACAGCCATTTAAATAGCTGCTTTACCTGTAGCTTGGGGGCAGCCAGGGGAGTTAGGACTAGTGCCAATCAATGCCAACAGTGAAATCTCACATAAAAGTTTCACAATAGTCATCAACATATTGACTTGAATTGAAGTTTTCATCCAGTTCTATTTAAAACATGATTAGCATAACCGGGTGGCCTGGGTTCAATTCCCAGATCCAGAGGCTGTGTGTGACCGAGTCTCTGATCTCAGCTTGCTGTCTGTACAAATGGAGAAGAGCCCGGCTCTGCGTCCCATACGATTAAACTACCCGGGGGGGGGGTGATGGAGGCAAGAGTCACTTTGCCCAGCCCCTTTCTGACTTGACCATGCCCCTTTTCCAAGGGTTGTGACATTACAACACACACAAAAGGGTCAGGGTCAGGCAAAAGCCAAAGAATGCAACTTTAAACCCTCTCGTCTCCCCCCAGCACCCATGATACAAATATTTATTTAAATTTATATCCCATCTTTCCCCCAAAGCACTGGACATGTAACAGCATAATAAAAAACATACATTTTTAAAAATCCCCTTCCAGATGTCTACCCCAACCCGGCCGCCCCGAGCTGTCATTGTGCGGGAGGATGCGGGGTAAAAATGTAATAAATTTAAAAACTCCTATTGCTGCCTGCCAAAAGAAAAGTCTTAAATCGCCTCCAGAAAATGCTAAGACTTGGGCTAGGATGAAACCTTCTGGGGAACCAGTTCCCCAGTAGCGGGGCACCCACCAAGACTGCCTCTGCGCACCCTTGCCATGTGAACCTGATAGGAAGAGGATACCTGTGAGCAGAAGTGTAGCTAGCTACCATGGAGCTACGGGGACTCTGGGGAGGGACCTTTATAAGTGGCCTGAGTGCCTCTAGGATATTTTCAGAGTAGACAGAGGCAGAGTGCTGGTCCTACTCCCTCCCCCTGAGCACTCTGAAAATATCTTAGGAGCGTTCAGGCTGTTTGTGTGTGTTGGTGGTGGCTTGCAGCAGGGCACCCCTGGAGAACATTGGCAGCCTAGAGAGAGGCTCTTACCCCATCCCCTGCCTTTCCACCCTAGACAGCTTGCAGCTTTGCTCTTGGCACCCCAGGGTGGGGGGGCATAATTGGGACATAAATCTGGGCCTGTCACAGCTTTGCTAAGCCACTGCAAGAGCACACTCCCAGCTGACTAAAGGAATCATGTTGGAACATTGGGGAAGAGGCAATCTTTCAGATATGTGGGGCCCAGGACATTTAGGGCTTTAAAAACCAAACCCAGCACCTTGAAAGACTGGATGAAAACAGACATAATGCTAACTCCACTTTAACATTTCTTATGCATGTTGCAGGGCTGCATAGGGCTCCAACAAAGCCCTGCAACAAGCATAAGAAACGTTAAAGTAGAGTTAGCATTATGTCTGTTTTCACCATGAGTAGAGTTACCAGCTACTCTTCTGAGCCTGAACCAGAGTCTGAACCAGAGTCTCCAGGGTTTGATGCATTATCTCCAAGTGCTAAGTGAAGCCCACATTTCACCAGGTTATGTAGTCTCAGCTCTAGATTTCTTTTCAGGGGCAGCAGTGAGTTGGGCTATGTCTGAAAGGAGTCCCTTTGCTCCATCCTCTTCAGGTTTAAGCCCTTCTGGGAAGGTGACAACACTATGAGGCCACATGAGTACATTATATTATGCAGCTGAGGTTCTAAACCAGTGTTTTCAACCAGGCATCCGTGGATCTCTGGGAACCCCCAATCATGCTGTAAGAGGATCCATGGAGCAAGCAGAACAAAATATTTAAGGATGCATTAACTGATGCACAAAAATGAGAAACCCCAGTCACCTCCTTATGTCTCACTATTCTCACAGTCATTCGATGTATTCACTGTGCTTTAAAACAGACTGCATTTAATTATAAACCCTACAAAGAATTTATTATGCAGGCAAGAAACTCAACCTCTTTCTCCACCCACACCCTTTGGTTGCCATTGTAAGGGGTTCCTAATCCTAGTGTCATTGCCTTTAGGGGTCCAGGCACCCAGCCTTACACAATCCGGAGCCCCTCACAAGAGGGCTTGCTGAGGGAAGAGGCCTGGATGGTAAGAACATGTAACTCACTCGAGCCCTGGGTCCATGTCTGAGCCACAAAGAACGTTTTCATCAACGCCTGGATGTCACATGGGCTGTCACCTGGTTTCCTGCTTTGTTACAGCGCGCGCTTCTGCAAAATATTTACATGTGGCTTAAACTCAAATAGGGGAGAGTCAGAATTGAGGGCAGGGGTTCTCAAACGTGTGGTCTAGACCCTAAGTGGCATGGTTGTCTTGCTACATGGGGTCCCAATGAGATCTACATAATCAGATTTGCAAGTTTCCAAACCTACAGGTCACAAGGATTTCTTTTCTCTCTCAACGGGGTCACAACCTGAAAAAGTTTGGGAGCTGCTGACCTAGGCCCAGCTACACAAGAGTTGAAACAAATAGATTTTTTAAAATTCATGGATATAATTTGCCTTTTGGGATAGCCTTCCAAATATCTGAATTAATATCAGTAATCAGAACAGGTATTTGTGCATCTGCTTATTTGGATACTCCTGATTTGATTACTTCATTTCAGCTATTGCATATACACTAATAGTACACATTGGGACTTCAAGCAGACCAACCCTTCTGAATCCACTGAGATTATTCACAGATTCGGAATGGTGCATGGAGATCCACTGTGGATTTATTTATTTTTTACTGTGGTGAATCTCTGTGCACCATTCCAAAAGCCAAAAAAACCCTGTGTGGCACCATATTGTGCACGAACACTGTGCAAGATGTTGCCACACTGGGGCTGGGAGCTAAGTGGGATCTCCGACAGAAGGGGGTCTCTATCACATCCAGTGCACGTTCAGTCAGACCCGGATTGGAGCGGCAGGTTCCAAAGGATATGAAATGCGCCACAGAGAACCATTTTAGATTTAGCATACATGCGCTAACAGTGCAGCAAAGAAGTAGCCGAAAGGATCGAAATAACTAAACAAATAACCAAAACAGCTATCTGGTGAAAAAGAAATGAATAGGATTATCTGCTTCATCAGTTTTGGGTCAAACAGTGCAAATTTGACATGTTTATTCATTATCAAGAATATCTGTTTGGACTCTAGTGAACACCCCACATGGAAAAGGGAGCACTTTCCCTGCTTAAATGGGTCTTCACCAACACAGATGGGCCCCCCGACACGGAGTGACTTTACCCCATGATTCTGTCGTCTCTGGGCAAAGTTGTCCATCCCCAGAAAAAAAGCCAATCAATTGCACTGCAATAAACCCTGACACAATAATGGGAGCTGACAATATATTATATCAATGAGAAGGCTGGGCAACAGAGGAAACGTAGTCACAAGAGATTAGCAAATACAGGATCACGTCCAGTGCCTGCCTGACTGCAGCCAACGCCCAGTCGTCCTGAGAGAAGTCAGCCTCAACTGCCTAGGCTGCACCTGGCCCATTGGGCTATCCTGGTGGTGGTGAGGTGGAATTCCTTCCTGACTCATCCAGCAGTGGGCATGATGCCAGATTGCCCTTACCGGTAACCTTCCCTTCCATAGCTGGGAGAGGTGTGAGCAGTCAGGACATCAGCACAACCAACTGGGGCAAGGCTGGGAATAAAGATTTTTCTACCTACCCCACAAAGAGAAAAGTGGGTGCAGGTGGGAACCCTGGAAGCAGGTGGCATAGATCTAATGCCATCCTGATTTCAAATCAATGGGATAAGATTTCAACGTGAAACCTGGATGTGGTCGACAACAACCTAGGCCCAGACCACTGCAAACCCCAACAATGACTTCAGGCAAGCAGTATGCATTCCGGGGGGTGTTCCCAGGTGCAATTTAGCTCAATGCATTATGGGTCTTCTGTCAACACTGAGCCCTGCCTTTAGACAACCAGGATTCCCAAGGGATTAACAAAAGCAATTGAAAGATTGCCTCTTCCACATTATGTCCCATTGCGATCCCTGCAGTTAGCTGGCAGTGCCCTCTTGCAGTAGGTACCACCTCTCAGCCAAGTTCATACAACCAAGGCACACAGCATTCTCGGTTGCTGCTGCCCCAGCACTGCGGAACCCTCTTCCCCTGGAGGTTCATTTAAGCCTGAGTTTGAGTATCTTCTGGAGGCAGCGCAAGACCTTTGTTTTTGTCCAAGCATTTGGCAAACAAGAATAGGGGTTGGGTGGGGATTTTTAGAGAGGACTGGAGTGAGATTTTTAGGGGACTTTTATATTTTTTATGTATTTGATCAATTGTTGTTTTGCAAGCCACAATAAGCCTTAGGGAAAGGGTGGGGTATACAGTTAAACAAACAAACAAATAAATTAAATAATCCCTCAGTCTCACAGCACAAAGAGTTCTTCTCTTAAAAAAACATGTCCTAATAAGAGCCCAGCTCACTGCTGCCTACCTACCGTAGGGTTCTGTATTATGCTAGTACAGGGGTGGGGAACATCTGACCAGTGAGTCAAATCCAGCTCCCAGCTTGTTTTTATTTGACTCCTTTCCAATTCCTGGATCTAGTCAACAGATCCAGTTCAAGCACTGAAAAACATTAGACCAGGAGAAGGGAGGAGAGAAAAGGACATGCACTCAAGGATAGGGGATGCAACAGATCTACAATCTGAACCCTCTCCTTGCTTCTCCCATCCTGAAAATAATTTGTAGGCATCACCACTCCTAACTCTTATCTAGCCTACAAAGCTTTTAACTCATTTGCAAAGCGACCTACAGAAGGGAAAAGGTTCCTCACGTATGCTCTATTATTTTGAGATAGGGAGGTGTCTGGGCTACAGGGAAATAGGAAAGAAAAGTTTATTCTAGTGGAAAGCAGAATCTGGGAAACTAAGCATTACCTGAAGGGTCTAGGTTATCACAGTAGAAACCAAGGGAACAGGGCTAGGGAGCAGAGCACTGGGTCCTAGCAACACCCAAGTTCTAGTTCCTCCCAGCTCTGACACAAATTTGTAGCCCTGCCACTTCTCTTTGCCCTGTTTCCCAGCCTACAAAATGAAGGTTGTGGGATGGCCCAGGGTGGGAGCATTTGTATGGTGTTGCCATTCCTGCCTCATTTCAACCTGCAAGTATGGAGACACTCTGTGGTGGACAACTGAAGCTCATGAGTCATAATGGGATAAGCATTCAGATAGGTCAGGAGTGATTCATGGGACATATTGCCCCCACTTGGGTAACAAGAGAGTTAATACAGTATCTCAAGCAATGGAATGCAGGAGAAACCCCATATCCACATGTCTCTTGGGACAGACTTTTTGTCTGGGTTAGAGAGGTGATTTTGAGTGTAATTAAGGGACCATTACAATCACCCTGATCTCCTGCATAGCAAAGGCCAGAAATCTTCATCCCAGTGATATCATGCACCTGCCCCCAAGAGCCTCAGGTCATGTATGCCATGCAGTGCCACGATGGACCAACACTCATAGAGGTGGCATGACAGGACTTGTGTGTGTCCGAGCGTGCATATGAGGATCTATGTATTGCATACATCTATTCCCTGCTGAACAAACACTTCCTGGTTCTCATTTGTTATTTGCTTACAAAAGCAGTAGTAAAATTTGAAAGAGCATCTCCCACTCATCTCTGTAAAAGCACAACTTAAAACAGCTCTTCAAAGAGATCACTGCCAATTTATTGATCAGCTTCATTAACTGGGCTAGAGTGATGGAACATGCTTGTTCTCAGAGTCATCCCCTGGGCAGGACAGCAATACAAGCCTTTAGGAAAGTCCAGTCTACCCAAAGCCTTTTGACATAGCACAACATACTCGTCACCATGGTGGCTAGCGACCTGCCATAACACGGGATGCCATCCTGCCATAAACTTGTCCGCTCTAGTGTAGAGATGGGAAGGTGTTCGCCTACCAGTATATTTTTCTGCTTATTTCAGACACGGGGTCTGTACCATACACACATACTCCAGCATCTGTACATTCCTACTAGGCTTTGCTTTTCACCACTCGTGCATCTATGTCCAACTGTGCAGGTGTTTCAAAAACTCTTTGGGGTTGCACAGCCCAGTTCTGTCTGTACACAGTACCATGCATTTCCGGAACTATTCAACAACAGGATTACATTGCAAGTCAGGTGTTGGTGAAAAAAAAAACAACAGGCTAAACAGTGCAGACTTGTAACTTGCACCAACCTGGCATTTGGTGGTTTTGCAAAATGCATGCTGTTTACATGTCGAGGTAGCAGAAAGAAAGAAAAAAGCATGCAAGAGAAAGAACCCTGTCCCCATCGCCACCCACTGCTGTACCCCGTTCAGCCCCAGACATGGCTTTCTTACATAACTTCTGGCCAGGTCAAAAAAAACACAGCTGAACATCCCCAGATTTTGACATGTTCAAAGTCCAGAAGCAACTTTCCACAGCTCTAACCTACTGTTAAAGGCTCTACAGCCATCTTTCTGTGGGGAATTGCACAGAACCTAATCCCTTTTCAACCACCCTAATCCCCGGCCCTGAAGACTGCACCATAGCACTTTAACACACATGGCATTCCTCATCTCCTCCAACACCACCAAAGGCTTTAAACATGCTCCTGTCTGACAGCAGCCAGAAGCTTCCTGCCCACCCAGGGATCCCAGCCAAAATATTCTGTGTGCCATCATGGCCAGACGGTTAGCGTGGCCGACGGAACCCAACACCTGGATTTACCTCAAATCCCGAGGTAGCCGTGTCTCGCAATGCAAAGAACTGAGAAGGCTAAAAACCAACCTTGTAGGGGAAGCTCCAACGTGGAGGAGTGGGAGGCTCTTGTAGAAGGAATAAGGGGGGAGGTAAAGAAGCGTAGAACAGTTTCCCTCCTCGTCCTGGCAGATCAGTCAGTGAGAAAATAACGTCCAAACGTTGGAACGATGGGAAGGCTGATAAGCAAGGTCTGAAATCTGAAACTGCAGGTTGGCTCAGTCATATATAAACACACAGAGAAAGAAACACACCCCCATTCACTCTCTGCATTCACACCACCCTCCTGTACTTCCTTAGTGATAGCAGGCAGCCCTCTAGCTGCACCACTGGAAACTAGGCACTCGGCAACATTCAGAAGGGGGGGGGGGAAATCAAAGAGAGGAGAGAGACCTGTCAGAAACAAACCCACCTCCGTCTCTCGTTAGGATCAATCCTGAAATGAAAGCCACTTAAATACTCCAACGAGGAACAAAAATAAAACCTGCCGTTCATTTTATCTTACACTTGGGCGGGAGCGGATGTATTTTTACGTTTCGCATAGAGATGTGATTGCAGAGCTTTCAAAGACAAACTCCTTGCTGTTACACACAGCCTTTCATTCATAGATTTGATGATATTTTATTGGGGAGTAGCATCCCCCGTCTGTTTTACAGATGGAGAAACTGAGGCAAAGAGCAAGGAAGGGACCTGCCAAAAGCCACCTAGCAGTCCAGTAGCAGAGCAAGAAATAGGACGCAGGTCTAGTTGGTGACAGTGGTCCAATATTTTTTCAGAAAGAAAAATAATGGAAGAAGTGGTAAATCTGGGAGCAGCACCTACAGAACCTGGCTCATACCTCATTCTCACAGCACCCTTCCCACTTGCAAACTTGCCCTTTGTTCCTCAATCTGTGTTTGCCTTGCCCTGTGTGTTTACACAGCCACCAGCTTCCCTGCATTTTAGGGTGTTTTTAGACAAGTGCCTCCTCACCTATTACCCACCCATCATGCATGTTGCAGGGCCACATTGGTGCCCTATGCAGCCCTGCAACATGGATGATGGGTAGGTGACTGGTGGGTAATGGATGGAGAGGCACTTGTCTAAAAACACCCTTAGTGGCCTGCCTCTTGCACTGGGTGGTAGAAAGTTAGAAATCATCAAGAAGCAGTAACAGTTTCACACAACACTAAGAACGTAGGTTTGTGCCACTACCGACTTAAAAAGCATGTCATGTGAAGGAGTCTTCATTCTTAATTGCTATAACAGCGACACTCAGCTCTGACGGGCTCAGGAGTCACATGTGCAGTCAGCATTGAAGAAAAAAACAAACAGGCACAACTGCTTGCCCACAACCACACTGACTCCATTCCTGCAGGGGAACAAACTGCAGCTCCAAACCCCAATCAGCTGTTATGGCTAAAGGGCAGACCAACAGTCACCACCAATCAATTGTTTAGCACCAGAGCCAATCAGCATTTGAAGCCACAGTCTGTCTCTGCCTGGCTGGCTGCAGCTGCAAAGAGCCACAGACCAGAGACTAAACAGCCACTTGGGCTTGGACGCCAAAGTATAACTATCACTGAACAAGACCATAATTATTATTATAATTATTAATAATTTCTATAGCACTTTCAGCTTTCAAAGTACTTTACAATTCTTATCTAGTTCACCCTGACAACTCTGTGAAGTCCTTTGTTATTATTCCCATTTTACAGATGAAGAACTAAGGCCAAGAGAGAGTGACTTGACCAAGGCTACCCATGGCTAGAAGTTGAACCCTGGTCTTCTAGCCCATGACTAACACCTTACCCACTAAGTTACACTGGCTAGTAAATAATACCCATTAGATTAGATTTTTTTAAAGGTACGGGCTTGCGCCATAGCCCATTACAACATACATGAATACATAAATAATACGTAAGTATGATAACCAAAACAATACTCTCAAATAATTAAATATGCATATGTCTAATAAGTTCAGCTTTGTATGCAAATACAGCTAAGCGAGAAATCTCAGTAGTGTCCTTATGTAAGAAAAGCCAAATAAGTTTTTCCCTATTTGAAAAGCAGCTAACCCTGGATAGTGATGGAGTCAGATAAATATTCCTAATATCAAATACAGTCATTCATTATGTTTTAGAATTTAAACAACTTCTATCATACCCACCCCACAAGGACAGAGCCTAGTCTCTCTTGGAGAGCCTTTCCTTCTACCAATTATGTCTGTCAGCATCTGTTCTGTCCTTAATATGCTCAATGTTGACCTCTATTTATGCTTAAGATCCATTATAAGATATCTCTTACCTTCCATAGGATGTAATTGGGGGCAATCCACGCATAGCGTACCAAGGCATAATCATTTTGAAGGGCAATATCTCTCAGTCTTTGAGTAGCCTTCTCAATCTCGCTAGCTAGCAGTGGAAAGTCTGATATTACCCTCACAAAAGTAACCCAGACCTGTACTATACAACATAGTATTAACAAACTAAGCCAAGGGTATTGGGAAGCAGGAAACCTATTGCTATCTTGGATGATGCAGATCTTAGGGAATCTCGGAATGACATAACCCTAGGCCAGAGGAGGATATAGTGCCTATTAAATAATATTTAGCATTCTGCTTGGCTTTTAGATCACAAAGCCTTTTAGGAAAGAAGGTGTTTCACCATAAACAGATGGAGAAACTGAGGCCCAGAGCCCCTGCCCAAGGTAACCCAGCTGGTGGTCAGTGGCAAAGCTTGCAAAAATACCCAGGACTCATTAGTCAAAGTCTAATGCTCTGCCCCTCTAAAGCAAGGCAACAGCATCTATATCTATGCCATTATATAATTACACTATTTTCTATACTGTTGTTTTTTGAAAGCCACCACTCTATTTTATGTCCATCCCAGCTTCAGAGCCCAGTCCCACAAACCCAACATAGGAAGCAAGACTGTTAGGGTATTTTCAGACATTACGAGATCACGCTCAACCAGAGTCAATTCCCTGTGGTGGGGAATGGTCCCGTAGCGTCTGTTGGGGAACCAGAAGTTCCCCCCCCCAGATGTTTACCACGCTCAATCCCCTCCGGGAACCACATTCACCACGCGATCGGCTGAATCCGCGGGGCCGGCGGCAATCGCGTGGTGAAGGTGATTCCCGGCGGGGATGAAGGGGCCCGTCACGACTGGACGGGGATCATGACCCGGAATCCCCGCCAAGATTCCGGGCTGTGGTCATTTCGGGCAGGCGCTGCGGCCGCATTGGCCGCAGCGGCCGCCCGTCTCCCCAGAGGGCGGGCGGCGAGGGAGCGTGGAGGCAGCGGGGCCGTGCGACCGCACGTTGCGCCATGTGGCCCCGCCCCCTCCCCGATTCCCCGCCAGGATCCCCTGGCACGTCTGTTGGCCGTGCCGGAATAATCCCGGCGAGGAATCTCAGGGTTGGTTCCGTGACGGGGCGAAGGCGCCCCGACACGTCCGAAAACACCCAACATGAAATCACCGAGGGCTCATTCACACAACACTCTATTTAGAGTGGGGCAATGGCACAAATCCACATTCTGATTGCTGTGTAAAGTCCTTCCCACTTCCTGAGCTACCTGATGTTCCCTTGTTCTCTACTACTTGATGCAAAGGGTGGGTAAGTAAAACTCACAGATATGTTTTTAATTATTATTACTACAGAGCTAGGGTGGCTGTACCTCCCCTTTAAAAGAAGATGCTTATGAAAAATACATGGTGCAGGGCTGCATTGGTTCCAGTACAGCCCTGCACCATGTATTTTTCATAAACGTCCTCTTTTAAAGGGGAGGTATGGCCACTGTATACAGAGCACATCTCTAAAGTGGGAAAGAGAGAGGCTGGTTCAAATATGCTGCCTTTATCATTTAAAACAGTGTTCATTTTCAAAATGCCACAAACATCATTTGATATGTTTTCAGCCAAACAGCAGACTCATTCTCTGGTTTGCATTAGGTGTCAGATTAAACTTAATAGCAATCTAGCCATTCTGAAAGACAAACCAATTTGTCACAGATGTATTAGAAACCTTTCTTGCCAGGGCTTCCAGGGGCAGTCACGTCAGGAAGGGAGTGGCCATAAGGACTTCCCTGCCCCTTTTCTTATGTGGTCCTGCCCTTATGGAGTGCCAAGATGTCATGACACGCTGCAGGGTACCATTACATCAGGAAGAGTTGTAGCAGCCCCATTACCCTGGTCACTGTCCAATATCATCATCATGGACCTGCCCCCTTCAGGTTTCTTCCCCAAGGGAGGTGGTAACCCTGTCTGGAAGAACTTCTCTGGCTTTAATTTCTACCATCTAAATTCTGCTCCTGTCCAAGGCAAAGGTCCTATGGAGCAGGTTTCAGACCCAGCCTGTCAGTCTATAATGGATTTGCCAGGCCCCTCTATGATCATTTTCTTAGAGAGGCCACTGAGATCTTGTATGTCTGCAAGCACTCTGACAGCACTAACAAAATCAGTAAGGATTTCAAAGCTGAAACGCTATCTCTAAAAAATACAGGCAAGTATCAGAGGGTTCAACGATTCGGAATGGATGATGATCCCAACTCTCCAATCATGGAACATTGGGGTGGTGTATGGGGGTGAGCAAAACCATCCATCCACTGCCTCTTGCAACAGACTGGGCGGTCTGCCCTCCTCTGCAGACTCCTGCCTAACTGTAACCAAGCCAAGCATGCGCACCTGGGACTTTGCAGCCGCTTGTATGTTTGTTTGCTTCTCCCTTGTCTTCCCTTTGTCCCCTCTCCTTGTTGTCCTTGTCTTTTTAAATTGTAAGCCATAGGCAGGGATGGCGTCTTTATCTTTGTTCTGTAAAGCACCAGGTACACGGCTGGTGCTATACAAATGTTTATAATAATAATAATAATAATAATAATAATAATAGAGTTCTCTCTCTGGGCACTTTATTTAAAGTTCTGTTTCCCACATCACAACGAGTTTCAGGAGCTGTGGCTTTTTTCCTTGGTCACTTCTAAGGCAAGTCCTAAGTCCTGCCCTTACAGCAAGTTCCTTTCACTGGTGGTCTGTTTTTTTAAAAATTATTAATTATTATTATTATTAGCATTATTATTAGCAGCAAGCATTTATATAGCAGCAAGCATTTATACAGCGACAGCAATGTCCTGGCACTTTACAAAGTAATAGAATAGACATGGTCCCTGCCATAGAGCTTAAAATCTGCTCATTATTTATCTCTTCTTATCCTGAATTACCACTGGATACCTCCGTTAAAATCTGATGGAGGCAGCTTTGCTATTATTGGTCAAGGTGTATAGGATCTGGGTGCCAGGACCATTAAAAAAAAAAAAAAAGCCCATGAAGTGCGCTCGCTCTCGCTCTCGCTCTCTGGTGGCAATTTATTTTAGTTTATTTATTTATATAATAGTTTATATACTGCCCCTCCAGCCAAGGCAGGTCGGGACAGCTAACAATTTAAAATAATAATATAATAAAAATATAATAGAAATACAATAAATACATATAAAACAATACTAGTGTTAATACTAATATGGGGAAGGTCAAAAACAAGTATACAAAGACCCAAACCCCCCTCCCTTCGCCCATCTCCCTCACCAAAGGGCTGGTGGAACAGCCAGGTCTTGCATTGTCATGGGAAGGAAGAGAGGTCCAGGGAATTGCCGACTGGCAATTCTTGCAATGACAGCAGTGAGCACAAAATTTTAATTTGTGAGCTTGTTTGGAGGCAATGGCAAGGAGTAAACAAGCAAGGGATGGAAATCCAGACGTAAACTGGAAAAAACAAAGCATGGAAACTCTAAAAGCTGTTAACACAGTAAGTCAGAAGGGGCTGTGAAAAGGAAAGTCAGTTACCTTGGATTTCAGGTAGTTTGTTATCCATTATGCTACATGGCTACCAATTGGGCAACTGAGAGGCTACCCAAAATTATGGATATTACTTGGGAATACAAAAATCAACTACCCGTTTCAGTTCTGTCCTGTATGCATGATTGCCCATTGCTTTCCAGTATCAATACAAGTTATACTCATTGCTTTCCCCAGTAGTTCATATTCATCCTAGCATCACTACTATGGTGTCACTGTGCAAACTGGACCTGCTCTGTGACCACACACAGTTAAGCAAGATGTCAGATAACTACCCAAAGGTATTTCTAGACCAGAGAGTCTCAAGTCATGATCTAGCTAAGCTAGTGACCCACCCTGCCAGTCTGTAGCATTTCCTCATGCCAACTTTATCAAGGAGCTTTATTTACTTCCTTTATGAGACACCAGCTCATCAACACACACACATTCGCAATGGTGTTTAATCCATCAGAGAGCATGCCATTTGGCTCACCCTACCTGGCTTCTTGGCACAGTTGGGAAACCTAATGACTTGTATGGGAGCCTCTCCTATTTTTTCAAAATGCTTCACTCAGCTACACGCCACAGCCGGAGTGTCTGCACACCTGGATTCTTAATGCAGAGTAATTAATCCTGGGCTGGGCATAGTCTCTTTTGGGGTTTTTTGCACTTTCGCTCTTGTCCTGGCAAGTTAATAGGCTGGTTCGCTTTAAAACTGGCAAAAAGTAACCAGCCAGGCACATACACGCAGCAAAAGAACCAAGTTCCTGAAGATTGCTTTGCATCCACGCAGTTGCCCATAGCATGGCTTAAGTGACCCTGTATTCCAGTGTTCAATCAGGGGCTGGAGCTGGGACCCAGGGCTTTTACAGTCACTTACCATCCACATACAGTGTCAGGTAGGAGCACAGCTAAACTGAAATGGGTCCTGGGGCAGCTGATGGAATGGGATCCCCATTCCACACACCCCCACCCCACAGTGGCAGAAGACATAGTTGCACTATGGAGCGTGGGCCCCCTTTGCTCATGTGCCCCAGTTATACCACCTATTCTTATTAAAGCTTTGCTCTCAGGGGTTTTTGGGTTTTTTGTGGTGTTTTTTTTTAAGAATCCAGAACCTGATTCAGCAGCCCTGGCAGTGGCTTCTCAGAGCTGCTGGCTGATGCCACGGCACCACCACAGTGCTGTGGCTTGGGCCTTGTTGCTTATCTCCAGGCTCCCTGCTGTTTGCTGTGGCCATGACCCTGCTGGCTCCAGATTATCTCCTGCCTGTTTATAACGTCGCCCAACTAACTCCTAGAACAAGCAATCCGGGCGCTGCTTCCTTGTCCTTCCTCTCTTGCTCAGACTCCAGCCTCTGGTCCTGCATATCTGTTCCCAGCCTGCCTGTGTCACCTGCCTCTTCCTGAGCCCACATTCGAACCCTTGCTCCCCACCCCAGCCAAACCCTAGTCCTACCCTGTATCAGGCTGATCTTTGTGGTTCATTCCTTAATGCTCTACCTAGATCATCCTTCAGCTTTGATTGTTCTATCACCTGAAACTCCACCTTTGGCCTGATAACATGCTCTGGATTGGTCCTTCTGGCCAATGCTCTGGCTAGCCTTGATCCCGAGGCCACTTATGGCCTGGTCCTAATCCTGCTGGCACTCATAGACAGCAAAGCATGACATACATACATGCACTAGGGTTGCCACTTGTCCAGTTTTCACCCAGGCCATCCAGGAACCGGGAGTCTTTATTCAGTGTTTGAGATAACATATGACCCAGATGCCAAGTTATAGACATTTTTCTTATGAGGTATCCATCCCATGGGGCTCTATGGAAAGGTTGGGCAGGGCCTTTCTGTGGGATTCCATGGGGTTGTGAGGGTGTCTGGTCTACATAGGATTGTCACATTTTTTTACCAGCTTTGACTTGAAGGTGAACAGTCAAAGGGACTCTTCCATATTTTTCTGAGGTGGCCACACCCATTCAGAGCATCCTGGTGTTGCGATGCTCTAAAGGGGCAGAGCTAGAAAATGAGAAGTCTCTTCACCCCACCCTTTTCTGATGTGACCCCTTTCTCTCCCCCCCTCACTCCCCCCCCCCACCCAAATGTTCCCAAGTATTATCCATGTACTCCTAGATAACCTAAGGAAATGAGGGAGTCAACCGGAGCCAATGGGTGAAAACCCAGAGAAAACCCCCAGCTCTCTAGGTTCTGTGGAGTAGGGATGTTTGGAAATAAGGGCCTGTTTTAGGCCAGCTTCAATGTTAATTAAAATCTGTATACATTTACAAAAACCAATACATACAAATATATGCAAATTAGCCCTGTTTAGTTTTTTCCCCATGGAGGAGGTAGCAACCCTTCATTAGTCTGGTAAAACATGCACTGGCTCTAGAAGGGGCACATGAAAAACCAGGACAATGGGAAGATTTGCTAGTACAAGCCAAAATTGTGCGCATGCCTTCAGTTTTGTATTGGTTTGGGAGCAGTTGTACCAGGCCAAGGGCCTCCCTCTGCAATTAAGAAGGGAAGACGAGAATGGTTGGACTAAAGGCCCTTTTTGCATGGGCCTTTTTGCATGCCCACCCATGTGTGTGGATGAGTGGGCGGCGAGGGGGTGTGCCCATGCAACCACCACGGTGGGTGGGGGCATGTGTGCGCTCCTGCACTCCACCCACCTCCACCCATCACCCACGCACGGAGGCATTGGGGACAACGGAGGTGCCTTTGTGCGTGGAGATGGGTGAGTGGGCATCCATGCAACGGGCCGTCCATACACCGCCCATCTGCCACAGTCTCCACCCATCCCCCATGCACCACCAGTCCATTTGAAAAGGGCCTAAAAGATATGGGTTCAATTCCTGGTTCAGACACCCATGTGAGCAAGCCACATATGGGGATTCCAGATATCCCAAAACCCACAGAAAGTACTCTAAGGTAACTTTGCAGGGTGGTTTTGGCAGGGTAACTATCAAGACCCCACATATTATGCAGTTTTTTCTTCCCAAATTCTGCAACCAGGAAAGCCAAATTCTGCAAGCAGAATTATGCAAGTTACAAAACTCCTACAACTTTTGTATGTAAATTAATTTCCCAGCATACCATGACATCAATTTTGAACATCTCATTTGTTTAATAATAATAATAATAATAATTAATAAAATACCTCACAAAACTCTATCGCAACCCATGTGGGCTGCTGCTCTTCAGCAGCTGTGGCAGAGGGCTCCATTGCTCTGGAATATATAGCAGCTGCTAGCAGTGGTGGCACCCCACTGGCTAAATGACAGTGCTGGCACTCCATTGGCTAGCTCACATTGCTCCCTACTAAGGCTACAATTCAACGCTGGCAGAGGCAATTTCTGCTACTGTTTGACCAAATGCAAGATTCTGTGAAAATAGCTGAGACGACAGCAGATGAGAATTCATGGGACCCTATGGCATGTGAACTAGGACTGCCACCTAAGCAAATTTTTAACACTTATAAAAAATACATGTTACAGGGCCTGCATTGGCACCTTATTTTTCATAAGTGTTCCTTAAAAATGTGCATAGGTGGCAACCCTAATCTGAACTGCTGCACCATGTAGTACAGCGGGTTCAGATGTCATAAAAACCCTGCAGGAACCCACTCCATGAGATGTTTTCTGTGGATTTTTTTATCTCTGAAAGCACCCGTTGTCTCTTTTACCTTGCTATTAAGAGGAGGATGGCAATGTATCTTTTGATTAATTGTCTGTTTAGCTTGAGAGCTCCTTGGTGCAAGGACTATCACTTGCTAAATTGATGTATTCTTATTATAAAGTATTTGTATAGCACCAGCAATGTACTAGGAGAGACAAGGGAGAGGGGAACATAGGGAGAGACAGGAATACATTCCTGAAGTTGAGAAGTTGTAGGTGCACGCACGTAGCTTAGTGACAGGGGTGAAGTATGGTGAACAGTACACAGAGGGGTCCTAATCTCCTTAGGAACCTCCAAGCACAAAAGGGCAACGAGGGGGCGACTGAGAAAAACTCTACAGCATCTGCACTTTGCTATCCTCAGCAGCCTGACAAGCATTAAGGTCTATGGGACACAGGCACAGAACTCTCTTGAACCACCTGGCTGTTTACTTTTTATCAGGCTGAGTAATATCTGTCAGAGGAATAGCCGGAGATCCATGCTGATCCTTAATTAACTGCACAACCTGCACCTCTCCATGCAAAACAGCAGAGCCTGTTCCTTGACTGGGAGTGCAGTTGTTTGGAAATGCACACGCTGATCAGCGTGTTCATTCCAGACCTCACCTCTGTGTTCTCCCTTATCTTTTGGGGCAGCAAGTGGCTGCCAGCACAACCAGTTAGTTTGTTCCCTTCAACACGACAGCCTGTCACTATTTCAGCTTTCCCCCAAACTCAACTGCAAGGGAGGGTGGGGTGGAGTGCCTCTATTTGGACACTGCCCTCTGACCCCTGGAGTGCAGCTACATCATCCCTGATGCCTTATCCCTGTGACTCATAAAAATACCTGGGAAAGAACAAATTTGTCTTTGGAATGGGCTGAACTGCAGAAAATGGCAGGTATGTGCCCTCTCTCTGGAGCATGTCTCTGAGGCCTTCACCCCAATACTGACAACTCCCACAATCTTATCCACACTCTGAAAAGCATTTGCTGTTTTTGCTTGAAGCCATAGTCCCAGGGTTACTGAGACTGAGAACCGCAGCTCTTGTTGAAATAAACAGGTGAGCTTCTAGCCCTTGTACTATAGTAACTGAGAATAGATTGTAAATGGGGACCCTAAAAAGCAAATAAAAAGACCCTCAAATTTCTTTTTAACTATCCGCCCAAAACACATGATTTTAAATCAAATTCTGGTGATTTTGGCAGAGATCTATGATTCTGAAACGCTTGAGGATGCCACACAGTCAGCCCTCCTCTTACCATGATCTGATGTGAGCCAAGTGCTACACCAATGGTATCACAACTGTGGCTCAGATGCCACATGTGGCTCTTGGGTAGTTCAAGTGCGGTTCTCATCCAGGGCTGGTCCCGGACCCTGCACTGCCTTAATGGCTCTGTGTCTTACTTCATTGCACCCGAGTCTCAGTAGCTGAATCACAGCTGCTCCTCAGACTCTCAGCAGTCAGGATCGCAGAGCACCCATTGGATCCAGAGGCCAGATCCAGGAACGGGAAAGGGGCCAAATAAAAACTACCCCGTGACTGCATTTGGCTTCTGGGCCAGAGTTCCCCAACCCTGATTTATAGTTTAAGTTTAAGAAAGCCAGGCTTCACCGCTGGCCTATAACTGCCTTACCTCTTCTCTGTGAATTGGGCACAGGAGGGGACAGGTGACCCCACACCTCCAATGGGTTCCAGAATATACTTCCCATTTCTAAAACAGCATTGTCAGCTTGTGAGACGCAATAATGACAGCCCTTACAACGACGTGACAGCCATGATGCCACCACATTGAGATATTCTCGTAGGACAAACATGAGATGTCAGCCCTAGAATGAACCCAAGGCTGTCTGTATCCTCTCCAGCCTCTCTCAAGAATGTCCAGCGATAATGAATGCATTAGGAGGGATGAGATAAAGGCCCGTCAGACTAGGCCTTATCTCCCCCACCCCTCCTTCAGAAGGGATTTAGGGAAGGTAGCTTGTCTGTAATTTCCCCAAGGCTGAGAGCTGGCATGCAAAGTCTTGCCCTTTTGACCCAGGACTCCAGACACAATGGTGAAGAGGTGCTTTAAAGCTATCTCAATAATTTCATTCAGGTTTTCAGAGTGGTGACTAGGAGAAGAGACGCTAATGCCTTGTGAGGTGGAGAGTTTTTGCCGCCATTTCCACATGTGGAATTGCATTCTGAAGTGTGGGGAATGGAGGCCTCATAGCTATCCTGTTAGTCTCATAGCTATCCTGTTCGTGGGGCTACCCATGGTGATGGCTCGGAAATTGCAGCTGGTGCAGAATGCGGCGGCCTGCGTGGGACTGGGCCGCCAGAAGCACATTACACCAGTGCTCTGTTCTCTGCACTGGCTGCTGGTGGTTTTCCAGGCCCAATTCAAGGTGTTGGTCTTGGCCTATAAAGCCCTAAATGGTCTGGCCCCTACCTATCTGCAAGATCGCTTCACAAGGTCCCCCGAGTTTTTCAGGGGGCCACACAGGGGAGGGCATTCTCGGTGACTGCACCGTGGCTATGGAACTCCCTTCCGGTAGAGGTCCGGTTGGCCCCGGATCTTCCCTCCTTTCAGAAAAGTTGTAAGACCTGGCTGTTCTGCTAGGCGTTTGACGGGGGAGATGGGTAGTGGTGGTGGTGGTGATTGGGGTTGGGATGTTATTTTTTCCTCCTTTTATGATGTTTTTATCTTGATGTTTTTAATTACTGTAAGCCGCCCCAAGCTGCCTGTGGCAGGAGAGGCGGGGTAACAAATTTTTAAAATAAATAGATAAATAAATAGTCTCTCAGGTGCAATCCTATTTTTCTTCCATGTTGGCCTAGCACCCTGGCCAGGAGGCATGCTTCAGAGATATACTCCTAGCACAAAAGTCTCCCCATACACTTCCCAGGCACATCAGTGGCCCAGCACTCTGGCACAGCACACACACGCGTTCGTATCCAGAAAATCTTGTTGCTCATGATGCTGCAAAACACACACAGTGCAGCTAATTTCCCCAGGGCCTAAATAAAGGCAGCACCAGTGGGTGGCAAAGGGATTAGAGAGGAAAAGACAAGGCTAATTGAGTTAATGCATTAGCTTCTCACTTAAGAAGGCATGGGTTTGAACCTGGGGTAGGTCACAGATGTAAGCGAGATGAGTCCAGTCTAGTTCTCCAATCAATGTTCATTCGTATTGCACAGCAAAGCATGCTGCTTAGCTACTGATCTGCCCCAGAAGCATCTCCAGGCATTTTTTCAAGATGGATTTAGTCTCAGAGACCCCTAGGAATGTTTGACAAGCACACACTGACTCACCCACTGGAAAAAGGAAAATATTATTGTAATTAATTTTTGATGTTCAGTTAAACATAACATCTCCTTCAGGCCTGAATGTTACACTTCTGTTATTGCCAGTTTACTCAGGGCCCCGATGTTTTGGGGAGCCATCACCGTGGGCTCTCTATAGGCTGGGGCTGCGTGTGTTTGTGGCCCTGTGAACCTCTATCACATGCCAGTGCTTCTCACTTTCATGTTGTCATTTCAAATTTATTTACGGATTCCCCCTCCCACACAACACGGGGGGGGGGGGGCAACACCCGTGATTGTAAAAGCTACATTGGGGGACCTGGTCATGTGCGAGTGTTCTCGCAGCATAAAAGTGGAATAGTGCATTTCTACGTTTTAGTTTAATCGTTTGATAAAATATGTATGCCACCCCTCCTGCTAAAAGCATCTCAGAGCAGCTAACAACATGTTAAAACAATTCCAACAAATACAATTAAAATCTCACAATAAAAACAGTTTATCCCCCCACCCCATCCTAACCCAACGCACTCACCCCATCTCCCATGTGTGCTAATTCCCATGAGAGTACAGCCACAATTGCCCTCACAGAAGTTTCCCCTTCTCCCACTCCCAGGCAACGTGAGAAAGTGGCCAGTTTTCCTCAGGGAAGAAAAAGGGATCAGAACAGAAGGGGGGTGGATGGATATGGTGGTGCATGGGCAGAGTTGGTCAGGAGGGGACCAACTCGGAGAAGTGTCAGCAGAACTGGAGTATTGGGCTAGACCAGCAGAGGGGTAAGAATCGGGATTGAGGGGCATCAACAGAGCTGCATCAGGGTAGGTCCCACAGCACATGCTTGGCTCCTGCTAACACTTTCAATCCCTCCCTTTGACAAGCCTTTAAAAATTCATTACATCCAGACTCCAACAGTTGCTTGTTGTTTCCAAATAAGACAATCTATTTGATTCAGAAAACACCAAAGCAAACAATTTGTCTCATAAAAACCTGGCAACAAATTCCCCTTGACAGGAAGAGAGGAAGGAGGAGGAGGGAGAGAGGAAGGAACAGAAAAAGCGGCTGCGTTGGACTTACAAAATGGAATAGCTAATCATCGCTGCTCAGCCAACCTGAAAGAATACACAGCACCGCTGAAAGGGAACAAGCGGGCATGAGGGAAGCAGGCCATGGCAAGAAAGCAGCACCCTGAGCTGGCACTGCAGTAACGGAACAAAGGTGCCCCTCTCTGCCTCCTCCCTTTCGCCTCATCCTAGGCTCTGCCACCTGAGGCCCATCAGCTGGGGTACCTTGCCACTAACATCTGGTATTTTCCAGAAAGGTGAAATTGCCCAATTAAGGCACCATGAGTCAATTTTGTCAGAAGAGAACTGCTCCAGACTTACAGCACCCTGCATTCAATATCGAGGCCAAATGTTCATCAGGGCTGAGTTTCCATCTAGGCTCCAAATAAGGGTCAGATTTTCAAAAGCAAAAAGTGCCCAACAGCCTCTATTATGTCCCATCTTGGCCAATTTTCAGAGGAGCAGAGTGTGCTGGGTAAATGGGAAATTAGGCTGTTGGGAAACCTTGCCCTACCTAGATTCCCTTTCTCCAGGTTCGTACACAAAGATGCTCTCTTCATTACCTCCATGCGGGGCTTAATTTGTCATGTCTCAATGCTTTGCAGAGGGTGGGATCACATTGGAAAAAAGGGGTCGGGAAAATCCCTATGACCCATCCCCTTTCTGATATGCTCGTTCCCAGAAGACCCAATTTCGCTGGGCTCTTGCTAACTCTGTAGCCCAGATTCTCCAGGTCAAAACCCAGAAAAGTAGCAACCTTAACCCCACTTGCCTTAGAAACATATCTACATCCAGCAAACCCCATCTCAAGAGGCAGCAACATAGCCATTCTGAGCTCAGCTATGGCGAGCATGAGAATTCAAGCAGTCTAAACTGTAAGGATGCAGACAAGACCTGGCAACCTGCAGGCAAAGCACTAAAGCATGCTGGGACAGCAATAGCCTCGGCTATGAATCTAAGAAACAGAGACAGTCACACTAATGAGAGGCAGAGAGAAAACACATAGGATGGGAAGCTCTGCTTGCAAGGGAGGTATGGAACAGCAAGAGGGACAAAAGAAAGAGAAGGGAGGTGCTGAAAAGACAAGTGTAGGTTGGGCTGAGGGTCCTTTCACACATACCCCTGCCCATACTAAGGGCATGAGGGGCACACACAAGACAGTAGCTGTAGCAAAGGTTTTACTCATACATCAGAACAGCAGAGGAAAGGGCTGGAGCAGGGGATGCGGTAGATGAATTAGACTAGGAGGCTGCTGCTACGGATCAGCTCTTCAGGTGAAGAAGGAGTGTTTTGCTGCTGAAGGGCTCATCTATGAGACAGCAGCACCCAGAGAGTCCCTCCACAGCAGTCCCAGTCCCAATATTAACAGTCCACGGACTCCCGCAAGCAATCCCAGGGCTGCTGCAGGGGGAGCATACACATTACACTGACTGCAGGGAGTGGGAGTCATAAACTCAGGCCGCTTTTAGCTGAGACAAATTTGCGCATGATTGGAGAAAAATGTGCATGTTTTAATGCTCGTTTAAACACCTAAACCGTTTTAAATGCGCATTTGCCATGATCGTGTAAAAGCCAAAACCGTTTTGAATGTGTTTTTTAAATAATGCACATTTTTAAAAACCAGTTTTGAGCCCCTTTGATGATCAGGGGATGCCAAAACCCCGACTCATTGTCCAGCCAGGTTTCGGTGATACATATGAGATCGGCGGCATGATCCAGGATTATCTCCCGGACAGTTGTTGCCTTATTCACCACCGATCTCGCATTTAACAGCAACAATATAGGGATGGGGGCCCCCTGACCAAGAACCACCTGCCCATTTGCCTGGGGGGTAGTGAGCAAGACCTGTAATAAACACCTGTCCTGTCTCACTGATCTCACCTGGCCCCATTTGGGACCATATCTCCCCCGGCCCGTCACAACCGCAATGGCTGCTCCCTCTGGATGACTTCCTCTTCTGCAGCAGGGTGGGCATGTCTGACTGCTGCAACCTGCTGCCAATTTTCCAAAGCCTGGCAGTGTGGCTGGGAATGCCATTGACAATGGAGAAAATTGAAGGGCCAACTGAGTGTTTGTCTTATTGGGCACTGAAATAGACACAAGAGCTGGGGACCATAGGCTGCTGGTTGACAAGCTTGAGTCCTTCAAATGCCTGGTGTAGGCACTACTAGTGAGGAAATGGGTTACACTGAAGGAGTTACAGTTGGTTATTGGGCATCTGAACTTTGCTTGTCAGGTAATGACATTAGGCAGAGCCTTTTGTGCCAGAACAGCAACAGCTACAGTCGGATTGACCAAGGCACACCAGCATGCCCATGTGACCACTGGCATGAAGGAGGATCTCCGGGTCTGGGCAAGGTTCCTGCAGCAGTACAATGGGGTTTTGCTCTGGAGGTCTAAACTGCTGTTGGAAGCGGATTTCCAGGTGAACTTGGATATGGCTGGTGGTATTGGTTTTGGGATTTATTTCAGGGCCCAGCATGTTCCTAAGATGGACAATAGTATCATATTGGCGGGTGTGCGGTATTCAGTGGCCCCGCAGACCTTTTGAGCTTATATGTGGGCCTTCAGGGAATTTGATGAGTTTGTGCGGGGGATGTGCAGTTGGTTCCAGTGGCCCACTGAAGAAAATGTGGTGTTGAAATTTATGGTCACCCTCCACGGACACGGCCTGGCACCATCCACGATAGCAGGAAGGCTTTCAGGCATTTCCTTCTGCATCAAGGTGGCAGGCTTTCCTGACCCTTATGCAGGATTTCTGCACGGATGGGCTTTCAAAGGGTGTGTGCAGGCTTTGCAGCATGTTGGGGACACTAGGCAGCCAGTCACACTAGCTATGTGAGGGGACTGATTCTATATTTGCATCATGTATGCCCGGGGGTGGGGGTGGGGTGGGGATGTGCCTCGGAGGTGATACTATTCCAGGCGGACTTTATTTATTTTATATATTTTTACCCCGCTCTTCCCGCCACTTTGTTGTGGAATTTTTTGGCACCTTTAGAATCAGCGAGCTGGTGCTGGGCTCCAGAACCGACAGATCCAGAAGGGCAATCAAGTATGGGACCTGGTGTTGGAGGGCAGCCAGATGACCATAAAGGTCAGGCTATCCAAGATGGACTAGATGGCTAGGGGCAAGCAGGTTAGGCTGTGTGCAACTCGGGATGCTGAGCTCTGCCCGGTGAGAGTGTGGAGAAATTACTTTGCATTACATCCGGCAGGGTGGGGGGGAAGTAGTCTTTACCCATGGCGATGGGAGCTGGCTCACTCAGTTCCAATTTCTGGCAGTTTCTCATAGGTGTTTGACAGTGATCGGTTTTGAGAGCAGTGAGTTTAGCTCACATTCATTTAGGATTAGGGCAGCTACTACAGCAGCAGAGGCAGGATTCAGGGTGGATGAGATACAAGCGATTGGGCGTAGGCGATCTGGCGCCTACCGAAGCTATATTAGATGAAGGCTGGTGTTGGCTGTAATCCCTTGCTGATCTTCTTTTGCTCCAAATTTCAGGTGCAAGACCTTGCTGGGTGATGCCACAAATTCTGATATGTGGCCACAGCATCGTGTGTTGGGTGCAGAAGAGGGCAGCTAATATGTACCTGGGGGTCTCCGCTTTTGCTCATCCAACTGGTACAAATCGAATGGCATGGGAGGTCTGGCATGAGATGGGCTAAGTTTATGCCTTGGTTTAATCAGGGTCATCAACGATGGCCAGGCAATTGATATTCTAATCATACACCTGAGCGAGAATAATCTAGTACAGTATAAGTGGGTGAGACTGGTATTAGAAATGAAGAGGGACTTAGAGGCAGTGCTGGATATGCACCTGGGGTTGATCATAGCAAGAAGATAGAGAGAAGTGAAAGATGATAAACAAGGAAATGGCCAAGTGGGTTACTGAGAAGGGCAGTGCAGAGATTAGACACAGCAGGGTCCCGGAGCTTTAGAGTGGACGGGGTGCACCTATCGGATGCTGGGACCAATTTGTTTTTGGCAGACATGTGGATTGTGAATTGTGATACGCTGGGCATTCCCTCTGGTCTTGGGCAGAGGCAACTAAGTTAGCTAGCCAGTGCCTCTAGTCGTGGGGTTCCAACCAGCAACCCTGAAGAGTCTGCCCTGGGGGGGCAGCAGGGCAAAGAATGTGCTGGGGTCGGGGCAGTGAACCATGGTTATTTCGGGCTTGCCTGTCAGGGGGACATTGCAATTTGGCATCTCGGAACAGCAGACACACAGCTCTCTGGGCCTCCCAGCTGGTGGGATGGGTCTCTCCTAGTTTTGCTTCCCCCCTTCGTGACCCCAATGGTGGTTGGGGGCTGGCTGATGAATAAGGGCTGAATGTAGGGCTGCCGCCTGTAGTGGTTTTTTACCTGACACTCCTATAGGGCAAAATGGAAGTGTCAGATAAAAAACGACAGAAGGAGATAACCCTAGCCAAGCAATGCCCCTACCATTCATAAGGCCATGTGTGGTGGTGAGGGCTGGCGGTCTCAGGCAGGCTCTCCATTGACGGGTTCTGTTCCGGAGGTCAAACCCAGAGAAAGCACATTGCCCAGAAGATGGGTGCTAAGAGTGGGTGGCTGGTAGGACAGAGATGGTGGAGATGCCCGTTAGGGTTGTCACCTGTGGTGTTTTTTTACCTGACACTCCCATAGGCCAAAATGGAAGCTCAAGGTAAAAAATGACCGAAGGTGGCAACCTTAATGCACGGTTATAATCTGTGATGATTGAAACATGTTGAATAAGTAATAAATCTGTGGCCCATGTTTAACCCAAAAGAATCTGTATCATTCTCTTCTTCCTACCTCCTGTTTGCCAAGGCTGGCTGGTCTCATGGGAACCAGAAGGGCTCTGGATGCCCTAAGACAGCGGAGGGGCATGCAGAAGCCACAATGTCTGTCAGCCACTGTCAGCATCAATGCCACCAGCAGCAGCAAGCGCAATCCGAGAGAGCCAGCTCCAGGCCTAGGAGAAAAGGAGGACTGGGCCTGCCAGCTCTCTTAACATGAAAGCAAAGGCTGCTGACTGAAATGCCCCTTAGGCAAATTGCTCAGAGCAGGAGGGCAGGGCCATCCAGAGATGGCCACAGAGACAAGCAAGGAGAAAAGGCACCACGCTGACTAGCAACCACTGGCAGGTTCTTAAACAAATCACTCCTTTTGTTTATTACACTACACACACAATAATGTTGTACTGCTCGTCAGTCACACACGCATACACACAACTCCTTGCTGTCAGTCATACAAACGCTCGGACTATCAGACACACAAACATGCAACACTGGCTGCCAGGGAGAGAGAGAGGGACTCTCTCTCTCTCTCTCTCTCTTTCACACACACACACACTACCCTACTGTCAATCTTGCACACACAAAACTCTCTCACGTACACACACACACACACACAGAGTCATCTGCCTATCAGTCTCGCATAAACACAACCCCCATGTATCAGTTTCATTCACACAAACAAATGCGCCCTCCACCTGCGAGCCTCACACATATAAGCTCTGTCAATAGCTCTGTCAATCAGTTACAGGGGCGCAGGTAGGTAGAAAGGGGCCCTAGTGGAGAAGATGGAAGCGCCCCCTGCTGAGGCACTCCACTCCAGTGTGCAGATGCATTCTACATGCGTGTGGGGTCCCCAAGCTTATGAGGCCCCCTGTGGCAGCACCTATTATAGCTAATGCCCCTGATCGGTAGCATACACTCGTATCCCCTCTCCCTGTCTGTCCCATAAAACCCCTCTTCCCACTCACAAAGGCCATTTTTACACTAGTCTTTGGTCAGGCTCTCCACAGGCTCTGTTTTGATCTAACACAAGGATGGGAGATCTCTGGCCCATGAACCAAATCCAGCCCATGGCTGTTTTTTATTTGGCCCTTTCTCAATTACTGGATCTGGCCCATGGATCCAGCTCCGATCCTCAAGTGCTGAAAGACTGAGTTCAGGGAAAGGGAGCAGCGATGGGGGCATTCACTCAGGGGCAGGGGCTGGATCCAGGGCAGAAATCCATGATATATCTGGATCCTTCTCTTCATTCCCCATCATGAGCACATCTCTTAAGCACCCCCACCTCCTACCTGTCTCTCAGAGCTTGTACTAATTTTCAAAGTGACCTGTGGGAGGGGAAAAGGTTCCCCATCCATGTTCACGTGCATCCAGCCACCAGCATTACTCTATCAACACCCCTCTGGGCTTGTCTACATTAGAGAAAAGGTTGTCCGAGTGTAGGCAGGCTGAGTTGGCTTTCAACGTAACCTAGCAGAGGTTAAACTTACACCTTACACTGAGGTTAGCTAAAGTCCAGCTGGCCCGTCCACCTGTGCTTACAAGTCTTCCGCAAACATTGGCAAACCCTGCAGCATCCATTAAGCTTGCCCAAAGCAGGCTGAGCTTACACAGCAGTTGGTATTCTGGCTGCCATATGGGCCTCGCCCACGCTCAGTTTCTCCCAAGGCCTGGCACTGGCAAAGCTGAACTGGCAGGAGCAACAGCAACACACTGAAACTGAACCCATTTCCCACACTCTTAAGATACCACCTTTCTCTATGCATAGAATCAATGGGCTGGGAGGGCAGGAAGGGGCCTTGCAATTTCAGCTGGTATCTGAGAACTGCCAGAGAACCTGGAATTACAAGACTCCTGTCCAAGCCAATATGCACTCCCTGTGAGGGGTCCCATTGTCAGCCCCAAATCCTTTGGCACCTCAGTTCCAACTAAGCAAGACATGATACCACCCTGTGATGCTGCTGAGCTAGTCAGTGCAAACTGCAAAGTCTCATTCCCCTCTCTGAGCAGAGAGATTAGCAGTGCGATTGCACACAAGGCAGGTGACCTCTACCAACTACCAGAAGAGGGGAGAAGGGGTGAGGAGCTACCAGGGCTGCAGGCTTTCCCATGACCCACACACACAAGCCTGGCATTCCCTGGCACTGGACAGCCCCATCCACTTCAACAAGGAGGATCAGAAATAATCTGCCTCCGCACGCCTATCCCAGCTATAAATAAGCTGCACTGGCTGCTGCAGACCCTGTAACCTCTTCCCTGAATAGCAGCTCATAAATGTGGGATTAATAGAAGAAGGAGAGGAAAACGCCCCTGTAAGCTTTGGAGGGAAAAGGAGCGGCCAAGACAGAATAAACTAGCCAAATAAGGTAACATTGCAGAGGAGAGTTTGTGGAAACAGCCCTCTGGCCACCTCCTCCTTGTCCCTTTGACAGTAAACATGTTTCCCTTGATGGAATCTAACTTAGGGGGCCTCATCTGCTCACCCATCCCTGCAGCCTCTGTCTGTTAAGGACCTCTCTAGCAGCAGCTACTGTCCTGTCCTGAAGGACACTTGGTTTGGGACAGTACATGGTGCAGGGCCCAGCTTGGGCACATGTCACACCTCAGTGGTGTGCAGGTGGGCAGTCCCAGAAAGGCAGGTGTGCGTATAACATTCCTTTCACCTCAGCTCGTCTCCCGGCAGATTGACAGCTCCCTGTTTCCATAGGAATGCAACCCAATGCAGGCAAGAGCATACGGTTGCAGAGAAAGTGAGAAACGGGTTCTGTGGGCTTCACAATTCTTGCACTGCAAGTGCATATGTACAAACACATGTGCTTTGAGGCATGGTACACAAGAGTGTGTGTATGTTTAAATCATCTGCACAGGCCACATGCCACTTTCTGTCACACCAGGGTAAATCCAGAGTAACTTTGGCCATTTTTAGACGTGTGTGGCGAACACGCTACATAAAATCACGCTGCATGCATAAATCCCACACATGCAGCATATTAACATGACATTTTGTGCGTTAAAGCCAGTCGCATGTTCTTTTAAAGTCATTAATTAAATACCTCAACATCGAGGTATTTAATTTGTGGCTTTAAAAGAACGTGAGATCAGCTTTAATGTGCAAAATGTCATGTCTAAATCCCACACATGCGGCATATTTACACGCAGTGTGATTTTATGCAGCGTGTTTGCCTTGCATGTCTAAAAGCAGCCTTAATCAATGAGGCTACTCCAGGTTTAAACCGGGGCAGCTGAGCACGCACAGGATTTTTGCTTATGCTAACACAAACCAGTCCATCCCAGCAGCTCTCTACAGACATGAGTTAGCCCCACTTTTGTAAAATCCAGCCACGCAAGAATCCTTACTCCATGTGGAAAACAAAGTCGCAGTGACTTGCTCCAGGTCTCGCACACAGTGGGTGTTATGAGACACAACACTAACCATCTGTTTGATTGGTAAACACACATTTGCCCATTATGTCTGTTTGTGCAAACACACTTAACACAGGCTGTGAATGTGATCATGGAAAACAGTTGTTGCCAGCATGATGCAGCTACCATTTGCACACAGCTGCGGTTATGTGGATAATGCTGCTGCCCTACTTCCAGCTTGGTATCACCTCAGATCATAGGGATCCCTTGCACCAAGGAACAACTTCTCCCCACACAGGCTTCTCTCAGTTTATTGCAGTCAGGGTCCACTAACTGCCTGATAGCCATGGAGCACACTTCCAGGATACCAGCCACGCCTCCTACATAGGTGGCCACAATCCCTACAGGAGGCTCCAGTCCACGGAGGAGAATGATCTGACCTTCAGTGGAGCAAAAGTTCCCTCTAGTCTAGGGGTTGGAAACAGAATCAACTGTCTTTCTTCCCTGTTGTGCCACTAGCCTACACCCCCTCTTGGTGCCTCTTTTCCTCAGCTGTAAGACAGGGGCAGTGATACCCACTCCCCACAACATGCAGCTCAGTTATTATATGTTGCCCCACAACCATTGTTCCCAGATGGGGAGCTGTAGCCCAGGAAAGCTAAGAAACTTGTCCAAGGCCACACGGGAATCTGTGGAAGAACTGGGAACTGAATGTCACCCCATCTCAAAAAAGACATAGTTGAACTAGAAAAGGTACAGAGAAGGGCAACAAAAATGATCAAGGGCATAGAAGGACGCCCGTATGAGGAGAGGCTTGGTAGGTTGGGGCTCTTCAGTCTGGAGAAGAGACGACTGAGAGGAGATAGTATAGAGGTCTATAAAATCATGAGTGGTGTGGAACTAATAAACAAGGAGCAGTTATTTACCCTGTCAGCTAGTACTAGAACTAGGGGACACTCCATGAAACTCATGGGTGGCAAGTTTAAAACAAATACAAATATTTTTTCACTGGCATATAATTGGGTTGTGGAATCTACTGCCAGAGGCTGTGGTAAGGGCCAGAACTATAGCTGAATTTAAAAGAGGTTTGGACAAGTTTCTGGAAGATAGGTCCATTAGCAGCTATTAGTCAGACAGGATCAGGGAACATGATGGGAGCTGGGGGAAAACAACAGGGAATGGATCCCCCAGTGTGACCTGTTGGGTGCTTCTCCCAAGCCACTGTGATTGGCCACTGTTGGAGACAGGATGCTGGGCTAGATGGACCATTGGTCTGACCCAGTATGGCACTTCTTATGTTCTTAATGTTTCCTAAATCACGGACTAGCACCTTAATAACTGGACTATCATTTCTCCTTACACCTACTCAATATTGTGAAGCCCTTTGAAGCCCAAGAGAGATGCACACAGCCTTAATATAAAGAGAGAACAGGCACATAATTATTTGCTCAGAGTCACTGTGCTGATGAATGGCATTTAAAGCATCTGGGATTCAGCCAATCTTTCCTCTTGTGTATGCAGCATTTAAGGAGGATGGATGGAGGGTTCATAAGTGGCCCATGACATTTAAGCTGGGGATATGTAACCCTTCTGCTCAAAAATCATCCTGCCCCACCCACTGATATGGCTGTGAGCAATTGGACTTCCATCTCTGATCAGGAGGAGTATGTTCTTGGCAGAAATGAGAGAGGAAAGTCTGAGGAGTATTCTAATGGGTCCTGGAGGCTAGGGAGCCAGTGCCAGCAGGGAGTAAAAGGGAGTGTTGATGCAAGAGGCTGGCAGACTGCCTGGCCTGTATCAGTGTCTACAGCAAGAACCACACGAGCAGATGGGGAAAAGAATGGACCAGTGGTTAGGATGCTAGTTTAGCCCTTAAAATACCCAGGTTCTATCCCCTGTTCTGCCACATATTCCCTCTGTGACCTTGGGCAAGTCCCTTAGTCTCATTGTACTGATCTTTCTTTGGGTGGAATTGAGGAGAGAATATACTCAAGAAGATTGGGAAGGGGCCTTGATTCCAGGTAGGCCTGAAATGGCAACGTTGTTTGCTGTTTACGATCGACATTTCAACAGTCTTGCTGCTGCTCCAATGGCATTTGCCATCAATTTACGGCACTATCCAACACTTTGCGACAGTTCCAGGTATTCTGAAGCACTTAAGATAACAGTGACACGTTCCGACAGTTTTCCTGACACTTTAGCAACACATTCCAACACTTTGTGGCATTTTCTGACACTTTATGAGACTTGCAACAGTTTCCAACAATTTCTCGGCTGCCAAAAATGGCAACAGGCAATAGCGGAAAGTGGCAGCAAGCATCGGAACAAGTATGGGAATGCCGTGTCAGGAAAATGGTAACGGATGAGAGGTTTCAGACAGAATTGTCGGACACTGCTGCATATTGTTTCAGGCCTAATTCCAGGGTAAAGGGGACCATCGATAGACTGGCAACTGCTTCTCCCAAAACATGGCAGGTTCTTGCTTTTTTACTTTCCTAGGCATATGAGTTTTTGAATCTGCCCTTCTCTCAACACCCCCACACCCCACTATGAATTTGGTTCTCCAAGCAGTGGGTAAGAGAGGAAGCCATGGTTTGCTCTACAGGGATGAAGAGTGTGATGGTAGGAAGGCCTGGAAAACCATGTAATTTTGCAACTAGTCATCCTGAATAAAATGATGAAAAATATTATTGAATAGTCAGCCTAAAATAGTACCCAAAAGCCCTGATCCAGATCAGAACCAAGCTATGCTAGGGATTGTACACACACCTAGAATGAAACCATCTTTGCTCCAAAGAGTCTGCAATCTATAGAGCAAAACCTGTGGAGAGGAATGGTCTTATAGCTATGACGAGGGTGGCCAAATATGCACATTTTAGACACTTATGAGAAATACAGGTGAGTGGCCAGATATGCAAACCTTAGAGGATACTTATGAGAAATGCAAATGCAGTCCTGCAACCTGTATTTCTCATAAGCGTCCTCTAAAATTTGCATATCTGTGGCTCCCCTAGCTATGACACAATGCTGCATCTCAGGAGACACAGGAGGGTCCCTGACCTGCCACAAGCCTTCTGTGTGATGTTGGTTGAGTTACTTAACTTTTCTGTGCCTCAGCTCCTCATACATAACAGCCACACTATATTTACCCCATCTTCTCTACCTGGATTGCCAGCTGTTTGAGGAAAATCCTCTCGTTTTATGCACCTCGCACTCTGGAGCCCTCATTTTGGTTAGGGGGCATACAACAAAGGATAAGACACAAAGATCAGATCATGGCAAGTGCAGACTATGCAACCACATAGGGCCCCATGTCCTGCCCCCCAATATATAGGGTTACCACCTTCCTCCAGGTATTCACCTAGAGGAGGCAAGGCCACATCAGCAGGAGCAGGGGGGAAATGAGCTCTCACATCCCTCCATGACATAACCCTGCCCCTCACAGGGTGCCAGTTCATCACAATGCTCCATGGGGCAGGGCAATGAAAAGGGGTGTGGCAAAGGGGCTGTGTCACCCTTTCTAACTTAATGACATGCCACAGCAGAGTCACACTGAAAGGGGGCAGAAAAATCCTTATGGCTTGCCCACATTCAAGTGTGGCCACCCCCTGCTGCCCCCAGCCTTTAGAGGGGCCATGGCAATTCAGGAAGGCACCACCCCAAACATGGGGCCCATGAGTAAACTATAAACAATATCTGCACAATATACAGCTCCCTGGTCCCTGGCCCCTGATATAATACCTCCCTGGTATTATATTTAACTGAACATAAAAAAATAAGTTTCAATAAAATTTTAATGGGTCAGGCAGTCAGTGGATGTTCATAAAAAATTTTTACGTTAAGAAGGGGCTACCATCACCACCATTTCTGCATGGAGCCCCAACTTTCCTGGACCTGGCACCAACACAAACGTCAGTCCCAGAGCATTCAGAAAATACTCTATTGTTCGCAATGAGTGAGCATGGGCAAAGGGCATGAGGACTCCACCCAACCTGTGAGGGACGATGCCAAGATGAAAATGGCACAGTGCAATCTCGGTGAACACCCTTACGGCAACGGAAAGGCTCAGATAAGGCATCAGCACTTATTACTGTTTGGCAAGAGCCGAGAGCGCTCTCTTGCAAGTTCCATCATTGTTCCTGCTCCATGTGACCCGGGCCTGCAGAGAAGCATTCTTTGTGGCTGCTCCACAGCTCTGGGACTCCCTTCCCTTGGGAGGTTCGCCAGAGCCCTAGCCTGATTATCTTCCAGAGATAATGTAAGACCTATTTATTTGGCCATGCATTTAAGAGGCAGGATTAGTACTGGAGGGAGGGATGGTGAGTTTTATCTTCTGTATTTTATATGTATGTTTAACTATTTGTTTATGTATTTTGATGTGCGATGTTCGTTGTTTATGTTCGTTTGTGTTGTTGTAAAGGCCATGTGGCCAACAACAAATAAACTAAACTGAAACTATATGTATGTTTTTAAGAAATTGTTAGCTGCCCTGAGCCTTTGGGGGCAGAAGAGGATAAAAATTGAACTGACTAAATAAAAATAAATAAGAGAATGCAGGAGAGGTGGTTTATGATGCGGTAAAGGAGTGCGAGGGACCAAAGACCCTTGATGTGTTTGAGGGTTGGAACAGTGGCTCTCCAATTAGCTTAGGTTGTGCTCCTACACTCCCTACTGGGAGCAATAGTCCTGGGAATGGCTCTAGGCAATGCACCAAGACAAGGTGCCTAATTTATCAAACAGGCTCGCTGGTCTGGATCTCAAGTGTGCCCTGGAGTAAAGGAGGGAGTGCAAGGACCCTAAATGACTAAGAGCCAAGTGAGGGGGTAACCCACAGCGCCTATCATCCCAAAGAACATTTGAGAGCAGCATCCACATAACACCATTCAAACGCAACTGTAAGAGAGGTTTTCCTTATGCCAGTGGATGCTGGAATGTGCTGCAGGGGAGGAGGGTTACCACCTCTCTTGGTTTTGACCCTGACACTCCCATAGGCTAAAATGGGAGTGTCAGGGTCAAAACCATGAGATGGCAATACTAGAAGGGAGGATGCTGGTAACCCAGAGGGCAGGGGTGCACTTCTCTCTCCCCTCCCTTCTACCCTTGCCATTTGCCTCTGGAGGGAAGACACTTACCTGCCGCCTGCTAGTGCCTCTTCTATCCCCCTCACCCCACATTTCCTGAGTGTAAGGTTACCACCTGCCTCTGGGTTTCTTACTCAGAGGGGGTGAGTTCATGTCAGCAGCGGAAGCTGTCACATCCCTTTCCAATGTAATTTCACCCCCTGGAGTATCATGATGCTGGAAAGGGGGCAGGAAAGTTCCTATGCCCACACCCTTCCTGATGTGGCCACTCCCTGCCACTCCAATCTCTCTAGGTTACTGGAGGTATCCCTGGCAGATCCGGAGAAATTACGGCTTCCCCTGGAACCTAAAGACTCTGGGTCAGAACCTGGAGTCTTCTGGTGAAACCTAGAGAGGAAGCAACTGTACCAGAGGGGAGGGGGGAAACGAGAATAGCATGGCTCCGTGTATCTCCTCAGCAAGCAAGCGTGCGTGTGTGTACGTCTATATAATTCCTGGGATTATACACACACACAGAGTATCCCTCATCTTTCTGGAGACTAAACCCTAGAAAGGAGTGATGTATAGTTCCATTTAAAAGTTTGGGAAGCAGCCACGCAAGCCCCTACTAGCCCCTAGCCTGTGGGGACGCCTGTGTACTCAGGACTCCATCTGTAGCAACACTGGGGCAGAGTGCTGTGTGCATGGAGCCCCAGAGCACCCAGAGAGTTGGTACCTAGGAATGTGCCCACTTCTGGTGTAAAAGGCAACAGCCAAGGCATGTGACCAATCCCTCATACCTATACAAATTAGCCTAAATCTGCATACGCAGATAAGCTCATTGTTTAATACTAGGCTGTCCATGGACAGGCATGGAAGTCTGGCCTCAGTTCAGATCAATGAGGCTTTATAGGCAGAACAAGAAAGATAAATGTTACCAAAGTATATGAAAAAGACAAGGTCAGTGATCTACAAACCACTTACTCCTTCAATGGGCCTACTCTGAAGTAAGTGGTTTGTGGATCACTGCCAAAATCTCCGTCCTAAGTGGAATACAAACACCCCAAACATGATCATACACTAAATTTGGGGATTTGATTTCTTGACTCCTTCACAATAGATAATATTCCCTAAATCTCTAACTGCAGGGAGCTGAGAGTGACAGGCAGGAAGACAAACAGCTCCATAGCTGTCCTGTGGCTTCTCCTACCTTTTCCCTGAAACATTTGGTGTTGGGCAGGGAATTGGGACTGAGAGTAGGTTGAGGAGCTGGGCTGGAGAGAGCTAGAACAAGGTCAAGGGGCAAACTAGAATGGAGACCAGGCAAGGTGGAGTGACAACATGATCCTTCCTGCTACTGCTAAACAGCCTTTATCTGGCAGACAGCCAATGAGGAAGCAGTGCAAGGAGGTAAGGCTAGGGCAAAGGCCAATCATGAGGCTAAGGGGGTGGGTGGCAATAGTAGCCCTACGAGGAAAAGCCTGGGCCCAGCCAGAATACCGAGTGGTGCAGAGGAGTCAGCCACTGCTTCCAGGGCCCTGGTTCTAGGCATGACTCCTTACAGACAAAGGCTGGCTATTGGGCTATATATTACCCTGATCAAGTGTGGCAGCTCTTGCGATGCCATTATTGTCCATTCCTAGCTGGACGTCGTGTCAGGTGGCTGGGCATCATCTGGGTGGAAGCGTGCCATGGGGCTGCGAGCTTTTCCATGTAACTAGTTAGGGGAGTTATTCCGGATCCTTGCCTTCCTTCTCAGGGAAGTGGAGTGGGATGAGGGAGGGGCCAAGGTGAAAGCAGATGACAGAGAAATGCTAAGAAGCCATGAAAGTGTAAGCAAACGTTTCCGATCGCTTTACCCTCACCGCCCGTATAGCTTCTCCTGAATTCTATCTGCTCTGCCCTTGAGACTTTTCCAACACCTCCTCCTCCCACCACGTGACCACTGACTTGGCACACGATTCACTGGGTACCTCAGTGCAGAGGGTCAAGGGAAAGAGTGGGCTAAAGATTAATAAGTCCTCAGGGAGGGGGGAGAGAGAGCAAAACTCAAGGGGGCTGTAGGCTGAAAGAGCTACGTGGGCCTGACAGCCTACTTCCTTGGCTGCATTGATGCAAGACTTTGTACATCAGGACTCTTATAAAGCACGTTCTGTCCTCTTGGCTTCATCAAACCCTGGAAGCACCAAGTCACACGAGAGAGCGAGTAGGCAGCATAGTAAATTACTGCAGTGGCCTGTCAGGTCTGAAGAACAGAATTCCAGGGCTTTCCCCCCTTCCTAGGGCACAAGTGAAGCGAGTTGAGTGGATCTCAGTCTCCATCGGGAATGTTGAACAACACCCCTTCAAATAAAACACCTGGGCAGTCTGGTATGAACCACAAGTTATTGCAAAAGAGAGGTGCGGGTCTGAAAGAGCAGGGGGTGCTGCAGCTGGGGACTGAGAGGCATTGGAAAAGCGGGGGCAGCAGATCCGGAGAGGGGTGTGGGTGAAAACAGGGCCAGTTCTCCTATTCATCAGAGTTAGACAACCACTTACATCTGCTGCTCTAAGAGGGTCACAGGAAACTATGGGAGGCCACAAGGTTGGTTAGGCTAAAGTCAGTGGGGGAGGGTGTGCAGGGAGGCTGTACAGGGCAGGGAGGCAGGGCCTAGTAGGCCCAGCTGAGTGATTTGCAAGTGGGTCAGGACAGGATGCCCCCACCTGCACAGCACTCCAACACGTCTGCCAAGTCACACTCCCTTTTATCCTTGGTCCTGCTTCTCTACTCCCTTGCCTCCAAGTATCCACAGCCTGCTCATCCTCCACCCCAGTTACTCCCATCTTGTGGCTCGGACACTCTCTGTGCCATGCCTCAGTGACTCCCCTACCTTCATCCAGCCTACGGGTCCTCCACCCTTGGCCTGGAGTGTCAAAATGCCTAAAGCTGGCCCTGGACTGAACTAACAGTAAGGGCAGGGCAGTAGGTCAGAATTGAGAGGCACTGGCACAGGCATGCAGGGTGGCAGGCAGGACCGAAGCACATCAATATGTATGGGTGGAAGTATCCCAGGGCTGAGGCTGCCAACTGGGAAGTAGCAGCACTGGAAGAGCTAGGCGTCGGATGAACTTGTTTACTTAGACCTTGTTTTCAACATGCCTCGCTCAGGTCATCCTTACGTCTCTCTCACAACAGCATCCAACACCCAATTAAACCTGATCTTTTTTAAACAGTGGGCTAAAGGTCCAGCTCAGAGTAAACAAGGTCTTGCCTGTTAGTTCTTTATAAAGTGGGCTCGCCTGAGGATGGATTTCTAGACAGGTGTGTCTAGGAGGGAAACTTCATGAATGTCTTATGCCACCCAAGACTTATGGAAAGACTCAACTGTATGGCCTCGTAGCCTGGCCTCTTTAAATCAGCTTACAAGAAAATTACCTGGTCAGGGAAGCCTGGCCTGGTGCCCTAGATTAATCCTGGAGGGGTGGAAGGCAGGACAGCCAGGCCTCAGTGTATGGCACTAGGGCATTAACAGGTGCAGGTTTGTTAGCACCCACTCCCTTCCCTCCCCCCCCCAAAGGCTGTATTTGAAGGTGTGTGTATGCTGGGGTCAGCATGGATTGCAATTAATATTTATTTTATTTGTTTTATTTAAGTTTCTACCCCACCCTTCCCCTAAAGCTCAGGGCAACTTACACTATTAAACACACAAAATACATTGAAATCCCCTTTTAAAACCAACAAACAACCCCACCCTCACTCCTAAACCCACCCATAAGAACCCCTATTCCCACCTGCCAAATGCTTTGCCAAAAAGAAAGGTTTTATACTGCCTCCAAAATGTTCTCAGGCTCAGATGGATCTCTGGGAGTTCGACAATACTGGGGCAGCAACCAAGAATGTCTCTCTGCGGGCCTTGTTGTACGAACAAGGTGTGCTCCCGGTCAACTGGAAGGGTCACGGTGGAACATGGTAGGACAGGATGTCTTTCAGATATGTGGGGCCCAGGACAATTAGGGCTTTAAAGATCAATAACAGAACCATGAATTGTGCCCAGAAAGCTATAGGTAGCCAGTGAGGACTGAAAATTATCACAGGTGTAATGTGCTTGTGACAACTTGTCCCTGAACGGAGCTGGGCTGCCACGTTCTGCACTAGCTGCAGCTTCTGAAACGGCCATTAAGGGAAGCCCCATGTAGACCACACTGCAGTAATCTAGCCTTGAGTTAATGAAGGCATGGCCAATGGTGCCCAGATCCAAGTCAGAAAGAAAGGGCTGCAGCCTCCTCATCAGATGGAGTTGGTGAAAAGTGCTCCTGGCCACAGCTGCAACCTGATGTTCCAGGCACAGCAACAGATCCAGAAGCACTCCAAGCAGAGCTTCATTTGTTGCTTTAAAAAAAAAAAAAAAAAATTTGCCAGAGAGCACATGCTTGCCCTAGAAGCCACGCCCTCCCACCCCAAAAACCACACCTCCCAGCCCAAAGCTTCTCATAGAAAGGAACTGAACACTGTTCTCCATCTAGCAACCCAACCACTGGACTGACAGCTGAATGAAAACAGGAGGTCATATGATTTAATCTATATGATGACCAGCACAGGGGGTGGGGCAGGAAAGTCATTAATGAAAGCCAAATAAACCATCCAGATATTTTCCAGCTTTTGTTTTCAACCCCAAAATGGCCAATATCAGTGTTTCCCTGGTCTTTAACATTTCAAAGTGCATGCTCCTACTGGGAACATTTCACAGGGCTCAGCTTCACCTTGAATTTAATTGCTGGGGATGAGCCCTGGCAAGCCCTCACCCCAAATTAAGTCCTGACTCCAAGGCTGCAAACCTGGGTAACCAGAGGAGCACAGATCCTGTCAATGACAGGAATCCTAATCCCCTCCAAGTCACAAGGTTGGCCAACCATCATCACTTCAGTCTTGTCTGGATTCGGCTTCAGCCAGCTTACCCTCATCCAGTCCCCAACAGCAGCCAGGTATTGGGAAAGCACCGAGACTCCAGGACCTGGGCCGGATGAAAGAGAGAGCTAGAGCTAGGTGTCATCACATACTGATGGAACTTCACTCCAAACCTCCAAACGATCTCGCCCAGAGGCTTGAGATACACATTGAACAAGAGGGGAGACAAGATGGAACCCTGCAGGACACCACAGGGGTGGTCCAGAGGGGACAACGACCAATCTTCCACCCACTGGAACCTCCCCAACAGGAACAAATGTTGCAGGGCAATTCTCTGGACCAAATCTGGCCTGCAGCTGGTTTTTTGTTGTTGTTGTTTTTTGCCTCCTTCCAATTTCTGCATCTAGTTCATGGATCCGGTCCCTATCTTCAAGCCCTGAAGAGTGAGCGCAGGGGAAGGGAGTGGAGATGAGGACATGCGCTCAGAGATAGGGGATGGATCCATGGTGTAGATTCATGATCTGAGCCCTCCCCTTCCTTCCCCCATACTGAGCACACCCTATAAGTATCCTCATCTCTCTTATCGAGCCTGCAGAGCTTGTACTAATTTTCGAAGTGGTGAAAGTGCTCCCAACCCCTACTCTTTAAGTACTTGGTTGCTGCAGAGTGGCATCCCCTCTGCGTCCATTTCCAGCACTGGCTGTCAGCTACACATCCTTTTCTTAGCACAGAGTCCCCGTTCACCCAAAGGGACTGGACAATGGACTCATTGTTCTTTGCTACACGGGACCCTAGCAACCGGCATTGACAATCATTAAAAATCTAAGATCAGACCTGCTGCCAGTGATCAAATACTCCATTGCCTCTAAAAAACTGTGATGATGCAAACGTTCACCTTCTGAGGGTCTCCGAGTGTTTCACAAACATCAATCAATCTTCATGCCATGCTTGTGATAAAGACAAGGCTTACTGCATGTTGTTTTACAGGCAGAGGAACTGAGGGGATATGACTGAGGTTGCAGACCAAGTCAGTGACAAAGCTGGGAATGCAAAGATTAACTGCCAGGCTTCCTAGATGTCTCTAGGGATAAGATCTCTCTTTACACAGACCCAGCTTGTCAGATTCTAAGAAGTGTTTAGCAGAAGGCGCTTGCTCATTAAGACTGAGAACTTCAGATCGTAGAAGGGAAATTCCTCCCCTGCTCTCTGTGATCCCCCCCCCCCTCCCTAGTGCAGCTTCTATAAAGGGCTGGTGTTCACTCTAGTTACTGCACTGCTTATCACCAGCTATTCTTCCTGCTCTGCATGGCCTTGTGCATTGAGATAAACTCACTGGTTCCCTTCATGCTGAAGCCTTGGCTTCCCTCCTCTTCTGTAGGAACAAGCACATTCTGACCCTCCAGCTTTGCACCACGGTATCTGCATTTGGAATCAATCAAAGCCAAGAGGGGACTTGCTTAGGAGGTTAAAGTTCATGTTTCTAGTTCCATCTCCCTCTGTTCATCCAGGTTTATGTTGAAAGGAATACTTGCAATCGGTGATCAAAAGGGACCCATTCCCAGCCCTGTGGGGGGCCCATGAATGATTGTTAAGCCACGCACCAGACACCAGTGTTGGCTCTCCATTAAATTCTGAAAAGCCAAGCCCCCAAAGTGGCCCATGCTGGTGTCATTCTAGCTCCCCCACACATACTGTCTATGCTAGACACTTAAGCCCTATCCTCAGGGTCCAAGTTCAAGTGACCCTAACACAGTGGTCTTTAGCCCAAGCTAAACACTGTTTAAATGGACAGAGCTAGAAGCCCAGGTTGGATATCCTTATTTGCAAATGATGGTGTGCTAGGATACAGTTCTCAGAGTTTGGCACACTCATGTAGCTCTGAGAACAGCTAGTGTTGACACAGAGTGAGTTCAAGTTCAATGTTCAGATTGCATGAACGACACAGATATGAATGTGAACAACACCCCAGCTAGGCAACTACACACATGCAAAGCTAACCAGAGCTCACTCTAGCACAGAGAGAGTCTCAGGGATGTCATATGTGCTGCTGGATAGCAGGCTTTGCCCTCCCAAGGGGTATAGTCCGTTGGAGTATTGGTTTTACTCTTAAATATTTCACCTTTCATCCCCACTGTCATGGAAGGCAGAACAAAAAGGAATGAACTTAAAATTGCAGCAATGTCAATGTCAGTTACATATGATATGAACGACACAGATATGAATGTGAACAACACCCCAGCTAGGCAACTACACACATGCAAAGCTAACCAGAGCTCACTCTAGCACAGAGAGAGTCTCAGGGATGTCATATGTGCTGCTGGATAGCAGGCTTTGCCCTCCCAAGGGGTATAGTCCGTTGGAGTATTGGTTTTACTCTTAAATATTTCACCTTTCATCCCCACTGTCATGGAAGGCAGAACAAAAAGGAATGAACTTAAAATTGCAGCAATGTCAATGTCAGTTACATATGATATGAACGACACAGATATGAATGTGAACAACACCCCAGCTAGGCAACTACACACATGCAAAGCTAACCAGAGCTCACTCTAGCACAGAGAGAGTCTCAGGGATGTCATATGTGCTGCTGGATAGCAGGCTTTGCCCTCCCAAGAGGTATAGTCCGTTGGAGTATTGGTTTGTGTGTTCTCTCCCCTGGCCTCAAACCTCATTTGTTTTGAGGTTAGTAGGATGCTTCACAAGGTGGGGAAGAGAATAGAGCATATCAGGGGGTATCATCATATGTAATGCTGCCCACCCGATTTCTTCCTTAAACACCAGTTGTCATAAGTATTTGTGAAAACCCATGCAAATTTGTGCAAATGTTACCCTACCACACGTAATGCCTTAGAGTGAACTTCACCAGGGGAAGGGGAGCCTGGTCAGTTTCACCAACTCTCTAGTCATTCAAGTAGTGAATGGACTTGCTGCTTGGCAGCTGATCAATGGGGAACAGGGAATCCCCTGCAGATCAGACACACCCACCACCAATCATCAGCTTTCAGATGAGAAACAGGGAGCCCAGCCCCCATGACTTACAGGCTCAGTGAAACTGACCTGGGAAAGAAGGATCTTGGTTGATTTCATCAATGGAGCATATTCACATATAAACATAGGCTGTCAGAAAAGACACCAGTTGTTGGCTTCACACTTTTGAGGAGGTCCCAAAATACCCCTCCCATAGCAGGATAGTTGCTTGCACAGACACGTAACACAAAATGGGAGTTTAAGGAAGAAAAAGAATGGACAGTGTTAGGGGTGAGAATATCCTGAGTCTCTGCACTTGGAACTCTTAAATATTTCACCTTTCATCCCCACTGTCATGGAAGGCAGAACAAAAAGGAATGAACTTAAAATTGCAGCAATGTCAATGTCAGTTACATATGCAGAAAAAACTTCCTAAGTGCAAGAACTGTTGGGCAACGGAATAGGTTGCAGAATCTGGCTGTTTTTACACAGACGCTAAGCACGGGTTAACGTGTACTAACCCACGTTTAATTGTCTGTGTAAAGAGTTAATTTTATTTTAAAAACCATGGGTTAACATTTAGACCCAGGTTCTTAAATCCTAAATTTCAAGGATTATTTTAACTCAGGCTAAAATAAACCCGGATTACCATCCGTCGAAGCTGTAAACCTGGACTGAGTATAGAGACTGGCACGTAGAGTACACATCCATTCTACCTCAGAATGCCTCTAGGGTACGCGCAGTCACAGGAGACAACACAGGAACAGGAATAGGCCAAGCTCACCAGCGTCTCCTTTCCTAGGAGAGTTCTCTACCTTAAACAAACTCAGAGGAGATCCCTCCATTTTGCAGAGTCACTGAGCTTCTTGGGGCTGTTGTTCTCCTGCTCACTTATCAGAGTGGAAGAAGCTGATGGAATTCAACAGCGCTGAACCATGGGATTTTTCAGTCACTCGTGATAGTTCTAACCCGGGTTAACCATGTACACTGCAAGCCTGGATTAGTGCTTATTCTGAGTTACTAATTATCATGAGAACAGTAACCCTGGACTGAGAACCCTGGAATGTCCAGGTTAGTGTCCATGTAAAAACAGTCTCTCTTTCCTTGGATGTTTTCAAAACCAGGCTGGACAAGCATGTCTAGGATGCTGTGGGCAGAGGGTATCCTGCCTTGGAGGAGGGTTTGGAATACATGAGCCTTGAGGTTCCTTCCAGCCCTACAATTCTAGGATTCAAGGAATTGGATTAATGTGGGCAGGGGGCTGGGCAAGCTTTTCACACAGGACTCTGTAAATACATTTCAATCTCATCCTCCCCCTGCTACTGCAACCCTGGTCTCCCCCAATCCCCACCACCCCATAATTCTGCCAACACACTCCCATCCTGCTCTGCAGCCTGGTCTGTTACTCCAGCCCTGTCCCCCACAACCCCACCCACATTGCTGATGACTCTGCCAATGCTCATCCCTCCACTAGCACCTCTCACTAGCAGCTATGCTAAGGTCACCAAGCACCTTTCATTCATGCCCTTTGGCACGGAGGCAAAAAGGGGCAAAGGTTCTTAACACCCCTGGCCCAATCAGACAGCAGAATCCAGGCTTTGCAATGTGTGCAGATGGGTAACAATTTGTTCATTAAGAATCCTCCCCCACCTCCCTGCATCCTGCGTTTCCAGGTGCCAGTGCTAAGATGTGCTGCCTGCATCCCTGTGCCACAACTTTAGCCTAATTCTATAATTGTGTAATTCCTTTTCACAGAGCCATGCTATGGTCAGGAATCCCTGCGGGAAGCAGCAGGGCGGATGGCAGATTATCGGCTGATGGACCTAACCTGACAGCTCAGCATGGCTAATATGAACTTGGGTCACAAAGGACCCCCTGCCTCCTGCTTGGCTCCCTACGCCCACAGCTGCGCAGCTGAGCATTAGAACCAACACGATGCTGGGGGAGGGTGCTCAGCCAGCATCTCAGGGAGCCAACGCTCTCTGTTTTTCCACAGGGGACAGGTACAGCATGGGCAAGATGCACACACAGAAACAGCCTAGCTACTATGCCTCCCACTCAACCTAGAAACCCCGAGGCGGATTCAGGCTTTGGCTTCCTTACTGAGATTGCCCAGAATGGAGATGGGAGGGCAGACAGTTGTGATGATGGCTTTTGAGATGGCGATGCTAGGAACTGGGCTGAGACGCCACCAGCTCATTTATACAAGCTTATGAACAGCCATCCAGAGCCATGTGTCTCTGAAAGGCCTGAGTTATAACCCTGGAGCTAGGGGAGGTCTAAAGCATAGCATCTTAGAGGATACACCATAAATGGCTACTAGCCAAGTTGTTCAGGGTAGGAGACCTCGAACTATTGAGGACGGAGTAAATAGCAGGAACTGGATCACTCCATAAAGGCTGGTTGCACATTTCTCTGAAGCAATCTAAAATGCCAGTATCGGAGACAGGATGCTGGGCTAGATGTACCATTGGTCTGACCTAGTGTGGCAGTTTTTCTGTTCATACGTACCAATTTTTCTTGCCAACTTGCTTTGGTTTTAAATCTGCTAATTTCATTGATCTCCCCCTAGCTCCCCACCCCCCAACACACAGTACACAATTAAGTTGTTGAATTCACCATCATGGAATGTGAAGTCCAATCATGGTTTGGGCTCAAAAAAGAATTAGACAAGTTGCTGCAGGTCAGGTATAAAAATAGCTATTAGTCAAGATGGTCAAGGGGGATGCAGCCTGATACCCCTAAACCTCTGACCGCCAGAAACAGAGTGAAGAACAGAGAATAGATCACTCCATATAGTTAAGGCCCCATGTACTGTGCAAACTTTTCTTCCCAATTCTGCAACCAGAACAAATTCTGCAAGCAGAAAAATTATGTAAATCAACCAGAATAGATTATGTAAATTAATCTGCAAATTTTTAATGCAAATGAATTTCCCGGCATGACAATCCATCCGTTTTGAACATCCTATATCTTAACTCACTAAAATACCACATGAACCTACTAGTGGGGGGCTCTTTTCTTCCTTGGGAGATCATAGGCTGCTTCTGTTCAGCAGTTGTGGCACAAGACTTTATTGTTCAGAATTTATACCAGCAGCTAAAAGTATCAGCACTCCATTGGCTAGTTCACCGCTCAGGCTGTAAGTCTACGCTGGCAGAAGACAATTTCTTTGACAATTTGGTCAAAGGCAAAATTCCATGAAAATGGCTGCAATCAAAGTAGCACAGGATTCACTGGGCCCTGCATATAGGCTCTGTTTTTGTACACTTCCTCTGAAGCATTCCGTACTGCTTCATGTCAGAGACGGGATACTGGGATAGATGGACTATTAGTCTAACCCAGCATGGCTCCTGTTGTGAAAATATTTCCCCTGAATTAAACATCCACCAATTTTGACATCTCTAGTTGCACTGTACTGTTGCTGAACCTCTGTAATGCACAACAATCGGCAGAGGCAACAGAATCCCAAGTCACCACCTTCCACTGCTTGAACCCTGTGAGCAGTCTGTAACTCTGTGAGCAGTCAGTAAACAACAGGCTGTTGCTACTCCTATTGCCTCCGCCTCCCGAAGTGGGGGCAGCAGGTGCTTTGCCACGCTCCCTTAGGGATGGGGCAGGATGGGTACTGAATTCCCGCCCTCAGGGTTGCAAGACCCTCGGGGCAGGAAAGCAGCTGCATGGCCAGGCGAGCAGGAAAAAATCAGGAACCCCGCCAGGGTTGCTAAGCAACCTCGGCAGCTAGCAATAGGGCCAGTAAGGCCACGTGGAATCTGCCCGGGCTGGGTGGAGCCACGTGGAATCTGCCCGGGCTGGGTGGAGCCCACCCCTTGGCGTCTCTGCAGCTCCAGCCTCAGTTGCGGGCTGGAGCCTGAAAGGAAGCAGCACCCGCCCTCCCTCCCCATGCACTGCGGGTTTTTACTGGTCGCCAATATTGGGGCAGGAAGGAATTTTTAAGGGAATCCTAATCTGGCCAAACAGGTTTCTTGTTTTTTGCCTTCCTCGCATTGCTGGGTAATTAATTCAATTGGTTCATCCCCCTTTAGAAGTCAAGGGTGTTGTTGTGCTTGCTTAACCTTGTCGCACTCTGGCAGGAGTGCAGTACTTTGGTTTAGAGCGTAGAATAGAATTAGGATAAGCACAAGACATCTCCTTAAGAGATGGGGAGGCCACACCTACCGCAAAAGCAAGGTACGGCAAGTGGCAGGGTAGCCTCCCTGGGAGGGGTGTCCAGCGAGGGCAGTAGGGGCAGGTATGGTCCCCAGCCTCCAGGTGCCCTCCTCCTTACTCAAGTCTGGAAGGACTTTGATCCCCTTCACCCGCATGGGCCACGAAGAGGGGGAGACGTTGTGTTTGTGATGGGGGTGGTAATCGATGGTATATTAAAACCACCCCTGAGTTAGCCGTCTTGTTCAACAGTTAAGTACTGGACCAGAATCACACTAGGCGATTTCCACCACCTATTTTAATTTATTATTGGTTTTAATAAAGAGTGAAGCCATTTAAACCCAGTCCTTGGTGTCCTGCCTCCTTCGGATGCACCGGCAAGAGAGCTGATCTCTGCTACACTTTCACAGAGACACACAGAGGATTGTTGTGCCAATGCATAAGATGATGTGTCATCTTAAAGGAAGACTAAATCCTGCCAAGCATAAAGTCACTGGTTCCATAGGTTTATTTTTGTTGCTCTTTGTGTCTGTTCTTTTCAAAAAACCAAATAAAAAAGCAACAGGAGATGCACGGGTGGATATGCACACAGGAAACACAGCTATGGGTGAACAGGAAAATTTGGGTCAAGGAAAGGTAAATTCCGCCTCTTGGGTTAGCCTCCAATTGGGTTTCCCCTCGGGCCAAGTGTCAAATCAAAGTCATAGCACTCGGTGTGCGTGTGTCTCATCAGACGACCTCAAATTGCTTTACAGATATTAAGCATCTCGACATCCCTGCTTGACAGGTTCTAATTATGATCCTCCTCCCTGCTTTACGCATGAGGAAACGGAAGCTCAGAGAGAAACAATTTATTTTAAGAGTATGCAGCAATGTAGTGACAGAACTGAACCCAGGAGTCCTGCCTTGCAATCCCCCTGCTCTAAATCACTACCCGCACAGAGCTGGGAATGGAATCCAGGCACTCTGACTCCCTGCTCCTGCGCGCTAGACCACTAAACAGAGAGCCAGCACAGCCTAGTGGATAAGCTGTTGGACATGAACCTGGGAAACCAGGATTCAAATCCCATCATAGCCAGGAACTCAGTGGGTAGTCTTAGAAAAGTTGAGTATCTCTCAGCCCCATCTTCCCATCTAAAACTGGGAGTAATAATGTGCTACCTCACGGAGCTGTTTTGAAGATGAACTAGATAAGGACAGTAAAGCACTTTGAACAGTGAAAGCGCCAGAGAGATGATAAACAACAAACCCCTCTCTCCTCCCAGCACAATAGGAAGCAGGAGTCCTAATTCTCAACCCTGTTCTGATCCAGCCAACAAAATCCCACCTTCTCCCACAGCTGGGGACGGAAACCAGGAGTCCTGGCTCACAGACCCTGGCTCTACCCACTGGTCCACACTGCTCAATAAGCACATGGCACCTCGTTGTTCCGCTCCCCCAAACCATGACCTAATTCCCAGTAAGCCAGTGAACAGCACAAGGGTTGGGTGACCCTTTCAGCAGGCCCTACCCTACTGGGTATGCAAGGCAAACACCACCAGTCCAAGGACCAGTGAACAATGCCTTTCTGGACCTCAAGCCATTCTCCTCCTCCTAGATTGGTGCTGGGCAAAGGCAGCTCACCCTGGTGAGGAGGATCAGGGACGGCTCATCTGCTGGGAGTAAGCAGATGACAGAACCAAAGAGGATGGGCTGCCATGAGATATATAGTCCAGCAGCCCCACCTCACTGACCTCGATGCTTACCTACAGCCTGTTCTCATCACTCCTGCTAACTGGTGGATTGGGGCCCAGCATAACTCCCCCTTCTATCCCATCCCTGCCTGCCTGCCTGCCACCATCCTGCAGAATGAGGACCCCACTTTACAGCCTTGTGTACTGGACCAAGACTGATGGGACCCAAGGGAATCCATCGGACTTGGATTGGGAGCCCTCCTAGCCCAAGCCCCTTGGATTCAGGGGGCTCCCTGTAAGAAAGAGACCCCACCCCACTATGACATCACAGTGCCCCATGGGGGTGGGAAGGCATGTCAGGAAAGGAGTGGGGGAGCACCTTCCCCTGCTTCTTTCCTGATGTGTCCCCATGTCAGAGCACCATGACATCACCTTGCTTTGTAAGGGAAGGGTCACCCTCATTAAAATCAGGAATGGAAGAGCCCAGTCCCAGTCTGAAAGCGGCCTATCCTGACACATCTGGGCTCTGGCTGGATTTCTGGGTGCATGCAGAGCTCTACCTCACTTGTTCCATACCCTTCTTGGGGCAAAGAGTCTCTCACTCTGTGTAGGCAGCGGCGCAGTCACCATCTTGGAGAAATCACAATTTCCCCCAAGAGGAACAGAGGGGGCCCATCCCTGGCTCCACAAGGCTGTAGCTGGATTAGATATAGCCGCTAGGTTGGGGTAGAACTCTATGGCCGTGGGGCAAATCAGGACAGATGATGTTTTCATTTGGCCACTTTCCAATTCCTGGATCTGGGACGTGGATCCAGTCCCTACTCCCAAGTACTGAAAGAGTGAGCTCAGGAGAAGGGAGAAGAATGAGGGCAGGCACTCAAAAAGAGGGGACAGATCCACGACTGGGACCCTCCCCTTCCTTCCCCCATCCTGAGCACTCCCAACTCCTAGTATCCGGCCTGTGGAGCTTGTACTAATTTTCAGAGACCCACAGAATGGAAAAGGTTCTGTGATCCGCCTTGCAAGCCTCCTAATACAATATCCAGGACTCACACACCTACTGGGAGCTGTGGTTTCCAGACACCGGGCACTGGACTGCTGTGCTGCTAGACAAACCAAGCACTTGGAAATGCAATTTCCGGGCAGTCGCTGTGAGGTGCTGGCAACCACTGTGCCACCATGCATATACCACCCCAAATCCCTATTCAGAGGGCCCCAAATCTCTTTCCTGATTTCACTTAGGTATCCCTCCTTAAATGACTTGCTTCCCCACCCCCTTACCTAACTTTTCCATTAATGGCCTGATATGAGGCCCTCTTGTGCTAGCAGAAGTGGGTTAGCTAGTCCGTAGGGCTGAATGGAGAGAACCTGCAGGGAGCTGTAGCATGGACACATAGCCACAAGGGATGGGAGAATCCTCATCTCATCTATTCAAATCCCATAGTGGTCAAGCAGTTTCTTTCCATGAACCTGAACTGATTTAATGTCAGGATCCTAGTCAGCCTCTACAGGGCATGGCGCAGGATGATTCCCCACAATTTACTTTGTAGTGCTCTGTCCTATCCTGTGGACAACAAGATGCCACAGGGGGAAACCTGCTAATACCAGTTATTTCTTTGGATTTTTTAGCCCCACCCCCCATGCCTATGACATCTCAGGGCAGCTTACAAAGTCAAAAATATAGAACAGTAAAATCCAATAAAAATCCAAGACTACAAAACATTTTAAAAAATCTTTTAAAAACCCAGATTAAAAAACCCCAGTTAAGCCAGTTCAAGTCCTTTAGACCCAGAGCACATAAAGAGCAGCCCAAAGGACAGACGGAGACCACGGAGAGTAGCCTCTGGCTGCTCTCGCCATGTCAAATGCTGCCGTCTCCAGAGAAACAGGAGGCCTTGCTCCTCTAAGAAACATGCCAGGACAAGAGAACTGGAGGAGAGAGTGTGCAGATTGATTTTAAGAACCGTGTGAATATTTATTTACAATGCACAGCTCTTAGGCCCAGAGCAAGATTCTAGCAGGGACATGGCTGCCGAAGTGTCCCTGGGCTAAAGGCAAGGGGTCACCACACCTGAATCTTTGTAATTAAGAGGCTTTCCCTGGACCCTCCTTTCTATGTGGATTTCCACCAGTGGCCCCAACTCAAGCCCCAGGAAACCATCTCATTGCTCCCTCAGCCTAAGCCAGTGTCTCACAAATGTTTGCACGCGACCACATTTTGAGACTGAAATACAATCCCACAATTCCAAAGAGCAGCAAAGACATGCAAAGTATAGCAAATATCAACTGTGGTGATCACAATTGTCCCATCTGCAGATGGTGCAAACCCTCATGAGGCCCTGGCCCATAGCTTGGGAACCTAAGAGAAACCAGTTGGAAGCTCCAACATCATCTCTGTAGCCCAGGAGAGAGCTGTCCAAGGGCATGTTTACATGTTATGCTGGGTAAGCACTTCATGCTGGACACTCTCACCCAGTGTAACGTATTTAAAACCCTAATTCGGCTACTCACTTGCCCAGATGGGGACCTCAAAAGGACATTTGGGCTAACCATGTGGGGCAAATGCCAGCATGTAGCTGGTGTAAAATGGAGAGAGAAACAAGTGAGGAGAACACGGCAGCAGTGAAGAGCCACTGCCATAATCTGTGTACACTTACCTGGGTTCCAGGGAGCAACAAATGGTAGTGGCAACTAGCTGGTGCTCCCCAGGACCTGCCACTGTTCCTGCTTGCTGCTCCCCATGATCCAATGCTACTTCCCAGAGCCTGCCTCTGCACAGGGGTTGTGTATGGCAGGAGCAACAGAGAGTCCTGGGAAGCAGCAAGTGGCAGCAACAGGAGCAGTGGTGGGTTGGTTGGCAATACTTTCCAGGACGCCCCACTGATCCTGCCAGCCAATAAGACACACACACACCTTTCCCCGATCCTCTCCAACAGCATGTGTGGAGCTGCTGAGTTACCAGTGGCTATCCACAAACTTATGTATGCATAGGTGAACTTAACCCCATGTGTGTATTAACACCCTGTGACGGGAAGGACGGGATGCTGGTTTGGGTGCCAGGCTGAGAGTCGAGAAACCTGCACGCTGTCTCCTGCTTTGCCACGGACTCCCTGGCTGACCTTGGGCAAGTCATTTAATCTCTCTAGGATTTAATCTCTCTAGGGCTCCATTCCTCCATTTGTACAATGCAGGTGAACAACCCTGGTTTACCTCACTTGGAGGATAAATACATGAAAGTTTAGGAGGTACTTGGAAAATCCATTTATTTGGGACCCAGATAAATCTGGTAGGGGCTTGCTAAAAACAGTAGCAAACCCCTACCAGAGCCTCCATCCTAGAATGGATGCAACAAGGTCATTCGGAGAACAGATCATGGCCACAACATAGGGGCGAGAGTGTTTTGATGCAAGATGCAAATGCCAGCCCTGACATTCCCTTCAGAGTGCAGCAAAATGAATTCTCTCCACCCCTCCAGGAGCTCATCAGCCAGATCTCGACTGAGTGCTGGAGCCTGAGGACCTAGCATTTATACTCAGCTCTTGAAATTCCCATCTTGCTGACAAGCTGGGGAATGGAGAGTGGCCATGGCTGGAGTTCCAATTACACTCAATTAAAGGTCACTACATTCACCAAGATAGGAAATAAGCAAACCCCTGTCAACTTACAGTAATGGTATGGTGAGGAGTAATGAGGTGGCAACCCTAGTTGCAGCAGTGCCCGGTCTCGAGTTCTGGGGACAGGGGTCAGAGGCAGGGGCTCTTGGGGCATAACAGGGAGCATTTCTGCAGGTGCTCAAAGTCCGGGCGGTGGCTTCTCCTGCCCCAGCTCCCTGGCAGGCTCCTTGGAGGCAGCAAAGCTGCAGGGAAACTACGTTCCCCCCTTCCTCTCCCATTCTCAGGCTCTGTGGAAGAGATGGTGGCAGTCACAATCGGCAGACCTAGCTGAAGGAGGAAGGGGACACTGCTGCACTCATGGCCCCAGTGCAGCTGCACCCTATCTGTCCCTATCATAGACATGCCCATGTCTACAATCATAAAGCTTACCCTGGTTTCATGCTGGAGCAACTGCACCAGAATAAAGCTCATTTGTTGTAGTTTAATGTCTGATGCTTCATGTCCCATGTTTCCACCCAATGGGTTTCCACGGGTGATTGCAATTGGGGAAAGATGCCCAATGTAGACATGTTTTAAGTCTGGGTTACAAAGGCCACACACCATGTTTGTCTAAAAGCAGCTAAAGTTACTAGTGGCAGGAAGAAGCAACCTAAAGGAAGGAATCTAAGTACTAAGTAAATGGTTTTATGGGATAAATTTCAGTCAGTGACACCCACTGATGCGGTCAGGACCCTTGGGTTCCCAGCTCCACCTCTTTTGAATTAGATCCATGCCTATCTTGGCTAATTAAGTCTTACAAGGAGACAATGGGGCCGTTGCTGGCAGGGGTGGTCAATGCCTCCCTTCGGGAGGGCAGAGTGCCGGGCTGTCTCAAGGAGGTGGTGGTACAGCCTCTACTCAAGAAACCATCGCTTGACCTTGACTCCCTTGCCAGCTATTGACCTGTCTCTAACCTTCCCTATATTGAGCGAGTGGTGGCTCAGCAGTTACAGGGGCATCTTGACCACTTTGGTTTTCTTGATCTCTCTCAGTCAGTATTTCATCTGGGTTATGGCATAGAGACTGTGCTTGTGGCCTTGGTGGATGATTGTGGATGATCTGCACCAGGAGATGGACCAGGATAATTTGACCCTGTTGGTTCTATTAGATCTGTCAGCTGCTTTTGATACAGTTGATCATGAGATGTTGGTGGCACGCCCGCAGGACTGTGCAGGCGTGGGCGGGACTGTTCTTGAATGGTTCCACTCATTCCTGACCAGGTGTCATGGTCAGGCCTTGAACCCTTGGCCTGGGGCGTTTGGAGGTGACGCAACAGTAGCTTGCGCCACCTGCTGCCTGATAGACTATGCTTTCATCCATCTCCTTGTGTCTCCCCCCTGGGTGTGTGCCCCACTTTTGCTCACCTGTTTTCCATTCCTGTCACTTATCTCCTAGCTTCCTGATTGGCCACCAGGGAGTATTTAAGACCTCCTGGTGGCCTCAGGAAACTGGTGGAGCAACTGCTCTTCCCTGGCTTGTGCCCGCCCGCGTGGTTTGGGTCTAGCATTAATCTGTCTCACCCCCCTGTGACTGTGTTGCTGCATGTTTTGTGTGCGTGTCCCCTATTGTCCTGTGAAACCATTGTTTTGGGAAGTATGAACCCTCTCTGTATTGTTGTGTCAGTTCCCCTTCTCAGTTCCCCTATCGTCGGTTCCCTGCTCCAGCTCCTCTGTTGTTGGCCCCCCTTCCCAGCTCCCCTATCGCTGGGTACTTGCTCCAGCCCCCCTTTTGTTGGCCCCCCTTCTCAGCTCCCCTCTTGTTGGTTCCCTGCTCCAGCCCCTCTGTTATTGGCCCCCCTTCCCAGCTCCCCTATCGCTGGCTACCTGTTCCAGTTCCTCTGTTGTTGGGTTCCATTTCCCTCTCCCCTGTTGCTGCCTACCGTCCCAGCTCCCCCCTGCTCCAGCCTCTCCATTGTTGGATCCCCTCCAGTCCCCCTGTTGCTGGTTACCACCTCCAGCTCTCCAGTCACCTGCCTATCCCGGCCAGCTCCCCTGTCGTTGGTTACCCTTTCCCGCTTCCCTGTAGCAGGTTCTCTCCTCTAGTTCTCTGTTCCCCTTCCATTCCCAGATCTGTGGCCTCGATGATGAGCTGTAGGCCTTCTTAGACCAGCTTGGCTGGTTCCATGCCGAGCGCTTCTACTACCAGAGAGCGGCTGAGAGGTTTCAGCATTGACACTGTGGACATTCCCTACTTCCTCCTACCCTTCTCCCTTCCCCCTGGCTCCGGGCCCCAGAGCCTGACAGATTGCTCCACCCTTGACGAGGCTTGCGCCACAGCTGGCCTTGTAGTTAGCCACTTGGGGCTCTCAAGAAGACCCCCACCACTGCACACAATGACATCATTGGCACCCTGGGAGTGGGAATCATACCAGGAGGCAGCGGCATTCTTTAACCACCACCCAGGAGCCCTCAAACCATCCCCCATGATGGGGGAAGCGCATAAGACAATATTTGGCTCAGGTGGCCACGAGCCAGGCAGCAGGGCTCTTAGCCGCTTGCCAGAAGTCACGGCCACAAGAAACAGCTAGGAGATCCATCCCCTTGCCCCCCCAAGTCACAGGACATTGGATTTTGGAGCAAGGGTTATGAACTCAATTCCGAGGACAAAGGGGGTTGGGAAGACCTGATGGAAGAGGAAGTAGATAGCCCCGACAAGCAACCCAAGGATTTGTATCTAGCAGTTACTGCTTCCTGTTCCTTGCATGGTGACTTGTTGTCTGCAGGGAACACTTGGGAGGGCCTGGGAAACAAGATACCAGACCCAGCCATATTATCATCAACTGGGAAGGTCATCTCCAAGGCCGAGGGTTCCCCGCTAGCACAGTCGGGCCCGCGATACACCTTTATAGGTACCACCTGGCAGAGGCCAGTTCGGGAACTGGGAGCTTCACCTATGGTTATTGCTTGTTTGCTGTTTGCTCCTTTTGCTCACCTACCTCCTATTGGGGTTGGTCCTGCGTACTGTAGTGTCAACCATAGTTGTCTGCCTCTTGTTTGCCCGCACTCCCTCTGTCTGTGTGTGAAGGGTCTTGTTTAGGTCCCCACCTTCTGTCTCTATCCTGTCTGCATGGGCTTCTGCCCCTTTTGGTCCCTTGGGGGGGGGGGCTTTGGGGGGTACTGTCATGGCCAGACCGTGAACCCTTGGCCTGGGGCGTTTGGCGGTGGCACAGCAACTGCTTGTGCCACCTGCTGCCTGATAGACTGTGCTTTCATCCATCTCCTTCTGTATCTCCACCGGGTATGTGCCCCGCCCTTGCACACCTGTCTCCCCTTTCTGTCACTTATCTCCTGGCTTCCTGATTGGCCACCAGGGAGTATTTAAGACTTCATGGTGGCCTCAGGAAACTGGTGGAGCAACTGCTTGTCTGCGGCCGCTCCTGTGGTTTGGGTCTAGCATTAACCTGTCTCACCCCCGTGACTGTGTTGCTGCATGTTTGTGTGTGTGTGTGTGTCCGTGTCCTACTGTCCTGTGAAACCCTTGTTTTGGGAAGTGTGAACCCTCTCTGTATTGTTGTCGGTTCCCCTTCTCAGCTCCCCTATCGCTGGGTACCTGCTCCAGCCCCTCTGTTGTTGGCCCCCCTATCACTGGGTACCAGCTCCAGCACCTCTGTTGTTGGCCCCCCTTCTCAGCCCCCCTCTTGCTGGTTCCCTGATCCAGCTCCTCTGTTGTGGGTTCCCCTTCTCAGCTCCCCTATCGCTAGGTACCTGCCCCAGCCCATCTGTTGTTGGCCCCCCTTCCCAGCTCCCCTATCGCTGGCTACCTGTTCCAGTTCCTCTGTTGTTGGGTTCCCTTTCCCTCTCCCCTGTTGCTGCCTACAGTCCCAGCTCCCCCCTGCTCCAGCCTCTCCATTGTTGGATCCCCACCAGCTCCCCTGTCGCTGGTTCTCTCCTCTAGTTCTCCGTTCCCCTTCCGTTCCCAGGTCCGTGGCCTCGATGATGAGCGGTACGCCTTCTTAGACCAACTTGTCTGGTTCCATGCCGAGGTTCCAGCGTTGACACTGTGGACATTCCCTATTTCCTCCTACCCTTCTCCTTCCCCCTGGCTCTGGGCCCCAGAGCCTGACACAGGGAGAACCCAGTGAGCGGTACTCGGGGAGTGTTTTTCATCATACCGAGACCTTGTGTGTGGTGTCCCACAGGGTTCGGTGTTGTCCCCCCTCCTGTTCAACGTATATATGCAGATTCTTGGCGAGGTGATCAGGAGGTTTGGCATATGGTGCCACCAATATGCTGATGACACCCAGCTATACCTCTCTCTTTCAACAAACCCAGACCCTGCAGTCTCCGTGCTTACTCGATGTCTGATGGCTGTGGGGAGTGGATGAGGGCTAATCGACTGAAGCTGAATCCCATTCCCGACAAGATGGAGTTGATGCTGGTGGGAAGGCGATGGAGTTAATGGCCCCCATCATTGATGGGATCTCTCCTCCATTGGTTCCCCAGGTGCGGAGTCTGGGGGTCCTCGATGCGCAGCTCCACCTGGATGCTCAGGTGGAGGCTGTGGCGAGGGGTGCCTCTTGCCAACTACATCTGGTACGTCGGCTTAGGCCGTATGTTTCGGACTCCGACCTGGCCACCATCATCCATGCTTTCATTACCTTGAGACTAGACTATGGTAATGCACACTACGTGGGGCTACCCATGGTGACGGCGCGGAATCTGCAGCTGGTACAGAATGTGGCGGTCCGTCTCTTGTTGGGACTGGGCCGCTGGGAGCACATTACACCAGTGCCCCGTTCTCTGCACTGACTGCCAATAGTCTTCCGAGCCTGATTCAAGGTGTTGGTTTTAACCTATAAAGCCCTAAACGGTCTGGGCCCTGCCTATCTGCGAGACCGCCTCACCCCCCAGGTACTGGACCAGCCCCTGTGGTCATCGGGGGATGCCCTTCTTGTGGTCCCCCAAGTCTTCCGGGGGGCCACGCAGGGGAGGGTGTTCTCGGTGGCCGCACCGAGGCTGTGGAACTCCCTTCCGGTGGGGATGCATCTAGCCCCGGACCTTCCCTCCTTTCGAAAAAGCTGTAAGACTTGGCTGTTCCATCAGGCGTTTGGCGGTAGAGGGTGGGGGAGGAGAGGGATGGTGGGGGGGGAGGGATATGTTTTTCTAAATTTCTGGTTTTATATTTACTGATCTTTGTTGTTGTGAGCCACCTCGAGATGCCTGTGGCAGGAGAGCTGGGATATTAAATCTTTTAATAATTAATAAATAAATAAATAAATAAATAAAATGATCAGGGCATCCCCCACAGCAAGCCCCACTCTCAGGGAACAGAAATCCCATGGAAAGCGACACGGCTTGCATTCAGCTGCAAGAAGCTGGCCCTTTGCCCTGCTCCATTATAACAGAAGGAGCTGGCAGAGAGCGATAGACAATACTATCAAAATAAAGCCACGGGCTGGATCCTCAGTTGGCGAGAATCAAAGCTCCCTCGACTTCAGTAGAGTTAAGCCAGTTTACACCGACACCGTATTTGAACTGAGTAATGGGATGATGATTCAGAAAACAGTTTGCAGAAGCTGCTATCTAGCCAGAGTGAGTGTCAATAGTAATAAACTACATCAATCATCCCCAGCCTGGCTCATCCCTATAGTTATTTATGCCCAGATATAAACCTGAGCTTGTATGTTGCTTTTGGCAAAGATTCTGTCTCACAAGTGAAGTTACACCTGTTTATGCCCTGTCACTCTCACAATGGTGAACTGCTCATATCCTCAGAAAGCTTCTCCAGAGCAGCCTGGAAATACTGTCCTGCAGATACAGCTGAGAGAGAGATCAAGGGATGCTCAAAATGAGAGCAGAAGTCAGTATGAAAGAGAAATGCCCCAGTGCAGGGAACTGGGTAAATAAGCAAGTCAGATGGCCAAACTCACTGGCCCATGCAACAGCGGCTCGCTGCTCGACAAAGAGGCAAAAAATCATTCCACCCATATGGGGAGAAGAGGAAATCAATGGTAACAGGCACTCCAGCAACCTTTGGCAAGCTTCATCAGCTAAAGCAGGTAGTGATGCAGACACCCATACCTGGATGCTGCAGGTTGGGTTGGATCTGGGACTGGCAGATACATGATGCAAGCAACACACATATGATCCCTGCTCCTTTGCTGAGTGACCAAGGTCTGCATGGTTCTGAGGGGAACAGTGGGAAGGGAACACAAAAAGGGAAGCTACTTAGATGCTGTGGTGAGATACATGGCTTTGAGCCACACAGGGAGTTGGCTAGGTGTCCAGGAGGACTCCCCAGTTCTCTGACACCTTGTCAGGCTAACATGGATTTTACTTTTGCTGCACAATAGCCTGGGCTGCTCCTATCAGCTCAGCAGAGTCACTGAAACCCTTTTCTCCCCTAACATGGGCTTAAAGGCTGTTCTGGAGCTGATCAGGCCCCATATGCTGCAGCCACAGTCCTCCTACAACTGAAACACCCACCCCAAGAAAATATCCCAGTGGAAAAGGAATTCCCCTTGCTGTTGTCCAGGAGCCACCCACTGCTGGCAGTAGAAGGGTGCTACAGCCAGCTCTAAGCTCAGGCTTTCCCCTGTGATCTACTGGGTATCTACATGGATGACAAGAGTATCCAAAGCTAGGAGATAGGGAGATAACACATCATATTACAAAGCCAGTCTAACTATTCGGAGTCAGGAGGAAACTGGGAACAAGTTATGCCATGCCTGCCTGGGTCTGGCACATTCCTCTCAAACTCTAGTAATTGGGCAAGAGGATACTGGACAAGATGAGCCTCAACTCTGAACCCAGCAGCAACTCCTGTGTCTCTACAATACCTCTGCTCCCAAATAGATTCTCACAGCCCTAAATCCTGGACCAAACCCTGAAAATAGAAACCGCCATAAGAGGGATAAAGCAGCAGGATACGTAGGGAAATCCAAGGCCAGTGGCAGAAGAAAAGCAGCCAGGGCTTAATTTGTACAGGAGCTTGCTAGAGCTCAGTCCCGGCAATTAAATTTAGGGGGGCAGGGGGGGACTGAGCCCTGGGAAATATTCCCACTAGGAGTGTGCACCCAGAAACGTGAAAGGCCAGACAGAGGCTGAGATTGGCCATCTCAGAGTTAGCAATGAAAGCCAGAAGAACCCTGCATGGTTTATTTGGCTTTCATTAATGACTTCTGTGCCCTTATCCCCTGCCCTGGCCATCATAAAGATTCAATTACAAGAACTCCTGTTTTATATTCAGTTGTAGAGAGGCAAGTTAGTCTAGCGATTAGATCACTAACTGCAGACTACAGTTCATTTCCCTGTTCTATCAAGTTCTGGGGCAGGGGGCATGGCTTATGAAGGAGGGGCATGGCTTGCGAGACAGGTTTGGGCCCCGGCAATTCATTTTTAAAATAAATTAAGCACCAAAGGCAGCAGCGGTTACCACCCACCCATGGCCCCGATTCTTTTCCCTACAGTCCCCAACTCTGCCCAAGATGAGGACAAGGCAAGTGAAAGCTGGCATATAGCCTTTCTTAAGCCTCTCCCAGGATTACAGAGAGGTTTGCCTAGATTTAAACACCCTCCAGCCTGTCTACCCATTTTCCTTCCCCAGGAAACTAGATCAAAACCAGAACCTGACAAAAGTGGGGTCCAGAGAGGGGGGAATGAGGTGATGAAGGTTTCACATAGAGCCAGTGACAGAGCTGAGAAGAGAACCCAGGCATTCAACTCCCTAGCCCCTGCTGTAACCACTGGTCAAGACTCTGACTCACTGACACACACACACACACACCCTCAAAGCTCCTAAATAGCTTGTGAACACATGCTTTTTGCAGCCCGCTCAGCTCTCCCTAACCACCAAGATATTTTGTAGTAGGGTGGGGATGGGGAGTTCCCAATGTCCACACAGTGTAAAGGAAGCCTTTTGGAATGAGCTGAGCGAGAGCATGGATCCAGATGTATAGGGGTATTGTTTATTTCCCCTCATTCCTTTACCCACAGATGTCTTCACTTTTATGGATGCCTGTGGCCTACCCACATCACCCTGTGCCCATCCCAGAGAGTACAAGACAGGCTGTCACTGCACAGCCATGGAGCCCAGTTCTTTAGGTCAAGGTGTAAATGCTGTGTGTCCAGTTTAGAGGTCACAGGAACCCAGCCACTGCTGTACAGGTCCAGACCAATAGTCCATCTAGCCCAGTATCCTATTTCCAACAGCAGCAGCAGCTTTGGTTGGTTCGGAGAAGTGCACAACAGGGCATATGATCCATTTCCTGCTGTTCACTCCCAGCCCCCAACAGTTAGAAGTTTTGTCTCCCAGAGACCAACAGCTCGTTAGGGACCTCTCTTCCACAAACGTACTCAATTCTTTTTGGAACCCAGTTATGCTATTGGCCTGTACTACATCTCCTAACAAAGAAGTTCCATGGGTTAATTGTGTGATGTGTGAAAAAGTGCTTCCTTTTGCTTGTTTTAAACCTGCTGCCTGTTAATTGCATTGGGCATCTCCCTAGTATCATTGTGATCCTTGGTTCAATCACTTGCACATCAGTCAAGATGGCAGCAGTGATATGTGCATGTGAAGAGTTTACTTCTTCAATCTGCAGTCTCCAGCCAATGGCTACAGCAGGGTACTGGTGTCTGGCTTTCCCCTGTGAATAGGATGGGGTACTGGCGTGCATGCTTCCCTGGCTTTCCCATTCACCACCTAAGCACACCCTTTTCCACACAAGAGCTGATGTCAAGAAACCAGAGCCTGGTCCCAAATCCCACAAAGGAACCAGCATGTGATTCAAGGACAGTTCTGAAGAAGCAGATGGCTTATTGCTCCGCTGAAAGGTACTGTGCTTCCTCCACCCCCACTGATGCAGCCTTGCTGGAGGCACTCAGCACCTTGCAAGATGAGTGCAGAGGAGGGGATGGAGTGCCTTAGGCCTGTGCTAGCCTCAGTTCATCCAGGCTGGGCAGGCAATAACCTTGAGCGCTAACAGATGTGAGAGGGGACTCTGTCTGGGCCGGGCTCAGGGGATCTGTGGCTGCTTTCAGCTACGTGCACTTTTCTGCACTGCCAGCACTGCTGCCGAACTGTCAAGCCTTCATAATTAGCCTGGGAAGTGAGCGCTGACTATGAAAACCCTGGGGACCAAGGCTGGAAGAGGAACAATAGCCACTCATCATTTATTAGCGGCTCGTGTCCCTGGCTTGAGCAAGAGCCTCACGCTGGGAAGCAGTTGAAAAGAGGGGGTTTTACAACCAAGGAAGATGAAGGCACAGCCCTGGAATAGATACTGCAATGTGTGTGAGTGTGAAAGAGAGAGAGAGACAGACAGACAGACAGACAGACACACACACACACACAAACACACACACATGGCAGGAGCTCATCCTGCTTTGGATTCAGAACAGAGTGCTTGCTGCAGGGGCCACTTGAACAACTGAGAAGTCCCTGCCCCTTAGATTAAGGGCCTTAGGTTCTCCTGACTGAGCCATCCAAAGACATCTGTTTAGGAGTGAATAGCAACACATGTGGATTCCTGTAGTTGAGAGTTCATACTTGTTTGGCATCATTTAAGCACATCCACAGGACTGACAGCAGCCCTAGGTTCTTACCAGGTTTGATGTCAGCAGAGCTCTCCCCCCTTCTGGTTCTGGTAGTACCTCACAGCTGGAGATGTTGCTGGTACACAAGGACAACTGTGATTCAGTGCAGGCTGGGCTCTCTGCTTCCTACCTGATAGCTGATCAATGTGGGACATGGAACCCCATCTGCAAGAGATTCCCTGTCCCCTGTTGTAGGAAGCAGGGACCCCTGGCTGCACTGAACCCCTTACAGTCATGGTGAAATTGATCAAGCTCCCCTCCCCTGGCCAATTTCACTCCAAGCTATTAGGTGCAGCCACAGGTGAAATTGGCCTGTTTGGTTTCACCAAGACTCTAAATCTAAGGCCACTTTCAGACATCCCTCCCCCCACACATATATTCTGGCTGCGAGGGGGGAACGCATATCTGCCGGTATGAAAGTCCCTCCCTGCGTGGCTTTGCCAGCCAACACACGTAGGGATGCAGAGCAGGAAATCGAGCTTTGCATCCCTGCGCATCCCTGCGGGCAAAGCCACACCCCGGGGGGGGGCGCTTTCAGACCGTCTAATCCCCGCGCATATCCTGGCTACGCATTCNGCAGCCAGAATATGTGCAGTGGGAGGGAAGGTCTGAAAGCGGCCTAAGGTAGGGATGGCCAAAGTTCCCAACCCCAAGAGACCAAAATATTCATCTGGTCGAGAGCTACAAGACACACATACACCTTTGAAGCATCTCCCAGGCTGAGCCTTGCCCCTCTCCCTGTCTCTCCTACTTTGTAACTGGCTGGCGTAGCTTTGCGGCCCCCTCTGGCTGCTGAGAGTCTGAGTAGGAGCTGCCATTTAGCTGCTGAGACCTGGGTGCAATGAAATAAGATACAGGACCATTAAGTCAGTGTGGGGCCCGAGACAGGCCCTAGCTGAAAGCCACATTTGAACTAACAGAGATGCCTGTGGTGCCTTCCAAGCCATAGATTAAGCCACCCATCCTCTAAGAGATTCACTGCAGGCTGGACTCCCTGCTCTCCGCTAACAGCTGATCAATAGAGAACAAGAAATCTGTATTCCCCACTTCTCAGCTGTCAGGCAGGAAGCAAGAAGTCCAGGCAAGCAGGGCTTAGAGACTTGTTGAAATTGACCAGCAGAAGGGGAATCCTAGTAAATTCCACTAAGTGTAGGCCTGAAGCAACAGCAGGTGCTCTTGTTCCATCAGGAAAAATATCAATCTTCCAGGAGTGAGACAGAAGTCTACTGACATTTTCTGTGATTTTCCAGTATTTTCTGCCATTTTGGTAATTTCCGGTCTTACCAATAATACAGAAAATTACCCAAAAATACCAATACCAGAAATTACTGAAATGGCAGAAAACAGCAGAAAATCACAAAAAATGTTGAAAATGCTGGTAAATTTTCACCTTGTGCAAATGAAAGTGGAAAAGCTGCTTCCGTCAGAAACAACACTAGCAGAGATATATATTTTTTCAGCTCTAAAGTGCTTATCTACACAAAACATAGGCTCCCTGTCAGGAAAGATGTACATTGGTGGCTCGACACAGGTCTCTCCTGTGGTAAGGCAGATGTCTGCACAAACACAACACAAAACCGGAATTTAAGGAAGAAAATGAGTGAGCAGCATAACACAAGACAACATCCTAACATTTTGTACTGGTCACACTGGAAGAATACAGCACAGCAGGGACTTCAACCCAGATCTCTCAAGTCCCACGCTAGTACACTAACCATTGAACCATCCTTCATTTCTACCTGCTGCTGAAAAAAGAGCTGGCTAAGCAGAGATGAAAGATGGGGTCAGCAACGCCTGAACTCCCAGCCTCCCTCGCCCCCTGGCGCACACAGTCAGAACAGCAGGGTGCAACAGACGGGCACTACCCAAAAGGTTCTTGCTACTTTAATTAGGCATTTAATTAATGGGAGGGAGGGGGAATGTGAAGAAGACAAGCTCCCCCATCCCTGTATGACTGAAAACAGATGATGAAATAATTGAGTTCTAATTGCTCCTTAATAATTAATGATGGGAACAATAAGTGGCTTTTCCAGCAAACAAGGCAGCTATCAGCCCCTTTAAGTGAAGTTCTTGCTAGTTATCCCCTGGAGAGCCTCTCCATCCTTCAGACCACTTGAAGAGTACCAGAGCCTCTTAGAACTGCCCCTTGGCTTTTCTTCAGCTATACTGTGAAATCTATAGGACTGGAAATCTATAGACTACAGTGTCTGAAAATCATATGCATGTGGGACTCATAGCTTAGTGGAAGTGTTGCCATGGAGGGAGATGGGCAAGAGACATATTTTTAAAAGTTGTGTCCAGTACCCAACAGCAGAAGCTTTTATTGGGCTTACAAAGGTTTCTTACTCTAGAACGTCATGTCTATTAGCGACCTACCTAGTATTTCTCAGAGGAAAGGTGCAGGGTAGGTCATGTCCAACTATCATGTTCGTTTCAGGCCAGCACCATGACGATGCCCCATAGAGGTATTCCCATGGATATAAGAATGGGAGAGGGAATCATCTTGGCATGGGAGACAGTGCACTCCCTAATTCCGTGCCACTCTGCTCCCTAGTGACATTTCCCAGCCGCTAGATGGAGGAGCTGCCATTTTGGGAGATTAGACCGTTCCCACCTTTACTTTGGACTGTTACATCACTATCTCCCTGTCCTGCCTCTTTCACCAACACCCAAAGAAGCTGAAGTCCTCCCTCTCCACAGTAAAGAGCCAAAAATAAGCTACATAAAAAAATAAAAATAAAGCAGCAGGAGCACAAATATAAACTGGAGGCTAGGTAGTAGCACTTCAGAGAAGGATCTGGGAATTATGGCGGATCGTAAACTGAACTTGAGGTAACAACGTGAAGCTGTTGCATAAAAAGGCAAATGCCATTGCTGGCTGCATTAAGAGGGGCATCGTTTCCAAGACACGGGAGATGGTGATGCCACCTTACTTGGCATTTGGAAGATTTCACCTGGAATACTGTGTTCGCTGTCAAGTGAGAGAGGGCGGGATAAAAGTAAAAATGATAGATATATAATCTAGGGCACCACCTATCTGAAGGTCTGTCTGTCCTACCATGTCCCACTGCGACCCCTCCAGTCAGCCGGGAGTGCCCTCTTGCAGGTTCCATCTGCTACTCTTGTCCGTAGGACGGGGGTGTGCAGGCAAGGGCATTCTTGGTCGCTGCCTCAATTTTGTAGAACTCCCTTTCCTCAGAGGTTCATCTCAGCTCGGGCCTAAGCATCTTCTAGAAGTGGTGCAAAATCTTTTTGTTTAAAAAAGCATTTGGCTGACAAAGCGAGCAAGTAATCTATATGCAGCGATGCTGGACACAATAGGAGGGACGTTGGATCGCTGGGCGATGCTCACTTGTTCTTGGCTGGGGAGGATCAATCTGTTTAAAAAGAAAATTATGCCCAAACTACTATACAAGTTATTGGTATTACCAATAAAGATCCCCCTATCATTTTTTAAGGCCATGGAAAAGAAAATGAAAAAGTGGATATAGCACAATAAAAAACCCTAGAACGAATCAATACAACCTAAAAGTGGGCAGAGATAAAAGGAGGCATTAACATGCCGGATGTAAGGTGGTACTATAAAGCAGCTACATTAAGAGCCATTAGATATGGGTTCCAAAACTCATCCATTGCCAAATGGGCAGACATTGAAAAGCATCTGTTAAAGACAGAGAGTTTTCAGGAAAACCTAGTCACCCTAGAGATCCCAAATGGGGGTGATTGGGAAAAACATCCTATAGCTGAGGTGGCATGGAAAATATGGGTACAAACAGGTGATAAAATTGAAACGGGAAGGGACCTTTCCCCTCTGCTACCCATAAACAATAAGAGGCTGATCTGCTGTCTAGGATCAAGAACTGCAATAAAGGATTTAAATAAGAAGGGGGTTTGCCTGGTGAGAGATCTCTTTGCTGGAGACAAGTTTAAGTCACAAGAGGAACTAGAGAGGGAGGTTCAATGCCCTATAGGGTTTTTACAGTAAAATGAATTAAAAAGCTTTTTTGGAAGTTCAAAAAAAAATGTAAACGCTATACAAGACCTATTAAAACACTTGAAGCTATAAAATTGTCCAAGACCATGACTAGAGGTCTTTTATCTCAAATATATTCTGAACTCAAAAATATTATGTTTACAGCTAAGAATAAGAATAAATGGAGCATAGACTGTAATAAACGAGTTTAATGAACAAGACAAACAGCAGATATGGTCACACATGAATAAAATCTCAAGATCATTAGCTGTCATCGAAACACAAATAAAAGCAACAATGAGGTTGTATTTCACACCAAACAGATTGGCAAAATGTACAGAAAAAATGTCAAATTTATGCTGGAAGAAATGTGGGGAGGTGGATGATATTATGCACTGCCTCTGGTCATGCCCCAAGCTGAAACCCTTTTGGTCAAATATATAGGATCTCTCTAGAAATATTACAGTTTGGGTCTCCCCTTCGATCCATAAATAGCTATCCTGGGAATATACCCCAAAATGCCCTTAATGGACGCTTACAAGACCACGTGTAAACGAGTATTCTCAGAGGCGTTAAATGTAATTGCAAGAAAATGGAAAAGTCCAGACATCCCGACAACCAAAGAATGGACACAGAGGATTTGGCATATTACGTCAATGGAGAAAGTTATTGCGGAGTCTGAAGGGGAACTGGAAGTATTTTATAAGAACTGGACAAAATGCTTTGATTGGATTAAAGCCTCCTCGAATATGGACATAAATTTGGACCCAGTGTTGATTACTTGCATGTATTAAATATAGGGCATGTATATGAATCGTCACAAAACAGCTTCAAGATGACACAGGTGATCTCTCACTCAGGGAAGGGGGCAGGGGCTATGGGTGGGGTAAGATAGGAGGAGGGGATAGGGTGGGGAGGATGGGTATAGAGTTTATGGATTGTTAATCACAGATTTGGTGATAGTAAGCGGTGAAAGGTAAATGTCTGCAACAATTTTCTGTATTGCCAATTGTCATGAAATATTAATAAAAAACAATTTTTTTAAAAAAGCATTTGGCGAGGAGAGGGCGGAGATAGAGGTTGGTTTGGTGGTTTTGGGTGGGGCTGGGAGAGGGGTTTTGGGGTGAAGGTGGAATAGGATGGGGTGGGGTTGGAGAGGAAAGGCTGTTGGGGAGGTTGGGTTTTTATATGCTGTTTTATATGTTTGTACGCCAACCTTAGCCATTTGGGAAGGGCGGGGTAAAAATCAGAAAAATAAAATAATAAATAAAATAAAATAGGAGTGTCAAGGTCAGACCCATGAGCGGTGGCAACCGTATTCCAAAATGTGGCTGGATTAACATGTCTGCAATGCTGTAGGTAGGTAGAGAATATCCTGTCATGAGCAGCCGGTTGGACTCAATAACCCTCAAAGTCCCTTCCAACCCTGCAATTCTAAACCCAAACCACTGTGAACCCCCAAGACCAATCTATGCACAGCATCTGCCGAGGCATCCAGAACTGGGGAGAGGGCTGGGGGCATGGGTGCCCCCCTACATAGCTAACCCCACCAAAGCCAGTATAAGTGATGCTCCTTGAGAAGACCAGTGAGGCCCCTACTCTACACGGGTGCCACTGGCTCCTGCACCAAGAGAAAGCTATATTGGCTCCACATGAAAGGAGGAGGCATCCGGCTGTTCAACAACAAAGCAGGGAGTTTGCCGACACGAGCACGGGACGCCAGGCTCACACAAAGCTGCCTCATTATCCCATAATTGCTGCCTTCCCAGCTCCTGCAATTAACGCCCGTCTGAATGGCTGCTGTTGGGGTAAATAAAGGGCTGGCAACGTATTAAGAGTCTGTCAGGCAGCTGGTGGCTCAATTAGAGCCCCCTGGACTGTTGCCAGTCAGACCACCAGAGCTCCCGAGCCAAAGGGGCTGCAATGGAAGAGACACCTGGAGTCAAAGCCCTTGGGCCTTTAGGTGGCAGGGATTGGAATCAGAAGGGAGGCAAAAGGCCTCTTGGGGTGGCTCACACAATCCTGGCTCCCCAAATTTCCCAGGCATCACTCCTTTGAGAGAAGAAGGGCCAAAATGTGGGGTGTTGGAATTCTTCCCACCGTCCATAGCTGCCTCCACCCCTTGCAGGCCAGGATGTTAAGAGAGGAGAGTGCCAAGCGAGGGGGATGCCTCTGCAGAGTCCCCCAGGGCCATCGGGGATTCCTCTCTGCAGCTTAGGGTGTGCGTGGGAAGGAAGGCTGTCATGGATAGCCATGGCTGTCTGGCTAGAAGAAAGCCCATGAAAACAGAGATCATAATTCCACAGCGACTTTCAATCGTAGATCCTCCATCTCTGCAAAGCCATTGGGACACCCATTCACACATACTGGTGCGATTCTCATTTTAGAGGTAGAGAAACTGAGGAGTGATCTCCCCAAAGGTATGACAAGTTAGATCTAATTCACAGGAACGTTTCTTCAAAGAACCAAGCCCACTTGCGCTAACCCCAACTTTGCTCACCAAGATATGGTGCTTACAGAAAGGTAAAAGTCCAGGGAGGCGCTCCTAGAAAGGGATAAAGAACATACACTGGTTTCTCTTCCCCTCCAGAGTAACCCATCAAGTGAACAGGACTGGGTTAAAGGTTAGGCTCCATTCAGCCTGGCACAGATGCTGTCTTTCCAACAGCCCCTCCTTAGTGTTTCTTTTCCTGTGTTGGGGAGTAGTCCCACCATGCGAAAACTGGGGGATATGCTCCCATCATGTGAAGTGAGTGATCTCATCATACTGAGGAAGTGAATGCAGAGTGGTTACTTCATTAGGGAGCAGGAGAGCATGCTTGGAATTAAGTTAAACATGATGTAGAATCTCTGTATGGGGGTGGCAGAGGCAGGACGATAATCTGAGACTGCTGACTCCCGCTTCTGCACTTTAAGGTGCCCTATAGATGGCAGCAGCAGGAAGAATTGGGGTTCTTGTTTATTTTACTTGCTTGTGGGGTTTAAAATTTTAGGACGTTCTGTTGAACAATTAATTCAGTGTAGTTGGGTCTTACTTCTGTTTTACTCCTGAAGCTTTTGTACGGAGCACTAAGCCAGAGTTTTTCAGGAGTAGGAAGATCAGTATGTAATTGCCTTCGGTTTGAATTTTGAAATATCTGATTGTGAGACTAGTACTTACTGCAAGGGCAGGGACCTCAGTTCAGCGATCACTACATCTCAGCCTGTGGGGAGTGGGAATTGATGTAACTTGACTTCAGTTCACACTTTCATCCGACATCACTGAAGTGAAGCAGTTATTTCAATTTAATTAAATCCAAGTAATTACTTTGGAGTACCTCAGTAGGTCAGAACGTGGTCTTAAGATACATAGGGAATATCTAGCCCTCACTAGAGTTGCCACCTATGCAAATTTTTAACGAACACTTATGAAAAATACATGTTGCAAGTTCTGCACTGGTGTTGCAAGTTCTGCAACATGTATCTTTCATAAATGTTTGTTACAAATTTGCATAGGTGGCAACCCTAAGTATCCCCTTGCTCAAGGGGGGTCTCTTTAGCTGACCCAGAAGTAGAGGACTCAGTATTTCTTGGCCCACTCTCATGGCCCAGTGCAGAGGGGACTGAATCTTTATTTTATTTATTTATTTTTATTTATTTATAAAAAATTTACCCCGCCCCTCCTGCCACGCAGCTCGGGGCGGCTTCCAACAAATTTTTATAAAACACAATAAAAACAATTTAAAACAACCATAAATCAAAGAGCTTATCTCCAAGTAGCCCAATTAAAACTTGCTTCCTCCCCAAGCAGGCTGCATTTGTTGCTGTTCCAGCTGGTTCTCTAGTCACCCATGGAGTCTCCCAAGAAAACAAGGTGGACAAGATCTAAATGGATAAACACAAAAACAAGAAAAACACAGCCTCCGAAAAAACCAAGGCCACAACCCACAAGTCACTTACCCCAGAGTAGCCCCAATTAAGTCCTATGGGCTTCAATAGGGCCACTCTGGAGTAAGTAGTTTGTGGCTCTCAGCCCAAGGCTCCATTCTTAGCTAGTGCCTCACCGAACAGGCCACTTGCACACCACATGTGTTCCATTCCAGGTCGCCTTTACCCACAAATATTCTCCTTGCCCTGTCAGCTCACTCCAGAAATTGCTGCTTCCTGCACAGGGATGATCTCTGCTCAGAGAGATGCAGACTCTAGCCTGCTAGGACTCCTGCTGCACTGCGTAGGGCAAGGGCTGCATATCAATCAGCTGAAGCATTCCTGGATGAGTCCAGAGCAGGTGGAGGAGCCGGGGAGCCTTGGAAGGATCTGTTATCTACCAGGCAGGTAGGAGCTGGGTTCACTGGGTTCACTGTGGCAAAGCAGCAGGAGAGACAAACAACAAGCCTCAGGCAGACTCACTGCTTGAGGCCAGATTTTCAGTTAACAGTTAGGCACCAAGGTAAAGGTTGGATTTTTCAGAAGGGCTGAGTACCCAGAGTACCTAAACTTTACCCAGAAGGTTTAGCATTCTGGGTAAATGGAAACAGAGCTCCTTTGAAAATTCACCCTAATTGTGAGTGCTACTACTACACTTGCTTCAAATACTGACAACTGTTATGCTCCAGCAATCTCCTTCCTCTAGTCTGGACAGGTCTGGCTTGTGAGACACAAACAGCGGAGGTGATGGCAGAAGGGACTCTGCTTCCTGTGGGGAGAAAGACTCCTACCCGCAAAGAATCAACCACGGAGGAGAAAGGGAAAGGGGGGGGGGGCATTTAGAGGTTGTTTGTGTCTCATGCAAAAAACAACTGCTTATTTCAGTCTAGCTGCTTTTCAAATCTCAGAGTGAGGGAAATGGCAAAGAAAGAACAGATACAAAGATCTGTCCAAGAAACAGCACATACACACATACATGCATGCACAACTGGCAACAGATTTAAAAGAAATAAAAGGAAGTAATTCCTCACTCAGTGCACACAATTAACCAATGGAACTCATTTCCAGAGGATGTTGTGAAGGCTGGGTTCAAAAAGGTATTGTATACATTCTTAAAAGGATAGGTCCATAAATGGCTGGTCAGAGGATGAGACCTCTCAACTGCTGGCCAGGATAGGAGACTATTGAATACAGGATGCTGGCTAGGTGGACCCTTGGTCTGACCCAGTGTGGTACTTCTTATGTTCTTAAGTGCCTAGCGACTACCTGACATTCTACACCAAAAATGGCAGCCACCCCTGAGGGAGGCATACGGCTCCTCCCCCATCTAAAAGGTGCCCTGCAAAGAAATAAGATGCCCACACTTCAGTTTCCCAGCTAGACGTGGAGCACTGAGGATTATGAAGGGTTAAGGCCTCCTCGCCATCTATGAGGGAGGATTAATGCATATGTCTGGCTGGTGTTTGCACTGAATTCTATTCTGCCCGACAAGAGTCTAGACTGGAGAATGAGTGCAGTTCTGGGTACTACCCAGGATGTAAGGGGGCGCATGCAGGAACATAGCTAAGTTGGGACGGGATCGGATTCCAAAGATGGAATGCCCTCCCCTCCCGGTAGCAGGGGATACAGCTGCACCCCTAGGCTTGTGGGCCCCAATGCAGCTGCACCCTCTGTCCCTATTATAGCTACACCTTTGAATGCTCATAGTCAGCCACCTAACCCCTCTTCAAATGTCCACCAACCAGTAGAGATGACAGAGCAAGCTAGCACTGATCGGCACTGTGGGGTACAAAGAAGAGGCAGCCAACAAGAAACAATCAAATATTTTGCAAGCCACTTACTATGACCATGCTTACATCTTTCAGTGCCTTTGCATCCTACAGATGAGCGATTCTCAGCGAGTGGGTCGCAACCCACTGGTGGATTCTGGGAGGGTCTTAGGTGGGTCTCAAGCAGCAGGAGCAGAACTGCAGGAAGCAGTGGCAGCTGGGATGGGGAGGTGGCACACCAATGCTTGCTTAGCCAATCTCACCGTCAGCACCTCCCCAACATTTGTGGAACAGCTTGTGTGGGGCCACCCCCACTTCCTGCTCTCCCAGCCAGTCTGGGAGCTTGAGTTTTGGGCTGGAGCTCCAGGAGGGGAGCCTCTCAGTCTCTCTCCTAGCCCTGCACAAACAGCTGCACCCCAGAGAACCCTTGATCCCACCTGTGCCTTGTGTATCCAAACCCAGGTGGGTCCTAGATGTTTTTAAAGATTTTTAGGGGAGTCTTGCCCACAAAAGGTTGAAAACCACTGTTCTAGATGGCTATCTTCCCCGCCGCCAAGTATTTCTATAGCGTTACTAGGCATACGTAGCACTTTATAGATTTTCGGAGATAGGTCTCTGCCCACTAAGCTTGCAATCTAAGATCGACAACAGGTGAGGGGAACACACAGGAAAAGACAGACACACATTCCCATTTTACAGATGAGGAACGGAGGCCGAGGTTGTGACTTGCCCAAGCCACCAAGCGAGTTCTTTGGCTCTCAGGGAGTCTCAGAATAAAGCCGTGCTGAAATTTTGTTTCAGAGTAAAAATGATATATGGTGAGAAATTGAAGAGTCAAGATTTTGAATTGGAGGATGCACTGTGAATATTCAAAACAGGAGTTGGGAACCTGCAGCAAATGGGCCAAATCTGGCCTAAAGTGTTTTGTTTTAATTGTATTTGGCCTCTTTCCAATTCCTAGATCTGGCCTGTGGATCTAGCCCCTACCTTCCAGCACTGAAAGAGTGAGCTCAGGGTAAGGGAGCAGAGATTAGGCCATGTACTCAGGGACAGGCAATGAAGCCAAAACAAGATCCATGATCTAGCCGATCCCCTTTCTTCATCTTAAACACCTCAATTCCTATCCAGCCTGCAGTCTAAAGTGACCCACAGGAGGGAAGAGGTACCCCATCCCTGGTTCAAAAGCAGCCTGTTGGTAGAGGGTTCGTCATGCAAAATGTTAGACCAGAAACATACAAGCTACCAGGAAGATCAAATCCAGCAAGCAGCTGGGCTGTTCCAGATCCCTGCACAGAATTATCATGCTGGCAGATCGCAGTAAACATGCAAGGCAAAGGCAGGCTCTCATCAGATACAGTCAGCAAGCACAAACTGGGGAGGCATGAAGAACAGCGTGTACCAAGAAAGGAATGAAGGCGTAACCAATGGGACATAGAGGCTGAGACTGAGATAGACTCTCCACTCTGATGTCCCAAATACAAGAGAGAGACTTCATCGGGCTTCATAAAAAGATGACTCAAAAAACAAAAACAAAACCCTACGGGGAAAATGGCACCTAGTTCTGAGAGGATAGAGAAGACAGTGTAGAGATAGCTTCATAATAGGGAGCAAGTTGACATGGATTCAGTGACAGCAAATGGAAAGGAATCAAATCCCAAACACGGTGTATGCCCCTATCGGAGATCATATGGTATATTGGGATACCCACCCAAAGAGAGCTTTGGAGAGCTCTCTCATGCTTCAGCAACACTTGGCTAGCATGTCCTGCCATCGCCAATGAAACATCACTGACCTGAACTACAGATACTGCACCTAAACGCCAAAGACTATGGCTACAATTGGTGTGGGCATTTCTATGAAGGAGTGCCTACTCCACTATGGCCCTTTTTAAACAGTCCGCACTGGAGGGGGGTGGTCAATGTGCGCACCAGTGTGGGGGTGCTGGGGGGTTGGGAAGACACAGACAGACAACAGCGCACACCCATCCCCCCCCTCGCATCCCCACGCACAGAGCAACCAGTGTTGTCGCCGGTTGCTCCATGCATGGGTGACTGGTAGAGGTGGGTGGGCATGCGTGTTTTGTGGGAGCGCGCACGCCTACCCACCCACCCACTGCCACCGTAGGACTCACGGCCTGCGTGTATGCATCTCATGTAAAGAGGGCCTATGCTGCAGTGAGCAGGACCCAGAACGCAGAAGATGCAGACAACCATGCTCACATTCACTATACACATGTACCCACCCAGCATTCTTTGCTTCAAATTCAGGAGTTTTCCCTTTCACTTGTTCATACACACCCACTCCCTCCCCTCATCCCCAGCCCCCAACTAGAGACCTCAGAGCCCAGGATCTGTGACTCACGCTTATCCCTCCTTTCTCCCCACAACACACCCACACACCCCCGCCCCCCGCCTCAAGCCTTTTTGAGGCCAATTATTGCTACCCTCTGGTTGTCATGGGAACTCAGCAGGCAAACATGGCTACCACACCACCTCCACAGCAAGGTCAAAGATTAGCCAGCTCAGTAGCTGAAAGGCAGACAATCCCATTCCACTCCCAATCCCATTCCAGATCAAAATCTGAGCTCACCAAAGATGCCAAGTCTCCTACTGGTGGTGTGTGTGATTGGGGGGGGAAGGGGAGTGGGTTTTGGTATCAAGTGAAATCAAGATTTAGACAAACCCACTACAGGCTCATACCTCCCGACATTTCCAGCAACTAAAGGACATGTTCTGCCCCTTGGTTAATAAGCTCCACCCCTTATGTACACATGCATGTGCACGCACACATGACTCTCAACATTCCAGGTGCAAGAGGGACAAAAGATCTTAGGTGTTCTGCTTTTGTTGTGTTTGTTTTTTGGTCTCCTGAAAGAAGAATTTTGTCCCCTGGAATACAGACAGTGGGATTCAGTACCCAAAGAGGGACTGTCCCTCCTAAATAGGGACAGTTGGGAGGTATACAGGCCCACCTCAACCTAACCCTTATTCCATCCCTGGAAACATTCAAGAACCCAAGCCTTATGATAGATTGGCACCATGGTTCTCCAGCAAAGCAGCAAAGAGGGCGTTGACAGGAGGGACTGGTTCATTAAAAACAACCAGAGCTGCCATCTCTCTGGGTTTACCCACCACTTCTCCATTTTCACCCAGACATTCTAGGTTTTGACCCAATGTCTCTGAGGGATGCCCTGATTTCTCCATAGCTAACCTAAAAAAATCGGAGCTTCTAGGGGTGGCCACATCAGAAAGGGGGTGAATCAGAGAGACTTCCCTCCCTTTCCACTCCTCTATGGAGTGCTGTGATGTCAAGATGCTCCACAAGGGACAGGGTTGCATCAAAAAGGGGCTTCCTCCTGGACAGTAACTCTAGGTACAATGGGAAAACATCAAAGAGCCCATTCCCATTAGGAAGAGGATTATAAATCTAGTTTACATAAGCTTTATAGCTCTCCTGAGAACACGGTCGCTTATAACAACACAGAAATGATTCCATCTATTGAGCTCCAGAATTCTCTCACCTTCAAACCAGTGGCTGGTTATTTTATCTCAGCTGGTTTGCCCAGTCCTATTTATTTTAAAAAAGCCCAAATTAATCCTGCTGGATAGGGCTGTCACTCCTCTACAGGAGAACACCTGGTGGGGGCGGGAACACGTTGGAGGGTGCCAGGCAAAGCAACTTTCTGATGTAACCCCGCCCAAACAGAGTGTTGCAGCATCACAATGTTCCACAAGGGGCGGAGCTACATTGGAAAGGGGGTGGGAAAGTCTTTATGGCCCACCTCTTTTCATCCTCTGGGTCAAAATCCAGTCTCAAGGTGAAACCCAGCGAGCTGGGAGAGGTGGCAATTCTACTGCTAGAGGATAGTGTCTGCATTTGCCCCCAAGCATTGTCAGAGACTCAGGACTTTTCAGTCCTTGGGCCTGGCAACTCAGGCTGCAGAATTACTCACTGGTTCTGTGTGTCCTTAGGTCTGGCCAAAATTTTCTAAACATAGGTACCTAAGTAATATTTATTTATTTATTATTATATTTTTATCCTGCCCATCCTGCCTCTGGCACTAAGAGAGCTGCTTTCCCATCCAAGGTTCTCTGCACCTACCAATCCCACCATAACCCAGGTCTCTGAAAGTTAGGCCTCTGTGCTTAAACACACTTACTCTAGCCTGTGTTCCTCAGTTTCTTCTACATCTATAGAACAGGGATAAAAATACGGACTTTGCCTCATAGCTGAAACTTAATTCATTAACATTTCTAAAGCTCTTTGGGATCCTCAAACAAAAGGTGCTATAGTTAGAAAGTGTGCTTGTGTGCATTTACAGACTCACAGCTGACTCCCTGGTGGTCTCCTTGCCACAGTGTGGGTCACGGCTGCAGAGACCAAATCATAGTGTACAGAGAATGTGGTGCTCTGTCTCCCTCTAGTGGCGGGCAGGACAGAGAGCAGGACCTTGTCCAGCCTGTTACTGGTCTGCACTAGCTGCATCTTTCTGGGGTGTTCTTAGGAAGCTGCACTGACCCCATGCTATGAGGGGCCCCACCAGGTTTCTGCCCGTTTTTAGATGGGACACGCCCACGGAGGTCCATCCATCCCCAATGGACCCGGGTGCCTGCCTGAAGGCAGCGTGGGTGGAGATGTGCTCCCACGACCCATGCAACACCCACCTATGCATGCCCCCACATGGAGCAACCCGGGGTTTTCCTGGTTTCTCCGTATGGGGGCTGAATGGGTGGATGCAGGTGCACGCCGACCACATAGCCATCCACTGCCGTGTGATGCCCCCTCCCCCCCATGAACTGGAAGTGCGCAGCGCCACACACAAACCAGCCCCCCCAGGTGGCTTCATCTAAAACCAGTCTTCAAGCTGTACTGCTCCAAGCCCTGCAATTTCTCAGAACCCCTCTGCATTACTTTGTTACGCAATGCTTAAATAAGGAAATAATTTAATTGTTGGCTCCAAAGCTATTTGAAATTTGTCTTAATTTTAAAACTTCCTGAAAAACACATAACTAATAGTTTCATTTCAAAGTGTTCCAAAGAGAAACTCTATCCCTTCCCCCCCCCCCCAATTTTTGTAGTTCATCAAAACTCAAAACTGAAAGCTGCAGATTTTTTGGCAAATTTTGAAGCCTGAAAGCTTTCAGTCTTTGGAATTAAATCCTTCAGTCACTGATTAGCTTGGTTGCTGGTGGCAGAAGAAAAAAAAAAACAGAAAAAAAAATGTTTTGTTTTTTAAAAAAATGTTATTTTTCAACTGCGACCAAAAAAAATAGAACAGAGGATTTCAACCAGATTCAGGTAAAGTACAAGCTCTTCCTATGTTAATAAGGATACCCCAGTATCGCACACAACACTTCTACTCTACTGCACTCTATGCACCATAGCCTCTATACTGCAGTCATCCAATAGTTTCCTTTTGTCTAAGAGAATCTTTAAACTGGAAGATCCAGGTTCTGTCTGAACATCTGTGCTTGTCAACAGGCTGAATGCTGCTGAATTCTTGGTGGCTAGAGATTTTTTAAACAATATTATTACTGAGTTTAAATAGCTTGGCAGACTGCCTCCTACTGGGATTGCAATTGCTTGAAAACTCCATTCTGCACACAGCTTGTTCTGGCCTTATTTCCCTTCTCTCGAGACAGCAGGCAACCTCTCCAGGATGCAGAGAGAGTGACAGAGGGCTGGGAGGAAGAAGATGGGCAAGACAGCTCTACCTGGTTCACCTCCTAAGAGACCCTAACCTCCCACAGCTAGAGTGGGCCTTGGCCAGGGCTTTGGCAGCTGTAAGCCTATTGGAGGAAAAGAGGTGGTAATTAATTCAGATTTCTCCTTGTGTACAGATAGCCTCCCCCCATCTCTCTTCTCCTGAGGGACTTGTTCTGCCTTCGCTCCAGCAAAGTGCGAGAAAGCCAGTGGGGTCTCATTAATTCCAGGCTGCAGAGCAATGCGCCTCGACTGATAATACGCTTGCTCAGAAGGCAAACGTTTCCCTGGGTACAAAACAACAAAAACCCAATACCTTGCCTGAGCCACACGGGATGCCTCCCAGCCCCTGCTCCCAGACACTTGTGTGGAGGAGCTCTGCCCTCCACCCCACATAGCAGCCTACCCTCGAGATGTTTGTCCCTTTCAGGCTGGATGGCAGAACATGAGTGCTTATATAAACAAGGTAGCATCAGGCAGCTCAACCTCTCTCCCAGGAATAGCACATGCCTGTTTTTTCCTCTCTGCTGGAGCCTTTCAGTCAGGCTTTGCCATTCTCCGTTTCACTTCTGACTCCGTGATCTAGGGGGATTACACAGCCATTATAGCCACCATCTGGCAGAGGGGTAAACTGTGCCCAGCCTGGCTTGGAGGGATAACAGGCTTGAGTGGGGGGAGGTGGGGATGGGAAGGGATGTCATTCTCAGAGATCACACCAGGCCAGGGAGGCAGTGTGTGCTGGACACTAATCCAGTGGGTGAAAAACAAATGGCAGGATGCCTTGTACTGGGCCACTGAATCGTTTTATTACAGACTAGCCAAGATCAAGAATGTTCCTTTGAGACAGCCCCCCTACAGCTCTGCCAGTATGCCTCAGCCCTGTAGCTGCTCCTGCTATTCCAGTCCAGACCTCCCCACATCTCTATTACACCTGCCTAGCTGTAACTATGTGCAGAGTCTGGTGTCCCTCTTGGGGCCATAGATAAGCCCTGAGCAAGTCCACTTTCCTACAGCACTAAAAGGAAGACACATGCAGGCTCAGAGAAATTCTGTGCCTCAACAAAACACACTTCTCTGTCATCTTCGAAGACCTCGATCCTGGGCCTCACCTCTTCTGGCCACGGGAGCTGCAGGTAGGCAGGAGACTAGACTCCAAGCATCTTTCTCCTTCCTCCTAGAGCAACTATTCCTCCTATGGCGGGATGGAAACCTCCTGGCTTATAGGGCAAATCCAGCCCACAGTGGGGGGGGGGGGGGTTATTTGGCTCCTTTCCCATTCCTGGATTGGGCCTAGAATGCCTAACCTGAAGGTGCATGCTCTGGAAGAAGGCATCAGAAAGGAGGTGGGCACTCAAGGTCAGATCCATTATAGGAATTCTCCTCTCCATCCCACTTACTTGAGCACTTATATCTTTCTGCAGGTCACACTCTACAGCCCCTTCCCAAGGCCCTGCACGTTTCTCCTCGCTGCTGTTTCAGATAATGGTTTTGTTTTGGCACTGAAATAACTCAAACTATGAGTTAAGCACAAATATAAGTCTTTTTCGGTGATGTAGGTCAACATCTGTGTTCTAAGACCACTAAGTCAATTATGCTTCCATATCAGCATTAGGCTCTCCCTTGAACCGTTTTACACAAAAGTCTTGCAATTTAGTGGAACAGTCAGGGTGGTGGGCCTATTAGGATGTTCTGCCCTCAGAGACTAATTGATCCAATTGGTTTCCAGAACTCTCTGGGGGATTTACCTACTGGAGGGGGTCAATTGGGTCCACGGTCTCAGAGTGCTTTGGACCCCTTGCTGTACCGGGATTGTCAGGTTGCGGCGGTGGCCAGAAACACTTTTCACCAACTCCATCTAGTGAGGAGGCTGCAGCCTTTTCTTTCGGATTCAGTTCTGGCCACTGTCATCCGTGCTTTTATCACCTTGAGGTTAGATTAGTGCAACATACTCTATGTGGGGCTGCCCTTGATGACTGTTTGGAAGCTGCAGCTGGCGTAGCATTACCGGGCACTGGAAGTACATTACACCGGTGCTCCGGAGTCTGCACTGGCTCCCTATAGCTTTCTGGGCACAATTCAAGGTGCTGGTTTTGACCTTTAAAGTCCTAAACGGTCTGGGCCCCCCATATCTGAGAGACCGTCTGTCTTTCCATGCCCCATTGCAGCCCCTGAAATCGGTCAGGAGCCTCTCCCTGTGGGTCCTATCCGTTAGCTTTGTTCATACAACGAAGGCTCGCAAGGGGAGCATTCTCGGTTGCTGCCCTGATATTATGGAACTCCCTTCCCCCAGAGGTGTGTTTGAGCCCGAGCACCTTCCAGAGGCAGTGTAAGACATTTTTGTTTGTAAAGGTGTTTGGTGGGCAGGGATAGGGGATGAGGGGTTTGGTGGCTGGGGTAGGGTTGGGAGGGGAGGCTGGATGTGAGACATGGGGACGAGGTATTCGGTCAGTTTTGTGGGGGTTATATGAGGGTTGGGTTGTTTTTGTCTTTTACTGTTTTTATGGACCTTTTTTAGATGTTAAGTTTATATTTTACTGGTAAGCCACCCTGCATCTTTTTTAGGGAAGGGCAGGATAACAAATTTAAATTAAAAAAATAAATAAATAAATAATGGCAAGGACTGAATCCACAGGCCAGGTCTAGGAATTGGAAAGGGGCCAAAGAAAAAACAGTTGCAGCCCAGACTTAGACCGCAGGCCAGAGGTTTCCCACCCCTGATCTAGATAAAGATGGTATTTTCATACCCGCACATCACTAGAGTATCAGAGCAACTCTGCCTTATTGTAATCATCTTCTGAATGACAAGGGATTTCACCACAATTCTACATATGGGGAACAGAGATGCCTATATGATCTGCCTAGAGTAACACAGGAAGACCACGAAGGAGCAAGGAATCAAACCATGGTCTCCTCAAAATCCCAAGCGCATGCCCCTAATCTCCGGTCCATCTTTTCTCCTCAGTCATTTTTATTTATTTATTTAAAACTTGTATCCTACCCCTCCTGCCCAAAGGCAGCTCGGGGCAGCGAACAACACACAAAAAATTGAACAATAAAAAAAAACAAATTTTAAAACAAATCATAAAACTCACCCTCCCTCCCAAACCCTACCCCTACCCTTCGCCAAAAGCCTGGCGGAACAGCCAGGTCTTACACAAACGTTGAAACAACAAGAGGGTGGGGGCCAACCGAGCCTCCTCCGGGAGCAAATTCCACAGCACAGGGGCAGCCAACAAAAAAGATCTCACATCAGTGGCCACCCGTCTCACCCGGGGAACCTCCAAAAAGGCTCCCACAGACGATCTCAGGGGTTGTACGGGCACATGAGGAGTGAGGCGGTCCCGCAGATAAGCAGGGCCCAGGCCGTGAAGGGCTTTGAAGGTCAAAACCAGCACCTTGAACCTAGCCCAGTGCTTTATGGGCAGCCAGTGCAGAGCCTGGAGTACGGGTGTCATGTGCTCCCTGAGGCCCGCCCCCGTAAGGAGACGGGCCGCGGCATTCTGCACCAGCTGCAGCCTCCAGACCAGCTTCTCGGGCAGCCCCACGTAGAGTGCGATGCAGTAATCCAGCCTCGAGGTGATGAAGGCATGGAGGACAGTGGTGAGGTCGGAGTCTGAGAGATACGGCTGAAGCGGCCGGACAAGATGTAACTGCTGAAACGCACTCCCCGCCACAGCCACAACCTGAGATTCCAAGCTGAGCCGTGAATCGAGAAGCACATCCAGACGCCGTACCTGCGAGACCATGGGAGGGCGAACCCCCCCCAAGAGGAGATTCAACCACCTCCAGGCCCCCCAAGCCCTCACCCACCAACATCACCTCCATCTTGTCAGGATTCAGCTGCAGATGGCTCATCCTCATCCAAGCCCCCACAGCCGACAGGCACTGGGAAAATAAAAAGACTGCATGGCCTGGATCGATGGAAAAAGAGAGGTAGAGCTGAGCGTCATCAGCATACTGATGACAGTCATGAAGCAGTACTACTTCTGTCTAGCGAGGTTGCTGCACCAGACCAGAATGGAACAACAGATTGAGCAAGGCAGTAGGGCAGACTTTTGTCCATGGTGTATGTATCGGAAAAAGAGATCCTAAATTCCCAAAGCAGCCAATCCAGCTCCTTCCACCAGCACTAAAGTTCACACGCACACAAACAACCTTCCCCACCACCACCTCTCAGACAGTAGGATTTAATAAACTCAATGAGGCACGTTCAATAAGCTACATGTGACAAACCAGAACATATTTCTTGAGGTTTAACAGCTGCCTAATAAAGCATTTATTGAGTGATGGACTCAGACTAATCAGCTGGGATTTAGCCTGTCCATTGTAGCCAGGCTGAATTCATGGGGTGGTTGAGCGCGTAAAAGATCTTTAATAATAAAACAGACACAGATAAGAGTTGGCGGCGGCTGCTGGCAGTGGGATCTGGTTTGTTTTCTGTTGATGATAGAAAAGAGGGGAAGAGACAGAAACAGGGAGTAGGCAGCACTAGAGATGGACTTGGGTTTCTTTGAAGCGTCAAACAATGCCTCAGACTCCATCGATTGCAGTCTGTCTGGACTGCAACCTGAGCAAAGCATGACTTCAAACCAGAGACTCACACCAACAATGCACAGCTATAAGGGAAGAAATGGGTTTGCCCCCATTGTCAATTATGAGGACGGCTGTAAATGTTACAGAATTAATTAACTAGCCAGGCATAAAAGCCTCCTTGCCAGGCTGGGACAGACTTGCTTGCGTGCCTCTGGCAACTACACGTTTGAGCCGCAAAGTGGAATTTTACAGCCTTGCCTAGGAGGCCACCTTAGATTCCACACAGAGTCATAGGAGAGGAGGGATCTTGAGAATCATATATTCCAGCCTCCTGCTCTGATATAGGATTCAACAAACCTAAACCACCCCAACTGAAAAAAAACACCAGCGGAGAAAGAGAGCTTATAATAAAGGACCTGCCACAAACAGAGCTTGGGAGTGACCAGAGCGCCCAAATGCCCAAAGTAACAGGGTTCCATATTTAATATATGTACCCATCATGCATCACCAAGCCAGACATTGCAGCCATTCAAGATTTTATGGTGACAGCAAAGATAACACCCAGATCCTCCAGCTTAGAAACACAGCTTTATTTCTCCCATGGGAGCTAAAGGAGACACAGCAATGGGCTCCACAGGAGGCAGGTTTTCAAGAGCACTCTGCAGCTCCTATTAATCTCAGCAGGAGCTAATGGGTGGGCCTGCAAGTGCTTTTACCAATCTAGCCATTGAGAATCAGCTTTTCACGAGAGCTCAGCTGTCAGTTAGGAGCTCCAACTGTTCCAGGTTGTCAGAAGAAATCAGTGCACCGAGCAACCAAAACTTGAACTCCTTTGAAGAGTCGCCTATACCATAGTGCTACCACACGCACAGTGGAGCAAGTCCAAGTTCCTCCAGTAGAGGGCAGTGATAACGCACAAAAACAGAATTACACAACCCCTCTCATCCTGAAGGTTCTCAGAAGTAGACAGAAGTCACTCTCTCACTACTGGAATGCATCTACCGCTGGGTACATCCTGGCACACAAAACCACCACACAACACAATGCAAAGAAGAATCCTACATCCAGCTGAAACCAAAAGGGCAAGCTTAGCTCAACAGGATAAGACAACCTAAGCTAAAACTGAGCCAAGACACTAGCCACACTCACCCGTGAAATGGGACAGAGGATCCTTCCGTGGCATGGCAAGTCAAATGGATACCACCACCAATGAAAGGTCCCTAGCACTTCCATCAGCACCACCGCCCCCTAATGCCTTGCTGTGGTGTGGTTTTCAGCACCCCCCTACCGAATCCCCACCATGTCTCCCTGCTGGAGGTTGGATTGGCCAGGAGTGGGGACTCCATCCAGTAGCCCTTCCAACTGGTAGCCAGTAATTGCACACACTCATTTATGTATGGCCAGGAGCACGGTCTTCAAAAACAGAGCTGAGAAGTGCAGCTCTTACACTAATCCCAGCTCTGCCACAGACTCATTGCATGGCCTTGGCCAACTTGCTTTCACTCCACGCCTCAGTTTCTCTAAATGGAAACCAGCGATGCCCCTCCATCTCCCTGGTTTCTCTCACCAGCCTGGATGTGAAGGCGGATCCCCAGCCCCCCGACAATAGGCAGGTTGTTGGGGGTGACCATCCAGTGTGTTTATCTGGCTCCCACCCTTGTTTTGATGGGATTTCACCCCTTTACGCAAGCGGGGATGGATACAGCCACATCGAGACCCTCAAAGGGCTTTCTGCATATCTAGCCTTGTAAGGTGGACACCTACTGGCAGAAGGCGGGTGTGGGGAAAGGGGAATCTTGCGGCGTGGTGAGAGAGACCAGGGAGATGGAGGGGTCACCGGGCAGGAGTGTCACCAAGGGAGAATGGGGGGTGGGGAAGCTGTGTTCCCCATTCAAGCCAAATGCCCCCATTCAATTTCTCCCCTCGTTCGGTTTATTGCCCTCCTCCTAGTTGTGGCCCCCTTGCAGCCCAGCAGCAGCAGGGCACGCACCGCCTGGCACGCTCAGCCCGTGCCTGTGCCAGCCTCAGTAATATTCATGGCACAGCGCAACACGGCGTATGCCCAAAAAGCGGAGAAGGGAGGGCGGCGGCTGCGATCCGGGCTCGAGAAGCCTCTTCTCCTTGCGCCCAGTGCGTGCAAGACTGATCCCTCGGCCCGGCTGTAATTAATCGCCTCCATGATGAGCCATCCTTCCAAGCGGCGGCTGTACCAGCACCTGGCCGCCGCCACTGCCTGCCAGCTACTCACCGTGCAGCGGCTCCGGATCGCCCGTCTCCGTGTGCCCAGAGTCCAAGCCATGGGCGCTCCTCGCTTCCTCTCCCCCTCGCTCGCAGCCTCCTCGCCCTGCTGCCCGGCTCCTAGTCCCGCCGCATCGTCTCCCTCATCGGCACCGGGGTTGGGCGGCGAGGCAGAGGAGAAGATGCTGCGCTGCTAGATCCGGCATCCTTCCCCAAGAGCCGGAGCTGGGCATGCTCCATGCGCTCCCAGGGGGGATTTAAGGGCCACGTGACTCCCGAGCTGTCATTTAGTGCGCGGAGTAAATAGTAGGGGAAGCGGATTAACTCTCTCCTGCTCCCAAGGAAGAGCTGCTTTCATCAGCCGCCCACACACCGGGCAACCCCACACTGGGCAGGACTGGATTCCCCTGCGAGCTCCAAATCTCTCTCTCTTACCTAAGGGAGGAGAGGACGATTTGCCCCAAGCCTCACATAAAATCCCCCCTCTGTATAGTTTGAACGTTATGGATGGTAGAATATGGGACCCCCTTATTCCATCATCCACTATGTTCAAACCTACATCTCAGGCCACTTGGCATTCTGTCCCAGGCCCCCAAGGGCCTCTAGAAAGCCCTGGCTTGGAGGACCATTGCCAACATCAGCCCACAGAGGCTGGAATGGGCCCTCCAGCCCCCTCTCCCAGTGACAGGAGACACAGCTTCAGCAAGGAGCATGGGTTCCCCAAGCTTGTTGTTCACCCTGATGCAGCTGCACCACCTGTTCCTGTTATAGCTACGCCTTGCCTAGCGCTTATCCCGGCACTTAGTCCCATGAGTAGTCAAGTCAATCGGGGGACATAACTAACTTCTGACTGTTGGGAGCTGAAAGTAAATAGTAGGGTTCTGAAACTTGCCTTTGCTATTCTAGCAAAATCTCAGCAAGCATCCGCTTCTTGCTAAGATTTGCGAGAAGAACAGAGGACCTGTTCTCGCGCAAAACTCACACAGACGACCGGAAACCAGCTCTGTGCATGTGCAAAAGGGCGACGGCGGCCATTCTGCAGGTGTGCAAACCCTGACGGGCATTTTGGTTATGCAGAGAGCGTTTTTAGCTTTTTGAGACTCTCACGAGATTCGTGAGAACCCTCAAAAAATGCTCTGCACAGGCACAAAATGGCCACTCATTCTGCATGCGCAGAATGGCTGCAGCAATCATTTTGCACACGCGCAGAGCGCATCTGAGATTTTCGAGAATCTTGTGTGATTCTCAAACATTTCAGTGAGATCCCGCGAGGGGGGGCTGCGAAAACGCATGGGATTCTCGTTTCAGTCCTGGTAAATAGCACAGAACGGATCACTCTACTATGACCCGTTGTGCACTACTACTACTAGTTATCATTTCTATAGCGCTGCTTCCCATAGGAAATCAAAGGTGGTACTGCCGGAGACAGGATGCTGGGCTAGATGGATCATTGGACTGACCCAGAAGAAGCTTTGAGATTGCAAAGACTCCATTGGTTTCCATTTGGGCACCGCTGCTTTAACAAATACTCAGATTTGCTATTCATACCCTTTGCTAATTTCAACTTGTGTTTGGTTAGCTTAATTGCTTCAACCTCAGTTAGAACTTTTGACTGATTTAGGTTAAAACCAATCAGAATCCTTTGGGGGGGGGGGGTGTCTATATAGCAGGGGTGGGAAACCTTCAGCCCATGAGTCAAATCTGGCCTGCAACTGTTTCTTATTTGGCCCCTTTCCAATCCTGGAACTGGTCTGTGGACCTGGTCCCTACTCTCAAGCACTGAAAGAGTGAGCTCAGGGTAAGAGAGAATGGAGGCATGCACCCAAGATGATGGGATGGATCCATGGCACAGATTCGTGAACTGGGCCCTCCCCTTCCTTTCCCATCCTGAGCACACCTCCTAAGCATCTACACCCCCAATTCCTATCTGACACACGGGAGGGAAAAGGCTCCTTAAGCCTGATCTGCAACATCAACTACCAAAATAATGAATTAGTTAGTAAGGAAATGGTAAACTCAGCAACGCACACAGAAATTCACACTCTTGGACATGCAGAATTCCATACAAATATTCATCCCAGGACTAGTTTGTTGTGGTGGTGCCTAGGCAACAACAAAGAGGTCATCTGTGCTCGGTGCAGCACAAACCAAGAGCCAAGAGCCCCTTCTCCAAAGAGCTTACAGTCTGCATGTGCTACTCAAGAGGGCTCCCCCTGCCCCTTCCTGTGTGGAGATGGCTCTCTGGCAAAATGGTATGTCTCCATTGGAAATCTTAGGGTGGGATGCTTAACAGCACTGCATGTTCTAAGGTACTTAGCTGGCTCCTATTACCATAGTGTCTGAGATTCTCAAAACAGCCCCTACCCCACCTCTTTGCAGTAGAAAAATGCAGTTGTACAGATGGGAAACTGGGCAAGGAGTTCTTGCTGCACCAACAGTTGGTGGCAAGGCAGAGAAATGAGCCCTTCCCCTAAATCTCAGGCTCGATCCCATACCACTCGGTAAGCATTCCTGTTATCAAATAACTGTCTCTTGTTTCCATCCTGTTACGATCACACCACCAGGGAGGCACCAGGAGGAAGCTGAGGGTTTTCAGCTGACCCTGGAGGGGCATCTAGGATGAGACAATCTCTGGGAAGGGTCATCCTGTTCCACTTCTACATCTGCGCTCATCGACAGAGCACTTAGGTGTGTTTGCTGTGTTGGTCCTGAATGTAAGAGATGAAAACATAGGAGATCAGATGATAACTTTGATTGGACCAACTTCAGTTAGTGAGCGTAGGCAAGCTTTCGGGCCACACAGGCAAGGCTGGCTGTTGGCAGGGCCTGGAGTGGGGAGGGAGAGGAAACCTGGGGTTGGGGGTGGGGAGGCAGGGTCGCCAGGGCAGGGGGAGGGGTGACTGGAAAGCCCCACAGAAAGTGCTTGCTCTAGGGGCTCTCGGGAGTGGTATGGAAGGACCCCAGGAGCCCTGCCCCACCACTACCAGTGATGGGTCTGAGGCCTTGCCACCACAAGCCTCAGAAGTGGTGGCAGCAGGGCCTTGGGGCCCTTCAGGAGCATCAGTGGCAGGAAACCCTCAGGAACAGCAGCAGCAGTCCCTGCCTGCCATACTGTTCCTGAAGTCCCTGAGAAAGCGCTTCCTGGGGTGCACCAACACAGCTTGAGGCCTGAGAGACTGCCTGCCCTACGAGTATCCCTAAAGGGCCCTGCAAGGAGAGTTTCCATCTCTCACAATTTGACTGGGAGACTCCCATAAGCCAAAATGCGAGTCTCGGGGTCAAACCGTAAGAAGAAACAACCCTACCTGCAAGCCCCCCAAACTTGCAGACTCAAAGTTGATCCAATACAAAGTAGTGATGGACATTACGGATTCAGATTAATCCGTAACTGTCCAAAAATGGCAATTATGGATTAATCAGAAATTCACAGCGCCATTATGGATTTCCGTATTTACGGATCCATATTTTCCCATTGACATCAATAGGAAACCAATCCACCACTGATTTCAATGGGCCATTCATTCTAATAGCCACAATATTACAATGAATGGGTCCCTGAGAGAGGGGATGTTTTTAAATGAGCAAGACTGCGATGGGGGGTGGGGTACGAGGCCACTGAGTGGCACACCTGTAGAGCAGCCACTCGGGTCAGTGCGTGGGGAGTGGTTCTAACTGGCGGCTCCCAGCACGGCTTCTGCGGCAGTCGCCTTGCACTCCCCCTGCCATGAACCGTGGGGGAGTGGAAAGTGTGCTGGGCTGGCCTTTGAAACGGACACGTCCTGGCTATGACGGCTGTGGAAATGGGCTCCCCAGCACCCACTGCCGGTTCCTGTGATTTGCAAAGGCCGTGTCCCCCGCCCACAGTGCCTCGAAGCAAGGGACCGGTCTGCTGGCATGGGTGGCTGCCCCAGTTCATATGGGTAGGGGATGTGGGGGGGCCCATTGCCACGCACTTTTTTGATGCTGGCCCCACACGGCGCACTCCAGATTTCTTGGCAGTGCCCCATGAGTGGGTGCTAAGTGGCTCACAGGAGCACACATTCCCCTGCACCACCTTCAGGCAGGCAGGTGGGTGAGTGGTTCCTGGGGGGTCAAGCGGGGTAGCACCTCGTTTAAAACACCTAGAGAGAGAAAGAGAGAGAGAGAGGGTGTTCTGTTTTCAGACAAGTGCATTACCCACCCAGTATTCACTGGTTAACCATTGGTTCCCTGTGGAGTTTTCACACAAGCACAGTGCGTATTGGGTGGGTACTGGGTGGGGAGGTGCTTGTCTGAAAACACAGAGAGAGAGAGACAGGTGAGGGGCTAGGTGTGGGTGCTGAAGGGCTGGCAGTTGGGAGTGGGGCCAAGTGTGTGGAGGGGCTGGCAGTGGGCTGAGGGGGAAAGGGGGCTGAAGGAATGAGGTTATAGCTGTGACAGCGTGGGTGTTTTATAAGATTAGGTATGGTTTTGGTGTTGGTTTAATTGTATTGTGGGGGCTGCAGGGGTAGAGGGATCTAGGAACAGCCAGTGCCCCGTGGGGAGACAGAAAGGTATGGGTACGGAAGGGAGAATAAATAGGGAGAATGGAGGAGACCACAGGGTGAGACTCACAAGTGCAGGGTAAGATGGTATGTGCCTTGGGGATTTGATGTTTTATATGTGCAGTTTATTTGTATTGTGTTTCAGTGTGTTGTTTTTATTGCACTGAGCTGCCCTGGCTCTTGGACTCATGAGTTGACAAATAAACCCCCCACAAACTTACTTTAAAAAAAAAAGAAAAGAAAAGAAAACAAACTCATGATTGTTTTTAAATCCTGTGGCCACAGCATAGTAGTGTGTAAATAAGCAGAATTTATGATTGAGTCTGGCTGCCAAAATCATGAGATTATTGGGTTGTTTTTTTAAAAAAAATGCAAGTTTGATATAGCAGAATTTATTAACATGTCATTCATAGTGTAATAATAAAAACTGCATATTGTGTTAGATGCTAACAGCTGTCCCTCTCCCAAGTCTTCACTAGCAGCAGAGCCCTTCATTCCCTTTGTATAAAATGGAAGATCAAGATACTAATTCTTGTGTACTGCAAGGATGGCAGTTCGGGGTGACAAGGGATCAGAGCAGGAAAAGGGTTAATCTAAATAATATATCTCCCTTCTTGCCATACCAAAGACTGCATGCTAATGACACATATATTCAGTACTCTTAACCCTAGGCTTAGAAAAACAATTAGTCTGGCTGCCGCCCAAAACCATGAGATTAGCATAAAAATCATGCAATTGTTTTTTGTTTTGTTTTTTAATGTATGTTTTGGGGGTGGGTGGGTTGTCTGTTAGCTCATGACTCCAAGAACCAGGGCAGCTCAATGCAATAAAAACAACATACTAAAATACAATACAAATAAATCACACATATAAAACATCAAAACTCCAACTCACATACCATCCCACCCTACACTTGTGAGTCTCACTCTGTGGTCTCCTCCACTCTCCCCACATATTCTCCAGTCCAAACCCACACCTTTCTGTCTCCCAGAGGGGCACTGGTTGTCCCTAAATCCCTCTCCCCTGCACCTCCCACAGTACAATTAAACCAACACCAAAACCAGACCTAATCCTATAAAACTCCCACTGTCACTTACAACTAAAACCTCATTCCTTCAAACCTCTCAGCCCTCTTCCAGCCCCGCCACACACTTAGCCCCTCACCCCCAATGGCCAGCTCTTCACCACCCCAAACCTAGCCTCCCTCATCACTCTCTCTGAGTGTTTTTAAACAAGATGCTACCATGCAAGGCCATCCAGGAGTCACTCAGTGACCACCCATCTGGAGGTGGTGGGCGGGGATGCGCGCTCCCGTGAGCCATGCCGCACCCACTCACGGCTACTCACAGTGCACTGCCGAGAAATCTGGAGTGCAGGGCACGCCAAAAAAGTGTGTGGCAACGCCCCCCCCCCCCGCCATTCCCTGCCAGCATAAACTAGGGCAGCCACCAGTGCCAGCAGACAGGTCCCCCATTCATGGGCACTGTGAGGGACACGGCCTTTGCAAGTCACAGGAATTGGTCTCAAGCACTAGGGAGCCCAGTTCCTCAGGGCTCACGTCAATTTCGTCAATTTCGGGACATGTCAATTTCGAAGGCTAGCCTGGCATGCTTCCCCCTCCTGCGTGGTCCGTGGCAGGGGGAGTGCAAGGTGGCTACCATGGTAGCCACACTGGGAGCTGCCAGTTAGAATCCCTCCCCACACACTGTACACAAGTGGCTGCTCAGTAGCTGAGCCACTCAGCAACACCACCACCCCCAGCCTTGCTCATTTAAAAATTCTCTCTCTCACCCATTCAATCTAATAATGTGACTATTAGAACGAATGGCCCCTTGTAAGGAATGGCGGATTGGTTTCCCATTGAAGTCAATGGGAAAATAAATCCGTAAATCTGTAAAAGTTGAGATACAAATCTGTAATCAATCAGAATTTGCAAATCGATCTAAATTCCCAATCCTAATAAAAAGGGCCATTTGAAGGACCACTTTGTCTGCATCTCTTACTGATAGGGATAGGATTTGATTAATCAATCTGGCCACAGCTGTTCAGCCTGGCGGCATTTAAACAGTAAGTGCCTCCCCCTGCTTCTCTGTAAGAGACTGGGAGATGATCAAGGCTACAGAGGAGCAAAAGCTATTCTTGAGAAGCAGGTTAAAACATAGCATTTTCCAGGAGCTTTCAACTCTCAAGACAGCTTTACCAATGCAGTATCTTATATGGGCCCCGGGCCAAGCACTGCCCTAGTTTCCTCCACCAGAACCAGTCTCTTTGCCCTAGGCTACTAGGGGCATGGATCTGCTAGGTGTCCCAGTGCAAAGAGGGACAGGAGGCAGCACTGCTGGTCTGGGATGAGCCCAGGATGGGCACTGCAGCTACCTGGCGCTGGGCTAAGGTGGCTGTTTGTAGTGGACAGAGTCACTGCCAGACTTGCAGATGACAGCGAGGTCACAGATTCCCTGGAAATAAAAGGGGGAGGGGGAAACACTCTTGATCCTCTTATCCCCCAAAGCTTTAGGGGGAGGGGATTGGCTTTCACTGAATTCTTCAATCCACCAATGTCCCACACTGCCAAACCCTTCCCCCACAGCCAATAGGCTAAGGATCAGCATTAACTCTCTCCCTGCCAAGCTGTCCACTGACAGGTCAAGGGTGACCTTGAGTCAAGAGCCCTGGAGGAGGATCAGCTATGCACAGGGTCTACATTAGACCTATGATATGCCCTTCCAGCACTGGGGTTGATCTTAGGTGCCCATCCCTCTGACAGCCCACTCCAAAAACGTCCTTCCCACTATTTCCCCTTGCAAATCCTTCCCTGCCCTGCAGCCAGATTGTTGCCCTGATCAGAACCCCATAACCCTGGACGTGCCCTATAGAGTCTTTCCCCTTCCAAAATCTGGCACTCATCTCACCACCTGGGGGTTTCTAGATGCCAGCTCTGAGAGAATGTTAAGCACGGGTGCAATTGGTGAAATGGATTTCTCACAATGGCATGAAAGTCTCAGTCAGCTGAGACAAAGAGGTAGGGAAAGGACAGGATCCTTATCTGAATATCTACAGCCAGAGGGGCAGAAGAAAACTGAACAAACCCCTTTCGGTAGACAGCCGGAACAAGACCCCAGATGTATATTGTTCTAATCCTCCATCGCAGCAGAAGTGATACCAGCCTTTTGCCTTTGGAACAATTACCCAGCAGGCCTGTCAGTCGGACTCTCACTGCCTGCTCTTGAAGCAAAGAGGCCATTTTTGGCTGGCACAAGTCACACAAATGGAGGGAGGCACATCAGTTAACAGGCATTTTCCTCTCCCTGCCTTTGTCCTGGCAAAGGGGTTCAGCATGGAATGTGGAGAACAGCTGGGGCCAACGTTATATTGCTTCTCTGCCTGAAGCTGTCTTCTCTCCCTTGACTGCACAAAGCCAATTCACACTAAAATGGTGGCCGAGGAAGCCAGGTGAGTTAGCACCATGCAGATACGCACACAGAGACAGATGTGTTAGCTAGGCACAAAAGGATGCTCTATAAAGATTCTGCGTACCACTCTTTCACTAGCAAGGAGGAGATTGCCTCACATGCCTGGAAATGCGAATAGACTAAAAAATCCATACCCTGTCTGTTAGGCTACCCGGAGTGCCTTTTCTGCAAGCTTTGGTGCCACCTCGTGGGAAACAGCTGCACATGCAGGATAGTCACTGACATGATAAGATCCCCTTTCTGTGGCACCCAGACAAAAGCTGTATGTTAATTCTTGGTGTTGGGGTGTGCAAAGAAACTCCCAACCAAAACAGCCACACGTAGAGATTTTCATATGGCCAGGAGCTGCCATCAAATGTCATTCTAGCCCCAGCACACGCACACACACTCACAATTACACGCACCCACTCACATACACAAAGAGTCACACAGAGATGTTAACAAATGCGACATTAGCCCACTGCAGTCCAGGTTCAGTCCATGCAGCCCCCACCCAGCTCCCACTCTTGGGTAGCTGGATATGCAAATTCTAGAGGACATGTATGAGTAATACAGGGTTGCAGGGCAGCATTGGCTCCAATGCATCCCTGCAACCTATACTTCTCATACGTGTCCTCTAAAATTTGCATATCTGGCCACCCTACCCCACTCATATGTTTAGCATGTCCAGCCTAATACAGCCCCCTGCGTGTATTTCATGTACTTGCAGTACAGAGCTGGTGAGAGCGGAGCGAGATGCAGGAAGCAATTGCTCCACAGATGTGCTAGGATTTCTGCCCGCGACTATGGTGCTGCTGGCAGACCTGTATGCGTGGAGGCACTGCACGCAACTTAATTGATGGGATGTGGATGGACACGTGGGCACACATTAGCTCACACTCGCCTACATGGCAGGCTCCACGTTTTCTGAGATCCCGCCGTGAGGTCCAGTGGGTGGAGGCCACATGGCCAGTGGGGGCGAAAACCTAATAAACAGACAGGTGGACACCCACCTGGTGTGGGCTAATGTGAGCTAATGTCTTGTTTGTTAACACCCAGAAAGAGTCTCACAGGATCACACGTACCTATGCACACACTCACCGGCTGTTTTTACACGGACAGCACCCACCCACGCACACCCATCGGATGAGTGGGGGAGAGTCCGTGTAAACGTCCATGAGTGGGTGGGCGCGCGCTCCCGACCCACCCACACCAACGGAGCAGTCGGGAGGGAGCCGGAAAGCCCTGTGGGTGGAGATGGGAGTCCAGCACCCAAACATCCATGTAAACGACAAGCCAAAAACACCCATGGGAAGGGTCCACCAAAACCACAGCGACACGGCTAGAGAGGCCCCGCAGGAGCCCGCAAGCAGACACACCCACCAAGAGAGACACCCCACGCCTGCTCAGGAGCCCTTAAAGGAGAAACAGAACAGGATACGGGTGTGCCGGCTCCCAAAATATCAGGCAGAAAAGCTCAGGACAAAACCAAGGGAGCCAGTGCTGTGACATGCTCGGGACGGGGCAGGGTAAATAGAGGGACCCCGGGTACCCGGGGGGGAGGAGAAAGGAAAGCAACTGACCGTTCACTCCCTCCCCACACAGGGCAGAGGGCGCAGCGTAGCTCCGGCTCCACCCACAGCCCCAACCCAAGCCGCTACCACGCAGTCCAGGGAGGAGAGCACCTCCGAGATAGAGGTAGGTGAGAGGGGAACCCACCTGGACAGGGGAGCAGGGAGGATGGCCACAAGGGCCGTGGAAACGATGGGGAAAACCCGGTCACACAGCTGACAGTACCCTCAATCCCCACAGGACAGCGACCACACCCAGGAGCAAAGCACCATCGGGGAGACAGCCAAGGAGGGCCTCCGTGGCAGTCAGGTAAGGCAGGGGGAGCACCTGGATGGGAAGGGGGTGAACCAGCCAACACAGAAACCACTGGGGAGCAGCGACACAACCATTCACCCAAATGCATTCCCCCCCACAGGAGACCTCATGCTCCACTGCCACAACAGCCACCAGGTGGGCCCCATGCCGCACACCTGGTGGGCCTCCCGCACGCAGACCCCTGAAAGGGGAGCCCTGGTCCAGCACTGAGACCAGGGCATTCATTCACGTGTGGGGAGCTGAAAAGATCCAGCACGACCTGGTGCGGAACTATAAGACCAAACAGGTCTATGAAAGCATCACCCAGGAGATGCAGCGGTTGGGGTACAACAGGGACGTAATCCAGTACATGCAGCTGGCAAAGGAACTGAGGTCCGGATATAAACATATCAAGGACAACAATCTCAGGTCCAGCCATGTTGCTCCCTCAAACAGGCCAAGGGGACATGGAGGTGCGGGAAGAGGAGGTCGTGGCCCTGGAGGAGGAAGTGGAGGAGCCAGAGGCCATCCCTCGGTTCTGTGACAGGGATACTGATGGTAGGTCAAAAACGACAAGGCAACGGTGGTGGGAGGTGCCTAGGTCACACTGAGGGGACAGGGGGTACAGCCACACACCCCAGGCCCTGAACGGACAAGGACACGAATGGGATGGCCGATGGGCCAGCAAGGGAGGGAGGGGGTCCATGCACACAGGCACGGGGCAGGAATAGCCACAGGGGAAGGGACGGGTAGTCCTGCTAATCTATACCATCCCTCCCTACACAGACGAGCCTCCGGCTCCAGCTTGGGTTGCAGTCGCCGGCAGTGCAGAGAGGAATCAGGAGATTCGGGCTCACAACCGGCGGAGCAGGGAGGACCTAGGGAGGGAGGTGCTGGCGGAAACCAGAAGGTTGGAAGAAGCCCAGCTCGCTAAACAAGCAAGAACCAGGGAGGCACTGCAGCGGGAGGGGGAAAGGGACCAGGCAATAATAACCGCCATCCTCACGCGGTCCCACACCGAGCACCTGTGGGACAGGCGCCAGGCTGCCGACCTCCTACGTGAGCAGCGCCTGGAAAGGCTGGAAAGGGAGAGGGCCCGTGTCACACTGGAACGAACGGCCAAAAGGGCCTTCAGGCTGGAGGCCCTGAGGCGGCAACCCCAGCATGATACGGGACCCCAAGCCACGGTAGGAGGGCCAGCAGCCCTAGAACAGCAAGGCGCCCTCCAACAGGTGCAGGTTCCCCCTCCCCAGGTTTTCTGCCAACCCTGGTTTCCCCAGCAGGTGCCCTACCTTGGCCTGACCCACGGGGGCGCCCTCCTCCCCATGGGCCCCATACAACACCAAGAGGGACCCCGCCCCCCCGGATGGGTCCCACCTCCCGGTTCCCCTCGAGCAGCCCTCAACACCACACCACCCGGGCCACGATCATGCCGACAACAACCTTGCACCCCTAGCAACCCCACCACCAGGCCCGGCCACCCCACAGGAGCAGGTAAGAGCCCGTACGATGAGCTACCTGTAAAAGGGGTGTGACCTGACCGGTACTCTGAGGCCATGGGCAAAAGGGGGGGTTAGCAAGGGAGCACAGCATGTTGCAAGGGACAAGGGTCGTCTATGCGCTGGACCACCAGCAAGCGCACACGAGTAAGGGGAGACAGCTAACCACACTGCTATGCAATCCTCTCACAGGCTGGAGATGCCCTACTGTCTGTAGAGTGGCCAGTGGAGGCTGAAGACCCAGGGCCCACCAGCTGGCGTCCAAGGAGGGTTGCGGTTGAAACGGGCTGCAGAGAGCAGAACCCCGGTGGTGCAGCGAGAAGGAGACGCGGGAGACCGCAAAGAAAATAAACCCCAACCCCTGTAAATATCCCCCAATAAAAGGTTTCGAGCACTACATACCATGTGACCATGTCATTACAGGGGGGCAACTGAGGGGGGAGGGAAAGAGACATATGCATGTTGTGGGGTTGGTCCTCTGTGGTGCAGCACCCAAACGTTGCATGCCTTCCAAGAAGCTGCAAAGCTAAGCAGGGAACCCCTGTGGCACCGCCGTGTAGGATCTGCAATGGTCCCAGAGGCCATGGTGGTGGTGTACCCGCCCTGCCATTGACAGTCACCACACTGTGTGACAAGTGGTATACAGTGAGGAGGGAAAAGTTGGTAGCAAGGGTGGTACAATAGATTTATTGTGCACTGGTCAAACAAGCAATGGTACCGCAGAGAGGGGTTCCCATAACCTAGGGTTGGTTCGCTGCCTGCATGGCAGCAATGCACGTGGTAAGGGCCTGTCTGTTCTTCTCCAATATCCTCTGGAAGGTCCCCGTCTGGACATGCTGGTACAGGGGCACGGGATCGGCTCTGTGTGTGTGGGGCGGGTTGTCCAAGGTAACCCCATCAGTCTCACATATACTGTGAAGAACAGAGGCTGCAAGTGCAAAAATGGGGGGTGTTGCAAGTCAAACTGACTCCTGTTTAGCAGTAGGAGGAGCCACCTCATCTTGAGCTGGCCGAAGGTCCGCTCCACAACACACCTCATGGATGCCAGGCTCTCGTTGAAGAGCACCTACTGGGGGGGTGCAGGGAACAGGATAGGATCGCATGAGCCATGGGGTTAGCAGGTATGCGGGGTCCCCAATAATGACAGGAGCCATGGAAATACCCTCAATGATCCGGAACATGTTGGGTGCGATCTCATCGAACATCCTCGCAAAGAAGGGGGATGAGCGCAGGATCTGGGCATTGTGGCTCCTCCCTGAGAGGCCCGTGTAAACATCGATGAAGAGGCATCTGTGGTTCACGACAGCCTGGAGGTTCACTGAGAATTCCTGCTTCCTATTCAGATAGTCGGTCTTGGCATTAGGGGGCCGGAATATGGGGATATGAGTACTGTCAATCACCCCTTTGCAGTGGGGGAAGCTCATAACCTTGAATCCCCTGTTCACTACAACTGGGTCCCGTAGCTGTATAACCCGCTCCATGAGGAGTTCCACTATAAGGTCACATACATCGTGGAGCACCCTGTTAACACACCAAACTGCTCTCCCATGCCCCTGCAGGAATCGGGTGTGGCTAGCCGCCCCAGTGCCATCGCCACCCGCATCCCTGGAGGCAGTGGGAAGCATATGTTGGTCATGCTACGTCGAAGGTGGGGGCCTATGATCTCACATAGGCGGGTCAGCAGGGAGCGGTTCATCCTGAAGTGATTGGTCCACTTGTCGTCCGACCAGGTCGCCAGCATGTTCTCCCACCAATCGTTAGTCCTCGATCACGTCCAGTTCATCCGGTGCATCGATAGGGTCACACGGCAGCCTTAGAGGTTGACAGGCCACCTGGCAAGGACGAGGCTGATGTGCTGAGCTGCTGCTGCTCTCACCACCAATTCGCGCCTGACCTGCACCCTGTGCGCCCAGCACAAGCTCGTCACACGTCTCAGGTTTGCTAACCTCTTGGACCATGCAACACTTGTGAACCATGGGGTGAATGGGCGGAGGAGGTCGGCCATTTGCTCGAACACCTGGTCGAGGACCCAGAAGCAGGTGGCAAGAACCTGTAGTAGGGCGGCGTGCCCACTCGGGATGTCAGCATCCAGCATAGCGATCCCCACCACCATGTCAGATCACCGTGCACCACTCAACCCACCAAGTGTCCTTGGCCCGGCCCTCAATCCAGCAATGCACCCTGTGCACCTATACCCTGTGCCCACTGGTCACCTTGTGCTGCACCAGCACTCCCACACCCCTCCACCAACTCTCAATATCCCACGCATACCGCTACGCGGTCACGCACGCCCCTACTGTCACACACCCTCAAGCTCACCTCACACACCCTCCCTCTGCTCTCTCTCCCTCTCTCTCACGGTCCGCACTCCACTCCGCTCAGTTCCACTCCAACTCCACTCCACTCCACCCTCTCACACAACGCCACAACGCTGTAGCTGTGCTGCCCCCTACTTATAGCCACCTGGTCAGACGCTGTGCGTATGTGTGTGGTTGTGTGGCTAGGTGCGGCTCACCCACCTGGTCTGGGTATTCCTGATCGGTTGCGTGTGCTTGGGGCCATGCCAGTCTGTCACTCTAGTTCCGCTACCTTTGTTGGTGGTTGTTGTGTACCATTGGTAACGCCCCTTGAGCACTGCCAGCACGACGAGACCCCAGGGGCCCACTGCCTGCCACCACTGAGGGGGTGTGTGCAGGGCCCCACTGGCCCCCCTAATGCTGTATATGTAGTAGACTGGTGGACCTCTGAACAGCTGTGTCCCGTGCTGACAGGGCGGTGCTACCACGGCATCTCCATACGCAGCCCCCAGCCCATGTCTTGCCTCCCTGTCTCCAATCGGGCTGGAACGTGTCCGCCCTGTGTGTGGGGTGCATTTTCCCAGGGCCAAGGAGCAGGACTGCTATCAGTTCAGCAAGGCCACACTGCGGTTAGCTGTCTGCCTCACCTCCATCCATTCCATTCCGTGCACTGTCTACATCGGTTGCTCCTGATCGCCCTGCTATTCAGCGGACCATGTCGGGTCCTGTACCCAACCATGTCACTGATGGCCAGGCCAGGGATGAGTGGCCGGTGTGTGCCACCATGCTCCTGGGAACCCTCTGGCAAAGCAGCGATGTACAGATGCTGGTGGGCGACCCCCTTTCCGTTGGTGATGGCTTCAACCTCCTGTCACGTTACACGTGGCTGTTGGGTCACCCCTTCGGCGGAACGGAATGCCAGCGGCATTCTTGCCAGTCCATGTAAACGTCTTGGGTTTTTGCTCGGTGTTTCCTGGGGTGGGTGTTTGGCCAATGGGTGTGTGCTGGCCCCTCCCCTTCCTTCCCACAACCCCTTGCAGCGGTGTCCGTGTACACGTCTCCCTGCTCGGCGCCAGTGGGTGTGCCCACCCACACATCTCCACCCATCGGTGCCGCAGCAGCATCCGTGTAAAAAAGGCCACTGTCCTGGGCCCACTGCCTGCTGCTGTCTCTGTCTGCCCCTACATCAGCTCACCCCCCCACTGTTGCTCCCCTCTCCCACTTCTGTATACTTGCTAACACTGCTTGCCTCTCCTACAGCCACCACGCACTGGCACCGGCTACCCAGGGCTGGGTGTTCACCTTGCCTGCAGGGACCACCTAGCACTGGGCAGCCCCTGCTGGTACAGAGGAAGCAGGTGAGTGCCCAGCACTAGGTAGAACCAAGGGGGGCCACATGGACACCCCAACTCCTTCAAAGAGACGCAACAGAAGTGCCAGAGAGCCGCGTGCGACTCCTGAGCCACTCTTTGTCTGCCTCTGCTACATACACACAGTACTGACATGCAGTCTTCTCTTGGATGGAGCATAGCACCCAAGTAGAACTATACACAACACAGACTAACAGCTTCTCTTATTAAAAGCTCCTAATTATTTCTCTTGCAGTACTACCACTTAGAAGCGCCAGCCACTCCATTGGACCTTGGGACGAGTCATTACACATGCAGGTAAAGAGAAGACAGCCCCAGTTAGACCGTCGAAACTGTAATCAAATAAATTACAGTGGAAGTGATTGCAATGTATCATTTTGAGATCTTCCATCTCTATGCATTTAGATTTTCAGAGAGACATTAAGATGCCTCACTCTTGAGCATGTTTTGGCTTTCAAAGCCTGCCCCTTTTGACGGTGCCCCACTCTGTTATTTTCAAATCCTCCATGTCACATCTGCACAGAGTAAGAGGAGCTTGGTTCAAAGACTCCCTCAGAAACAGCCTCCCTGCAGCACAGTGTGATGCTCTTGCACTGCAAGAAAAAAAAGCTGAACACACGAGTCAGAATCTTCCTACTGGGGATGCCACTGCCATTTCCATGGCAGCCCACTGCAGAGTCCTGAACAGGATTGTGCTCTGGCTTCAGGCTGGCAATGAGCAGGAGTGACTCTGAAACAGCAAAAACTCTCATGGTAAAATGGCCTTTTAAACTCAATAGTGCTCTAGCGAAATTAAATTAAATCCACAGCGCAGTGCGCAGCAGCAGTCAAAAAAGCAAACAGAACGTTGGGAATTATTCGGAAGGGGCTAGAGAATAAAACTGAGGAGGTCATAATGCCTCTATACAAATCAATGGTGTGAGCGCATCTGGAATACTGTGTGCAGTTCTGGTCGCCCCATCTCAAAAAAGACATAACTGAACTAGAAAAGGTACAGAGAAGGGCAACAAAAATGATCAAGGGCACGGAAGGGCTCCCGTATGAGGAGAGGCTTGGTAGGTTGGGGCTCTTCAGTTTGGAGAAGAGACAGCTGAGAGGAGATATGATAGAGGTCTATAAAATCATGAGTGGTGTGGAACTAATAAACAAGGGGCAGTTATTTACCCTTTCAGCTAGTACTAGAACTAAGGGACACTTCATGAAACTCATGGGTGGCAAGTTTAAAACAAATAAAAGAAAATATTTTTTCACTCTGCGTATAACTGGGTTGTGGAATCTACTGTGGTAAGGGCTGTGGCAAGGGCCAGTACTATAGCTGAGTTTAAAAGGGGTTTGGACAAGTTTCTGGAAGATAGGTCCATTAGCAGCTGTTAGCCAGACAGGATCAGGGAACATGACAGGAGCTGGGGGAAAACAACAGGGAATGGATCCCCCATCGTGACCTGTTGGGTGCTTCTCCCAAGCCACCGTGATTGGCCACCGTTGGAGACAGGATGCTCGGCTAGATGGACCATTGGTCTGACCCAGTATGGCACTTCTTATGTTCTTATGAAATGTTATTTTATTTATTTATTTATTTATTTATCCTTTAATTTCTATACGGTCCCCTCCTGCCTCTGGCAGCATGGGGCGGTTCACAACAAAATAACAATAACAGCATTCTAATAAATAACAAATTACAAAAAATATAGAAATTTTAAAAGATCAATAAAACCAATGCAGGAGAGAGTCCATAAAAGGCATACAAAACTTCCCCACCAGCCACTACCCATCTCCCCTGCCAAAAGCCTGACAGAATAGTCAGGTCTTACAATGGCGCAGATCAGGGGACAAACGGGTCTCAGCCCCTAGGGAGTTCCACAGCTGTGGTGCCATCACCGAGAACACCATCTCAAACGTGATCCCCCCGTCACATCACATTATACATTGGGTTACATAGGTTACATTATAACCTAGAGGGCCAGATCCTCAGCTACCGCAAGCCTGGGGAGCCATGCTCATTTTACATTAGCTGGGTTGTGAGCCATAGAACCAAAGCAGGAGGATGGCCCAGAGGTTACAGCATTAACCTTGGGCTAAGATACAATCTCCCACTGACTCTGTTTGTGACCTTGGTCAAGTTACTTACGGCAGTGACTTGACCAAGTCCCATTAACTTTAATGGTGAAGGATTGCGCCTTTAGTCTCTCTAAGCCTTATTTTCTCATCTGTAAAGTGAAGAGAATATCCCTGACTTGCCTCACAGCCTGTGAAGACAACTGTATTGTTTTGCTTTGTGTTGCTCAGTTGTCTGTGATGTTCAGAAGATGGGGTAATGGGGATTAGATAAGTACCTTAGATAAACAGAAATGAAGATCCTGCCCATGGCTGTTTGGACTGGAGCCATTCTATAGCAGGAAGAGAATTCTCTGTATCATCTAAAAAGCCTATTTGAAAGCCTTTATTTGCTATTACATTTAATACGGCTTTCTCATGAGGGAAGGAGCCATGCAAATCATGAAGGCTGGTTTTGGCTGGCGAGACTTGTCCAGGGCTTAATTTATGCCAGGGCCCAGCCTTGGCACCTGTTTTCATGCCAGGGCTCACCCCCATCCCCTCTTCCAGACTCCATCACTGCTGCTGCCCACAGTTGGATGCAGAAACAGCAGCCTTAGCACCAGTCTCTCCCTCCCAAACAGGGTTGGGACTGATCAGGGTCTCCGAGCTCAACAGCAGCACATCTTCATTGGCCCCTTTGAATACCCGACCCGTCATGCTTCTGGGGGTCAAAGAGTGGGACTTCCAGGGAAGGCTTGAGTCCCAGCACATCTTTTTTTTCACAAGCTGAACACTGGGCTTGCCATGTTTCAGAGGCCACTAGTAGAGGTGCTTCCATCTGAAACACCCACTCTTAAGTGCCGGGGATTCAAGCATCAGTGCAGCCCCAGTTGCGTGCAGCCAAAGCTGGAAGCATCACACAGGCAAAGCTTGCAGCCTTAGGAGAGGCAGCATGCGTATCGAAGGCCAAGGCAGATCTAGTGCTCCCTGCGTAACCAAGGGACAGCAAGGTGTAACTGCTTGGAATACATCCTCTCCCCTGGCTGGCTGCTAAGCAAGGTATAGTGACTGGGGGGAATTCAACTCATCTTGGAGGCTGCAGTCTAGTTGCCGTAGCATCAGTCTCTGTCATGCAAGGGGGGCTAAAGTGTGAGCAGATCCTCAGCTGCTGGAGTAAGTCAGGGTGGATCTCCACTGACTCCAACTTTCCTCCTTTATCGGCTTTGACACAGACACACCCTTCACAGTGTCTGAGCAGCGGCCAATTGTCACAACTTCCATCTCTGCTCCCTCTGAGCAGGACAGGGCTAATACTCTGATTGTACCAATGACAAACTGAGGCACAGAGAGACTAAATGATTTGCCCAAGATCACACAGGGAGTCAGTGGCAAAAATGGAAACCAACCCTGCCTCTCCAAGTCCCAGGATAGCGTCCGAAGCCCTGGACCATCTTTCCAGCTGAGAAACCGACTCCCAGAAAGGATAGAAAACAAGCCAGAGCCTATTTATTTATTTAAAAGATTTATTACCCCGCCCCTCCTGCCACAGACAGCTCGGGGCAGCTTACAATCAATAAAAACATCAACTAAAACAATTCATAAAAGGAGGGAAAATAGTAACCCGTTTTGTTTCTGGGCCCTGCTGTCTGCACAGCCTATTAGGAAACCATCCAAACTGCAAGCCTTCCTGGTAGCTCATTCTGGCTGTGGTTCCAAGCGGCTAATTTCAGCTGATTGGGTCGAGCACAGGGCTCGACCCAATAGGCTGAAATTAGCCACTGGGAAGGCTACCAGGAAGGCTCTAATAGAATCTGGGAGCAGAGTGCTATTTATTTATTTATTTTTCAAATTTCTATGCCACCCTTCCCATAAAGTTCAGGGAGGTTCACAATCTATGCAAAAAAGTTGAAAACATTAAAATACATACAATAAAAACACTCTCCCCTCAACCCCCCACCCACCCACCAAATGCCTGCCAAATGCTTTTCCAAATAACAAAGTTTTGACCGCCTCTGGATATAGCCAGACTCAGGCTCAAGCAAACCTCTCAGGAAGGGAGTTCCACAACATGGGGGCAGCCAGCAAGCGAGAACGCTCTCCTGCGCACCCGCGTACCCCCGCCTCACGGACAAGGGTAACAGATGGAATGTGCAGGACGGCGGCCCCAGCCGACCGGAGGGGCCGGAAAGGGACATAGTAGGCTGGGCAGTCTTTCAGATATATGGGACCCAGACCGTTTAGGGCTTTAAAGGCCAAAACCAACACTTATCAGGCAGGTGCCGTGCCCCAGCTCTCCTCCATAATAATAGTCATAAACCCAGACTCCAGGAGCATTCCTGTTCAAGTGAGCTATGCCCCTTAAGTACAAGAGAATTTTGCTTGCCACCGTAGCTCATTTACCAGACACTTCTGAAAGGCATCTGTGACCTAGCCCCCTCCCCCCGCACCCCCAATACCTGTGTGCACCTGGGGAATCGGGGAACTGGAGGAGGTAGAGGCGCCACCGGCCGTGGCGCTCATGAGGGGCCAAGAGGACGGGGAAGCGCTGCCAGCACCCACGCTGACATCATCCGGCAGCAATGTAACTGCCGGCGACAGGGCGCGGCGCAGCCGGGGCCGGCAGAACAGCGAGGTAAAGAGAGAGGCGGATGGAAGAAGGCAGGACGGAGCAGTGGAGTCACCGGGAGAAGAGAAGTACCCTTTTTCTCCAGACTGGGGTGGGGACCTGTGAACAAGGGAAGCCCGTGACGAAACAAGGCTTCTACCCCAGGAGAGACTTGATTCTGGATGCCAGGGGTGGGGGAGGGTAGGCACAGGTCATGGCCTGCGGGGGGTATCCCGTCAGGAGGACAGGGTGCTGTCCTTGCCTTTCTCAAGGGTCCTCCAGAGAACAAGGGGGCCTCCCCGCCCCGAGTCTGGAAGCTGGTGGGGCACAAGCTTAGGGGGCCTACCACAACTGGCGTAGTTGGCAGGGTTGGCCTGAAGGGGCGAGTAGCCCGGGGGGCGGGGGGACCTGCGGACATCATGGATTCCGAGGCCTTGTTGAAATGGTGGTGGAGTCCCATAAGGCCCAAATGGAGACCGAGCAGGATTTCCTGCAGCAAATAACCAGCGAGTTGGCGAGCACACAGGTGCGCACCCAAGCCCAGTTGGCCACACAAGTTGCTGCACTGATGGTCCCAGCCATAACCGCTCTGATGGCCTGGGCCTCAGGAACAGGGGAAGTAAGAAGACCTCAGGTGCGGCTCACCAAAATGGCACCCTCTGATAACCCCAAGGCCTTCTTAAACGTATTTGAGCGAGTAGCCACTGCAACCAAATGACCCGAGGCTCAGTGGACCATCCTGTTGGCCCCTTGTTTATCAGGGCCAGCTCAAGCGGTGTACGATAGGTTAGAGGCCAGGGACGCGGCTGATTTTTCCAGAGTCAAGGAAGTCATCCTACGGAGGCTTGATATCTCGGAAGCAGGGGCGGCTGGTGGGTTTTGAGGTTGGAGGGGCTGGCGAGCCTAGGGGCGAAGCCAGGGCAATGGTAGGCGGAACCAGGGCAATGGTAGGCCAGTGGAATAGCATAACCCAGCAGCAAGGAGTTCCCAGGGTTAACACTGGATGGACATTACATTACTTAATGCTGGGAACACTGCTGTGTGAAGCACTGCCACCAGGGGATAGAGAACCCTCTTACTGGCAGAGCATTTAGCAGGTGAGGATAGAGGTTGGGTGGGTTTTGGGGGTGTGGGTAGGGGTTTTTAGGGGATTTTATTGTATTGTTTTGTATTTTTCTCTTTGTGCTTTTGTTTCTGTAAACCGCCCTGAGCCTTTGGGGAAGGGCAGGGTATAAATTCTGATAAATATAAGAGATTACGGTCTTGTGCAAGTGTGTAGAGAGGGGATTAATTGGAATTAAATTCACCCCCTTAGTCAGGGACCCATGTTCACTGTGGTTTCCCCATTGCTGCTAATGAAGAAAATACAGTGAACACTGTTCCTGCCCTTAGTCAATTCAAGTTCATTTTTCCACATAGAAATTTAGTGAATTGCATCTTTCTCAGCAGAACAATTCTCTGTCTGATTCAAACCTTGGAGCCTCACCACAGACTAGCCACTAGTCTCTCTCTTCTTTCCAGACCTGTTTATTAACAAAGAACCTTTACAAACTTGTTGTCACACCTGTGAACAACAAGTGCAGC
>QEPC01005758.1:870284-889358 GCA_003113815.1 Sphenodon punctatus | reverse complement strand
CCCCCCCCCCCACACACACACACACACTGCTGTTCAAGGTGTCCCCGTTGGCAGGGACTTGAGCGTCTCACAGAGGACCCAGCTGGTCTCTTTTGTAGCAGACTTTCATCATGTGTTTACGACAAAACCCGGCTGCACAGCATTGATCCAACATGACATTGTAACAGAGATGGGGAAAGTAGTACAGGAACCTCCCTGATTAAATCCCCACCATCTGTGGCAGGTCATGGAGGACGAAGTGCCAAGTATGCTGGAGCTCAGGGTGATAACCGAATTGAATAGTCCCCAGCAGAGTCAACCCATTCTAGTGGGAAAGCTCAATGGATTGACTCGATTTTACATCGACTTTAGAAAAGTAAATGCCACATCCCGTTTTGATGCCTACCCTATGCCCCGAGTTGACATGTTGCTCGAGCAATTGGGTACTGCCTGGTATCTCTCAATCATAGACCTAACCAAGGGATATTGGCAGATCCCCCTAGCTCCCACAGCCCAAGAGAAAACGGCCTTCTCCACCCCCCTAGGACTATTTCAGTTTGTTCAGATGCCGTTCGGACTCCATGGAGCTGCAGCTACCTTCCAGCGTCTGATGGACCAGTTACTAGCCTGGAATGGAGCGTATGCTGCAGCCTACATAGATGACATCATTATATTCAGTTCGACCTGGACCGAACATCTGGAGCATCTACGCCGAATAGCATGGCCTTATCTGAAGCGGGGCTGACGGCTAACTCCAAGAAGTGCCATCTGGGGCTCCAAGGAGTTATCTATTTGGGTTACCGGGTGGGGAAGAGTCAAATCCGACCTGTGTGGGACAAGGTACAAGCAATAAAGAACTGGCAGCCACCGAAGACGAAAAAACAAGTCCAACAATTCCTCGGACTCGGCAGCTATTACAGACGACATGTCCCACACTTTGCAACAATTGAGCAGCCCTTTTGGACTTGACAGGCAAATGGCAATCGATCCACATACAGTGGACCCCTCGACTGGCACATGCCTTCAAAACCTTAAAAGACCGTCTGTGTAACGCCCCCGTCCTCTACAACCCTGATTTATCTTGCCAGCTTATCCTACAGGCAGATGTGTCAGACGTGGGGCTAGGAGCTGCGCTATCCCAAGTGGTGGATGGGGACCAACATCCCATCGCATATATCAGCCGCAAGTTGGACCCCCGGGAACGCACATACGCTACCATCGAAAAAGAAGCCCTCACAGTACGCTGGGTCATGGTGTCCTTGCGGTATTATTTGGCAGGGACTACCTTTACACTCATTACCGACCATGCGACTCTCCAGTGGTTGACCTCCATGAAAGATAACAACACACATTTAATGCGTTGGTACTTGGCCTTGCAACCCTATAGGTTTGAGATATGCCACCAGGCCAGCCGCCTCCATCGTAAGGCTGACTTTTTGTCCCGACAGGGTGACTTGGCCCCGATGCTGGAACCCTTCCAAGCAGCTCTCTCAGTGGGGTGGGTGTGTGTGTGTGTGTGACGGGCCCTGGGGGCTATACCCCCCCAAATACCTGTATGCGCCTGGGGAATCGGGGAGCCGGAGGAGGTAGAGACGCCGCCAGCCATGGTGCTCACGAGGAGCCGAGAGGATGGGGAAGCGCCGCTGGCGCCCGCACTGACGTCATCCAGCAGCGATGTATCTGGCAGTGGCCGGGCGCGGCGCAGCCGGGGCCGGCAGCACAGCAAGATAAAGAGAGAGGCGGATGGAAGAAGGGAGGACGGAGCAGTGGAGTCACCGGGAGAAGAGAAGTACCCTTTTCCTCCAGACTGGGGTGGGGACCTGTGAACAAGGGAAGCCCGTGACGAAACGAGGCTTCTACCCTGGGAGAGACTTGATTCTGGACGCCAAGGGAGGGGTGGGGGAGGGTAGGCACAGGCCACGGCCTGCGGGGGGTATCCCATCAGGAGGGCAGAGTGCTGTCCTTGCCTCTCTCAAGGGTCCTCTGTAGAACAAGGGGGCCTCCTCGTCCCACCGGCCCTGGGTCTGGAAGCCGGTGGGGCACAAGCATAGGGGGCCTACCACATCATCACATGGGGATATAAAGATAGGACACAGCAAGCTGTCTCTCTTTTGAGGCTCTTCCTGGCACTATAGTCTACAGAGCCAGAATCTCAGCTACTGCAAATCAGAGGAGCCATGCTAGTTATATCAACTGATGTGCGCACTGTAAAATTCAAGATGGAAGATGGTCCAGTGGTTAGAGTGCTAGCCTGGGACTCAGAAGACTTGGGTTTGATTCCATGTTCTACAATAGATTTCCTCTAGAAATGTCATCCCTTGTATACTCAAGATGCATCCACATGAGCCTTTTCTCATGCTTCTTCAGTTTCTTGCATGTCCCTTCCAGCACTGTGCAAACGGGAAGGGGGGGTGATGCCATATGACCAGCTAATAAGTTTCATCAAGGAGGCGGCAAAGCAACCACATTTGTACAGAACCCAGTAGTTTCCAGTGTCAGAACTGACCCTAGTCACAGCAGCCATTGCAACATGAGCCATCAAACGTTATCACAGGCCCAGCCCCACCTGCCCTCCTATTGTTCACAACAGGAGGGCAATGCATGCCTCAATAGGATAGGTGTACATCAGACTCTCCACCCAAAATAAAACATTTACCAAATAGCAAAGATTTTTAGGGGAGGTAAATGCATCTAAAATCAAAACCAAAACTTACTTGATAAAATAGGTAGCCCCCTGAAGGATGGTGTCCATCTCCCAGCCTTTGGGCAGGTCTGCCAAGAGACAAAAGCAAAATCAAACATCACTAGTCCATTAGAACTGCAAAACACCCTGCTGCAGGATTTCACAGAGGCAAAGTTAGCTTAGTATGTTTTCAAAGGAGTACTGGGGAGTCTGTCTGAGTTAGGATGCCTTTTGCAGCTACATCAGCTAGGATCAAAGCTATGGAAGGCTCCCTGTCTTCAGGGCACAAACTCAGGCTAGAAGAAAATGCCCTCACGTGGAGCAGATTCTGGTGCAATAGCTCTGTTTCTGCCCCCCCCAATTCCATTGGCTTCTGTCAGAAAGGCAGTAATAGATGGGTCATTAGGTGATTCTGGGGAGGCAGGGAGTGGATCCTGTACTAGGAAGGGCCACTGTGTCTCTTCCAGTCTGACAACTCTTCTGTTTCCAAATTAGAAAACCTGATTATTACGCACATGGAATGCTGCATCTCAGGAAATTTCAGTCAAAACTGATCCGTGCTGGTACCCTCCCCTCCCAACACACACACACAATGTTCAATTGGAAACTGTCCTCCAGAATGTGTGTGCTATATTATGCTGGCTTGTCTGTTGAGAACTGTGTTTGTCTACAGCACAAACTACACAAGTGTAAATCAGGAACACAGCTAAGGGGCACACATACATAAGGTCAAGATTTTCAGAGATGCCTTAAAGGAACCTGACTTCTCTTACAGTGGCTCAGGTCAGGCACCACAAAAACTATTAGTCACACTTGTCTCTCATGACTTGTCTCTCCATGAAATGCTTTCCAAAAAGGAGCGACTTTGCCCTGCTAACTCTATTTTCACCAGTTAAGCTATTATCTGAGTCTGCACATTTAATCGAGCTTGAGGAGAAAAGCTGAGACACATACGAACACAGGAAGTGCCACCCTGGGTCAGACCCATAGTCCATCTAGCTCAGCATCCTGTCTCCAACAGCAGCCGACTCGGTTGCGTTCGAGAAGTGCCCAACAGGCGATAATGAAGTGATCCGTTTCCTGTTGTCCACTCCCAGCCCCCGACAGTTGGAGGTCTCATCTCCTGACCAACTTGACCTGTAGCCATTTAGGGGCCTGTCCTCTAGGAACTTCTCCTTTTTTAAACCCAGTTATGCTATTGGTCTTCACAACATTTTCCAGGTGCAATGAGTTCCACAGGTTAATTGTATGTTGGGTGAAACAAAGTACGTCCTTTTCTTTGTTTTGCCAGTTAATGTTGCAGGGTGTTCCCTAGTTCTAGTATTCTGAGAGTAATTTGCTTTCACTTTTCTTTCTAGATAATTTCATTTTCTGCTCTCAGACATAAGCGCAACACTTTTGTGCTGGGGTTCCCAAAACTCCAGGAAGCTTTTAAGGATATTTTCATTGAAGCAATTTTCATGACCCTTTAAAACACATTTTTAGTCCTTGCACAACCAGCACGGATGCGTACATCCCATTAATTCACAACAATTTCAGGACAGACAGCAAGATCCCTAAATCATCAGGTGCTGGTGCTAGCCCTTTGAACACAAGTCCCTTTCACTTCAGTAGGACTCGGCTGATGCAAAGCAGTAGCACCAACAACAAACAGCTTCAGGGCCCTATCCTGAAAACAGAACTGATAAAAAAAAAAATCAACTGATTTTTGGGGACGGAGAATGGCTTTTTCAACAAAATGGAAATGTTGATGAAAAAATCTGCTTTTGCCAAAGGGGAAAAAAACATAATCTGAAAATGTGTTTTATAAAAACAAATTATTATTTATTTATTTTTTTTAAAGTATCTCAATGAAACCAGGAAAAATGCTTGTTTTTAGTGGGGGGGGGGAGGCGGGGGGAATTGGGAAAAAGTTAATTTTTTAAAGCTCTAAGTAAGCAACAAGCCTTGTCTGCAAGGAAGCTATCAAAGTGTCCTTGTATCCTGTATTAACCCAAAGAACATTAAAAGCGCCAGATTAATAGTCAGACCAATAGCCCATTTAGCCCAGCACCCTGTCCTCAACAGTGTCCAACAATCAAGAGATCTCAGCCTTTGACCCTTGGAGAGCAACCTTAGTTCAGAACATACATGTGGAGCAGAATAAGCCATGACACCAAGACAGCTGTCCACTACCCTTGGGTTCTGGACTTACACCTGACCTACAGAGGGGTAATTTCCTCCCTGAGTAACTAACTTCCTCCCTGGTGTAACAAAAACACTTTGTACCTGCTCCTCAATCTAATGCAGGGTTAATTAAGGGGAGTTACTCCAGGTTAAGTCCCTTGTGGGTGGCAGCCCTGTTATAAATGCATCGCCCTAAGGAACAAGAGCAGGCAGGGTGTATTAACTCATTCTCCCCTGGATTCTATGGATCTATCTATCTACACCAGGAGTTAGCACTTGGAAGAGCTGGTCACAGGATGCTCTGTTAACAGCAGTAGGGAAACAAACTTAACACAGGAAGTGCTGTGGCCTTATGATGGGGAACTGTCCTAGAGCCAGCAGGCTTGTCCCTTACCTGGATGCACCAAGTGCCCACTCTGGATGGGGCAGCCTGTGCTCGGGTGTGCCCAGCGCGTTGATTTGGTTTCATCACTATAGGAGAGAACAAGGAGAATATCAGATTGTGCACACAGGACTCTGGGGAGGAAGGGATCCAGTCTTGCTCCTATCCTACATTACACCTGCCCAGAGGGGAGCTACACGGGGGGGGGCACTTCTCTAGCTAAGACATTTAGGAGCAGACACTAATCATCCCAGGAGTTAAGTGTTTCCTAACCCCGACCTCACTGGTGGTACCAGACAGTGTGAATGGGAGGGGAGTCAAGGATACTGCCTCATTAGACAGTAGAGCGTATTAGTAGCTGTGCCAGGGATGGGTCCCCCATACATTAAGGCCTCAGCCCACGCAGTGGCTACACTGGAGCCTGGCAGTTACACAGCATAAGAGAAGAAGCAGAAACTGGGCCACTTTCTAACTATTCCAGGGCAAGAGGAAAAAGCAAGCCGGGGGACAAGGAATAACAAGGCCCAGGCCCCAAAGTTGTGGGGGGATGTGGGAAGTCTCAAGAAGATCTGCAGATGACACCCTAACTCCCTCATTCCCCATGGCGGGTATACGTTACCTCTGCATCCTACCCCACAGTCCCCCTCCTCTCCTTTGGGCCACTGACCCCACTGCCTCTTCCCTGTATCGTTCACACACACCCCTTCACCAGGCCCCCTCCTCATTTCCCCCCAAAGGGGTGGGCTAGAAGCACAGACACCATCTGGCTCTGAATACACTGGAGATTTTTTAATCTTTACCCTCTGCCCCCACCATGCAGATACACTGAAAACTAGAGGAAACAAAGGAAGAACTGAACCTACTTGATGAAGAAGACGCGCCCGTCTCCGCAGACTCCATACGTCCACCTGCCAGGCAGGTCCAGCCAGTCAATGTCCTCCTCGGCCATGAAGACCTCCCTGCCACAAACCCCAGCAAGCAGAAGGAGGGAAAAGCCAGTCACCAAGAGTTGTCCTGATCCGCCTTCCTCCACTCAGCTTCTCCTCAGAGCTGAAGGGGAGAGGGGGCTAGGTACAGGTCACTCTCAGCAGCAGTTACTCCCAAGTCCACCTGGGCCAGTCCCACCAGGAGGAGACAGACACCTGGGCGGCTCAGACCTTCCACGGAAGCTCAGTTTGCTGCAAACAGCCCAGGAGGGAGGGAAGACACACCATCCACTTAACCCTGTCAGAGCCAAGCTGCTGCTTAGACCAAAAGCTAGAGCCCAAGAGGGCTGTGATGACAGATATGGCAATCTGCATGACTCGCCAGGGCATGCAGCTTCCTCAACTGCCTCCTTCATCGAATTAAATCCTCAATTAAGTGGGGTGAGTAAGAAGGAAATGTTTTCTTCCCTCTCCCTGTTACCTTCCTTGCAGTGTCAGGTCTTCTCACCTTTCAAGCAGAAGGCATTTGCTCTTTCTCCCCACAGCCATCAATTAAAGCTCGCTCTCTCACAAAGGAGAGGTGGGGTTTGGACACACCTCTGGCAGGGCTGGGAGAGCACATGGGAAGAGGATCATAAATGTCTCCTTTTCAGATTCCTTCATGACAGGGATTAGCCTCAAAACAGATCTAGAAAAGAGGGAAGTCTGGTCTCCACGTGAGCGTGTGACTTGGCAAGGCTGCTTTGGGAAAGAGACAGACAACAGCCACTGGAGTGTCCCAACTTCTGGAATTGTGGAAACCAGTTTCCCCAGAGCGCTGGCTGGGAGGACTATTCCACTCACTGGGTGTGAGAAATACGGCCCGTGAGTTACAGCGCAGAGATGAGGAAATGCACTTAGGTTTCATTTGGCATAAACCATAGGAAGATTTGGCTTGGCACCTTCCACCGTGCTAGTGGATCCACTATATCAGTGTAGGCATCTGTGTGTAGCCCCACTCTGGCACTAGTTGAGGGATGGGTTTACGTGTGGACAGGATTAGGGTCTGTTAGAAGAGATTTTTCCTGGGAGCAAATAGTCTGAGCAGGTGAGGCAGAGACAGGGTGGAAGAAAGGAATCACAGTAGACTCAAGACACCTCAAGGGATGCCCAAAACCAGAATTGAGGGAGTCTGAAATTAGGGGTGGTTTCCCCCCATAATACCAGCTGCAGTGCCAGCCAGGGGAAAAGCTAAAAGTGCCAGTTGCTTAACAGCTGTTTAGACCAGTTGTCTTCTATTTTGGGGGGGGGGGGGGATTTGGCTGCCAGGGATCAGCACTGAGTGATATCTGGCAGGCAGCAAACCCTGTGTCTCCCTGGCTCAGTTGCTGCCGACAGACTGGGAGTACTCTGCCCACAACAATCCTGTCTGGGAAGAGCCTGCAGCTGTCGCAAACAGAGTAATGGGTGCTGCTACATGTCCTCATGCTTGGGATTTTTCACTGGGGTGTCAATCCACACCCTGGCAATGGGTGTGGACAGTCGGTGAAAGAGGTCAGAGATGGGGAATCATCTGCCTCCTTTGAATACAGCTTGCCATGGTTTCATTGTGGCTCCTCTTTAATTGCCCACTCAGCCTTGTTCCATTAGCTGGCCCATGGAGGGGTCCCCTGGCCTGCTGATGAGCTGTGCATGCCTCTCTCACTCCCCTTTTCTTTTGCTTAGGTCCACTGGCCAATATTAAACTGCCAGTGTCTCCCCTCCAATCCCCAGCCCCTAAAAAGGTTCCCCCCCACATCCCTGTCCTAGGCTTTCTCCTAGTGCCTGCCCACACAGCAATCCTACAATGGGACCAGCAGGTGGCAGGGAAAAACCTAGAACTGGCACCGACTATAAGAGGGATGAGTTCTCCCCACATTGCCGGTTTAGTTCTCTGCCTTCTAGCAGGACAGCGGAGCTTGTCGCCCCATTGCTGGTGCAGGAATCTTACCTCTGGTGTAACTTCTACCTTCTATCTATCCTCTGGTGAGTTCTCCAAGGTGCATTGAGCAGCTACGCACGCTGCACTCGCTGAAATTTACTCTCATTATGCACTGGGCTGGAGCTACTCAATCTCCCAGAGGGCTCGCTGGAGCCGCAGGAGTTCACACAAGCCAGTTGTGCTGCTTTACCCCAGACCAGCCTGATCTCAGGCCCTGCTCCCTGCCTTTCCTGCATGGCAGGCAGACCACCAAACAGCTGATCGGGGCTCCCGCCAGAGCCTGGGACCCAACTCGGCAGGGCAGCACTGGCACCCAGGCCACTTCCTACTCAAGCTGCCACTTCCACCTACCAGGGCCCCCTTTTGTTTCCCCCGATTCCCCACCCCGCCCCATGGGGTCCTTTCTTCAGCTGGATTCTACCTGGAGTGAGCAGCTGCGTGCTCCATCTTAAAGACCATGGCCTCACCCTCTCAGCTCATCTGGCCAGTCTCACGGGCTCAGGAGGGCGGGTGAAGCCCTCTTTCCCGGGCCAGGCCGATGTCTGAGCAGCAGCATGCTCTGCCATAGCTTCCCCATGTCTACCAGATGCAGGATCAGAGAATGGAGTTCTGAGGGGCTCGGCCCTCTATACAGCCCGACGGCATCCGAGTAGCAGAGAGGTCCACCAGGATCCTTCTGGGATCCAGCCCGAGGGCATGTGAGCTACAGAGTGCTCCCCAAGGGCTTCTCCCAGGCAATCTCTCTGGCTTGGGAGTTTTAAGGGCTCCATTCCGTTACCAGGAACACGCAGCATCGTTCTCGAGCTTCCCCATGTGGTTAGCCCCTTCTCCTCCCATTCCCAGGGATGCCGGGACTCCATATTGGACACACGGCAGGCTGTCCCTCACCCCCACCCCCATGTGATACAGGAAATGCCCCCCCTGGTGGGGCATTTCAGCCACCCTGCAATGGGGCCGGACACATGAGAAACATAGGGATACAGCTATCCATCAGAGCGTAGAGCTATCTTACCTCAACTTGGAGGTCTGGCCCCTGCAGTAGGACAACTCTTCCGCCCCCTGTCCCTCCCAGGAATAGAAAATAGAAGAGACTGGACCTCGCTACACATAAGGTAGTCAAAGCTCATTGAGTATCTCCAGTCCTTCACCCATGTGGCGGAAGGGGAAGCCTCCTATTCAGACTCAATGGACGAGCAACAGACTCACCTGTTCCCCCTGCACCACTTCAAGCGGTTGTTTCCATAGAGTGCTGGCTACCCTTAATCTTGAGCCCAGAGTGCAGCAACCCAGTACAGAAGCAAACTTGCCCTGTAAATACTCAGGTATGGAGGCCAAGCAGGGCAGCTCCAGAGCATGCTGTATGCCCCTCCAGGCTACTACAAAAGCTGTATGCACTCACCAAAGCAATGGAGGCCATGTTTTCTGTCCCTAAAGGGGACGCACCTGTGGCATTCTTAGCCAGGGATTTGATCTTTCCAGTGGAAGGAGATCTGTTCCCCAAGGATCAAACAGACAGGGGGGTAGAATCTGCCTTATGCAGGGATTTCTCCAGCATGGCCATGGTCCTTATAGCAGCCACAGCCTCACCATATTTTAGCAAGGCATTCCTGGCTTGGCTAGACAAGTCAGAGAACCCACAGCTATCTAAAGAAAGAGAGAGCCTCAGTCAGCAAACACGTTCTCCTGGCAGCATCATTTATTACCAACACCATCATTGAACTCTATGTGTTCATGCCACAGTCAATGGCCTCCAACATGACTCTGACTCACCATTCCAAGACCCTATTCACGGCCATGTCGTTCACCAGTCATAAGCCATTTGGTGAGGCTCTTGACAAATTTCTCTCAAATGCCATGGTGTGGGGAGGGGGGGACTTTAGCTGCACAGTCACAGCGCAGAGCCTTTCACCCCTCATATCACCACTCATAGCTCGGCTCCACGGAAATATTCTACACTCTTTTTACGCAGGAATTTTCTGAACATTCAAGCCCCGATGGCAGCGAACAGGTTGAGCCAACATTCGCAGAGGTACCACCAAGAAAGGAGCACAGTCCTTACAATGACTCGGGGTAATCCAGGCTCCAGCCTCGCTCATCCAGCAGCCATAGGAGGATGGCTGACTTTTCCCCATCAGATGTGGAAGGCCTCCATGTTGGTCAGATGGGTCCTGGAGGCTATAAAAACAGGACACGCATTTAAAGCCCAATCAATAGGTTTTTTGTTATGTCGCCATGTGCCCATAACCACCAGAAACATCAGGTCATGCTCAGAGCCACTCACAAGCGGTACTCCTCGGGGGCCATAGAGCCCGTTCCTGTAGACCAACACAAAGCGGCACTCTATTCCATTAGATTCCAAGTCCCCAAGAATAAGGGAAGATACAAGCAACACTCAGTTTTCACCGCTTAAACCACTTTGTAAAACAACAGCATGTATCTCCATATGGAGATGCTGAAATTGATCAAGGTAGACATAGCATCAGGGGACTTCCTAGCATCTGTAGTTCTCAAGGACGACTATCTGCATGTCCCAGTATGTCCCACCCACCAAAAGTACTTTAGGTTCTGCTATGCGGGTAGACATTGGCAATACAGGGCATTACCCTTCGGCTTGGCATCCACTCCCCACACCTACACAAAGGTACTGGTGGTGCTAATTGCTTCATTATGATTCTGGGGACTTCACCTCTACACCTATCTGGATGATGTCCTGATTCAGGCACCATCCACAGAAGTGCTGCTGTAGCATGTACAACTAAAGACAACCTCCCCCCGGTGGCATGGCTCCCTCATCAACTAGAGAAAGAGCCACCTTAACCCATACCAGAGGATTGTTCATCTTGGGGTAGTATTGGTCACAGTGACGGAGCTGATATTCCTCACACCACACAGCTGGATCAAACTCAGAGGGCAGGTAGAGGTGACCCGAGCTACGCCCAAGACCCCACTCTTATCATTAGCAGCTCTACTGGGCTCCATGGTATCCTGAGTAGATCTTGCCCAATGGGCGAGACTGCACCTGCGTCCCTCTTAATGTTTCTGCGCCCATATCAAAAATGGATTGCAAACAGATGCAACTGATTACTATCCCTGCTGCCCCACCTACACTCCTCTCTGTATTGGTGACTGGATGGGAACAGGTTCCAACAAGGGCTTCCCCTGGTGAAAGCCAATTGTTTGGGCAGCAGGCACCTCAACCCAAATGAATAGGCTCTGCACTCAGAGGTCTTCCACCTCATTTCCTCCAATTTTGGCTCACCCGGCCAACAAGCTCACCTGTTTACTTCCAGGGAAAACAAGAAGGTGGAAGCCATTTCCCTCCAGGTCCAGGGATCCCCTACCCCCAGCTCCCTACACATTGTCACAATCCAGGCCGTGAGGGCTGTTTTATACCTTCCCAACCTTCCCCTTCGTGTTGAAAATGCTCCGAAAGGTATGTGCTGAGACGGCCACAGTAGCACCTGTGTGGCTCTGGCACCCGTGGTTCCCCAACTTAGACCAAATACAGGAAACTTCACCCTTGCCACTCCCATCAAGAGCAGATTTCTTAACTCAGGGCCCACTGAACTTCCACGACCACCATCTCCTCCGACTACAAGCCTGGATGCTGAATGCACCTAGCTCAAAGTGCTAGTGTACTCTAGCTGGGTTAACTGACACCCTATAGAGTCCAGAAAGCCTTCCACAAACAGGATCTGCTCTGCTGTTGCATGGAAATGGAATCACTTCAGCAGCTGGGGCTTGCAGGTGGGCTCTGACCCATGGGATTCCTCAGTCCCCTACTCCTTTGGTCTTTCTTTGAGAGGGACTTAATATGGACCGGCTGCATAGCACATTAGTGAGGCGTGTGGTAGCGATCGCCAGGGTACACCAGGGTGCACGGGATCACTGAACCCAGCAGCTCACCCCCATGTCTGCCACTTCCTAAGACCAGCTTAAGTTAGCCACACACCCAATGATTCGCAGATTCCCTACTTGGAACTTGAATGTTGTACTAAAATCTTTGGTGAAGTTGTCTTTCGAGCCTCTGTTCCTTGGCATCTCTTTTCCCCCTTACTATCAAGGTCACATTCCTAGTTGGCATTTCATCAACTCGGAGGGTCTCCAAGCTCAGAGGGGCATATAATCACAGAACAGCTCCTTTTCAAAAGTCTTCAGCCCTGCTTGAGGGCCTATGGTACCAGGGCGAGAGGAACCCAAGTTTTCGAGATCCACTATCGCCAGCTGGATTCAGCAATGTGTCTCTGAAGCGCACAAAGTGGTGAGGCTCAAACCCCCCAGACTGCATCTCAGGCCTGGAGAGCCCAAGCCTCGTATGAGGAGGTTTGCAAAGCAGCCACATGGGTGTTGTTGCACTCCTTTACGAGACATTATAATATCCACACACAGGCGACTGCAGATGCAGCTTTTGCCAGGCAGGTGCTGCAAGCCATAGTTGAGTGAGCAGCTATGCATGGCCCAGCCCTGCGATCCCACCCATCCCGTGGGAGAGTACCGCGTTGGTACTTCCCATCGTAGGACTGCTGTGTGGGAAGACACTAGGAGAAAGGAAAATTGGGTGTACTTACCTGTGAATTTTCCTTCTGGGTGTCTGCCCACATAACAGTCCATTCCCTCCCGTACAGGGGTACCTACCAGGTCATATTGCAGGGATGGGCCTCTCCTTTGCCTTCTCTATGGGTGAGGATACAAACCTATTCTGGTTACATAGGGCACATGTAACAGTGGAAGGATGCATGACTGTTTTCTGTTCTTGCCAACTTGGTGGCTCTGTGCCTGATGATAAAAGTGTTCAAAGTTCATGCGGTTGAGTCATGGACTTATATTGTAGGCATTGGTTTGGAAGCAACCAAGTGGCAACATGATGAGGGGTTCCTCTTATAGTCAGTGCCAGTTCTAGTTTTCTTCTCTGCCATCTGCTGGTCAAACGGGGTACTGACCCATAAATACACTCAATTTTCCTTTATCCACACTAGGGTTTCAGGAGTGGGAGGGGTGAAAGTGTCCCTTTCCCTTGCTCCCCATTCCAGAGATCCAGAGTCTGACACTTGCCCTGGATCTCTGGAATGGGAGCGAGAGAGAGGGGCAACTTACACCCTTTCATGTTGCTAAATGTGGGGTGAGTCCTTGGTGTGAAAAGAGCTTCTAGAGGGGGAACTCAGTTCCCCCTCTAGAGGATGGAGAAGGTAGTCCTGCCCTGCCCCCTATGAGTGCCCTGAGGAAAATGGACTAGCAGCTGTAAAGGGCTTGGGAGGCTATAGGGTAGATTACTCATGTATACAATTAAGTACTATGTGTATACCTTTTGGCAGGATGAGGCTTAACCTCTAATCCTAAAGACACTCTTGTGTGTTTAACTGGGGCAATGCCTGCCTTGTATTATGGGCCTAAACAGGCCAGGCACTTTTAAAGGAATTTTCACTGATGGGGACAGAACTCAAAAGGACATTTTTATTCCACATCCAGAAATGTTCAAACCAGATTCCTGCAGAGGAATCAATTCTTATATATTCATTTCAAACCTTAGAATGATACAAATAAAGAATAATAATATGAAAACAGGAATGTTGCCCCTGAGTCAAGAACATTGTTGATACATCTGTTTTATTCAGTGTGTGTTTGTGTGGAAGGACAATTACTGGTGGGGAATTTTGAAATTACTGGTGGGGAATTTGCTGCGAGGATTTCCCCCCCCCCCCCCNGGGCTGTCATACCATTTATGGAATGTTGTGACATCAACAACACTCCTCAGGGATGAGGCCCCATAGCAAAGGGGTGGGGGCAAATGATCTGCCATGCCCCCTTGCTAACATAGCACACACACACACACACACGCACTTGTGGAGCATCACGGTGCTCCATAGGGGCAGGGACACATCAGAAAAGGGGTGGTAAAATCCCAATGACCCACCCCCTTTCTGTTCTGGCTACCTGCTGCCGCCCTCAGATGCCCCAAATTTCCAAGTTAGCCGCAGGCGACCCTGACTAACCTGGAGAATTCGGGGCTTCCCCTGGAGACTTTGCGGCAAAACCCAGAGTTTCCAGAAAAAAGTGGAAGAGGGGACATCCAGGGTCACACACAGTGGAGACTGATCTTGTCTGCGGCCTCGGTGCTACTGTAAACTGCTCAGTCTGAGAAACGAAGTTCTTTATCCACTGTCTGAGATGACACATGACCTAGATGTCAAATATCAGGGAACTGGTTTGTGGGGTTGGGGAGGGGAATTCAATTTTATGGAATAGTACAGTATTTTGAAATATGGTGCTTTTTAAAGTCCAATCTCAGTGCTAGGCAATGAGCTATTTTAAATTAGCATCAATGTAAATTAGCATTTACAAAAACTAACTCATTTAAAATTATGCAACTTAGCATTCTCCATTTTTCTTCCTTGGCAATCTCAACCAGAAGACAAATAACAAGCAAAGCTTTTTCCACCACAAATAATTCTGGTTTGATGTCCAAACTGAAGTATATGATGCATCATCATATACAGCAGGGGTGTGGCCTGTGGGAAAATCTGGCCCATGACTGTTTTTTGTTTGGTCCCTTTCCAATTCCTGGATCTGACCCATGGATCCAGTCCCTATCCTCAAGCACAAGCACCGAAAGAGTGAGCTCAGAGAAAAGGAGCAGAGATAAGGGCATGCACACAAGGATAGGGGATGAATCCATGGCATAAAGCCATGATCTGGACCCTCCTTTGCCTTCCTCCATCCTGAGCACACCTTGAGCATCCCGCACTTCCAACTCCTATTTGGTCTGCAGAACGTGCACTAATTTCCAAAGTGGCCCATGGTAGGGAAAAGTTTTCTCACCCCTAAAATAGAGCCATGTAGAGCTCCCCATCACTTCTAACTAAAAGGAAACCAAAGTCTCATAATGGAGTGTCATTCTTTTCTCTTTAACCAGCATCTCAGGTCATGTGATTTGGGACCAGGAACTGAATTTGGCGATCTCTTTTGCCAAGGAAAATGGTTTTTGGTCTTTATCAAGTTACAAGGAACAGAAAGTGAAAGAGGAAAGCACTTTAGCCGGCTTTGGGAAGGGGATTGCTTTTCTGAGCTGCTCCGAGTCAAAAATAACTTTACAAAATCAAACGTAGCAAGAGATCAGTCTCTAAGCCAGCCTAAGCCTATTTGGGTATTTAAAAAGGCACTGTCGGTTTAACAAAATCACTGTCTAAAAAAACCCCACTCAACTTCTTTCTCTACAATCCTGACCCTGCGAACCCTGCCTTGCCCATGTGAGTAACTTTACCCGGGGGCTCACTTAATTTGTTTCATCAGAACTATTTGCACAAGTTTGTAAGTGTTTGCAGAATCCAAGCATGCAGCCCCAATCCTAAAAGGTGCTCCAAGAAGCCTGAACTTGAAATGTCCATGGGAAACTCCAACAAACTCCACAAGGCTTAGTCGGTTGTAGAGGTTTCCTGGCAGTATTGACAACAGCTAAAACGGGCCACCCATTTTTTGCTGGTGGTAAGGCAGTTGTGCATAACACAGAAACCTAGGAAAGAGCAGATTCTCTGTAAGGCACCAAGTCATGGGGAGGACTGTGATTGTTGCAGGATCAGGCAACCAGAGCACAGTGCCAGGACACAGGCCAGGACAGGCCAGAGGGTTGAAACTAGCTGAAGCAGAGTGCAGAATGCAAAGTCCAGGAAACGTGTCAGGAGGCTGAGGCTGGGAAGTCAGTCTAAGGAAGGCCAAGGGCAAGGACCACAACACAGGCTGGTAGGATTGCCACCTCCCTCTGGGAGGAAACCCAGAGGGTGAGGAGCCATGTTGAAAAGTGGGCAGCGCAAAGGGGCTGTCACACCCCTTTCTGATGCAGCCCCCACCCTTACAGAGCATCATGGCACTCCATAGGGGCAGGCCAGGTCAAAGAGGGGGCGGGAAAGTCCCTGTGGTATGTCCCCTTTCTGGCATGTCCAGCTGCCCCGCTGCTGCTCCTGGAAGCAGAAGCACCAATTTTTTCAGGTTACCTGGCTGACCCACAGAAATCATGACTTTCCCAGGAGCCCAGAGGAGTCTTCAGGAGAAACCCAGAGAGATGGCAGCCCTATAGGCTGGAGGTCAGGGTCAACAAGGAACTAGAGCAGCTTCTAAATAAGAGACCTTACAGATTGTCCCACCCAGCTTCCTCTTCCTTTAGGGCACATCTTTTATCCCCAAGAGTGGCCAACCAGGTTTGCAAAGGGCAAGGGCATGGCAGGCACATCTGAATAAAGCCCACCCAGACCACAGGCAAGTCAATAAGCAGAGTCTGCTAGTGGCAAAGTGGAATGGGTTGCTAAAAAGACCCAGCAGACATTCGCTCAAGGCCCACCAAGTCCTGACATGTCCCAAAGAGCTGCCTGAAATTGCAGAGTGGGGAAACAAATCAGGCGGGGGTATTTTAGGAGCATTTTCTTTGATTTAACTTGATCTTTTGGTTTCTGCATTCAAAATATATTAAATGCCCCCCCCCCCCTTTAATATGTTCAGGGATAAAAACTACTGGAGTCTTAATAGAAACAATGCCAAATTTCAAGACAAAAATTCCATGTGGATTACATCACATTACATCACAGCATTACATCACAGAACCTTGCATTACATCACAGCAAGGTTAATTATAGTTCTGATTCCCCCCGTTCTAAAGCTCACCGCCTTGCATTGGCCAGAGCCCCACTCTCACAAACGCTTTTTGGACAATCCTAGATGAAACCTGGCCCCATAATTTTATTATTATTTATGATTTCTATAGCACTTTCAGTGCGTTATAATCATTATCTAGCTCATCCTGACAACAACCCTGTGAGCTAAGTCATTATTATTCTCATTTTACAGATGGGGAACTGAGGCGAAGAGATGGTGATTTGCCCAAGTCTACCCAGTGAGTTCATGGTTAAGATGAGATTTGAACCCTGATCTCCCAAGTCCAACACCTTATCCCATAGGCTACACTAGCGCTCTCTAAAGTTAAAGGGTATTTTCAAACGTGATGATGCTGAGCAGCACCATGCTTTGATCGTGCCTGGGACGAAAGCCCTCATCACGGGCAGGATCTGGCCCCACTGCCGAACAAACGTAATGGCGGCTGGGGAGGGTGCGGGGGGATGCGTAGACGTGGTCTACATGGCCCTGCCCCCCACGCTGCTCAGTGCAGCACAGCCCCCTCCTGGTGGGCAGCTTCAGCGGCCTATGAGGCCACCGTGCCCACCCAGAAAAGCACCAGCCACTGGCCGGAGATAGGTAGAGCAGGCCATCAGATGTGACCATGGTCCGAGGATGACTTCCCCAGACCATAGCAGGGCTGACTCCAGGATGCCCGCTGGCAGGGAGCCCAGCCCAGAAGCCGGAGTTAATCCTGCCATGGTCCGGGGTATGTTTGCACCCACAGCAAACATCTGGCAGACGGGAACAAATGTGACACCACCATGGGTGGCAACGCAGAGTAAGCATGGCCACCCGTGGTAACGTCAAGTTTGAAAACACCCAGAGTGGTGAAAGGTTACCATTTCCCAGGCAGGGCTTGGCCTTGTCACCCTGGAATCTCTCCCTCCCCAGCCCCCCAGGCAAATCCTCTGGAAGCACCAGGGGTCAGGGTACTCAGAGGAGCTGGCGGTTTTCAGGAGTGGATGAGTGCCCCTTGAAGGAAAGGCCATGAAGAGCAGATGAGGGAAAGCCATCTCACCCCCAGGTTCTATAGCAGGGGCATAGCAAAAAGAGACACAGCGGATGCAGCTGCACTGGGGCCCATGTGGCTGGGGCCCGCCCCACATGCACGTAGACTGCATATGCACACTGGACTGGAGTGCCTCAACAGGGAGCCCGTTCCATCTTCTGCACCAGGGTTAATTCCCACCTAGCTACACCCCTGCTGCTCTAACAGTACAGCTCAGCTCCAGGATCCAGCAGGCTGGGCTCAGCACCTCTCCTGGATTGAGCTAGGCCCTAAGGGCCTGGTGTGGAACTGGACAGATGAAGGGCAGCTATACAGGTGAGCCGTTGAGCCGAACGCATGCAACAGGCAGGATCCAGGAGTGCCATACAGGGGAAGCATCCTGTATGCCTGGCCTCACCCAGCAGACAAAGAGGGATATCTCCCAGCCCTCAGGTTTTATCCGAGGGAGAAGGGACTGAGTCCTGCCTGTTGGCTCCCAGTGGGAGCTCAAGCCCTGGTTAAGCATATGCATAAGTGCTTTCAGGATCAGCTTCCTTGTAGCTCATCTGACTCCAAAAGATTCTCCTTGTCTGCATAATACTCCATGGGAGGTGAATTTTCTCCTTCTTGGGTCCTTTCCACTCTGTGCTGAGAGACTTGCCTCTGCCTAGAAGAGGCAACTTTCTTATCCAATATTAGCATTAGGGAGCAGAACGAGCTGTAAACAATGCAGGGGTTTTGGGAGAGTTTAGCTGCACCACTAGCCAAGAATCCAGAGCTACCCCGGGCTCGGTTCTGTCAGGTAAATAAATCAGCATTTATTGCTTTCCATGGGAGAATTTTTTTCCACCTTGAATTTTTAATCTGATCGAAACGGAAGGGATCAAAAAAAAAGTTCTCAGGGTTCTTTTTTTTTTTTTTTTTTTAAATGGCTTTAAAGTTTCTTATTCAGTAGTACAGAGGGTGAGAGAGAGAGACGGAGAACAGGTGCACACTGGGGCCACTCCACTCAAGGGGGCAGCTGCACCAGTGCCCATGAGCTTCGGCGAGCCACATTCTCTGCCACTGGGAAGAGGGCCATATGGAGCAGGAGCGTAGCTAGGTCGGAATGGGCCATCCCAGCTGTCACGGGGAAACAGGGGGTCACATATGTGTAACACGGGACTACATGTTTGGTAAATATGTGGTACCAAGGGTTTCACATGGATGCAATGTTACTGTAAATGTACAGTATGTAATGTTACAAGTTCCACATGTTGTAATGCCAACTCTGAGAACAGTAGAACTCAAATTACAGCTCAGGTTGGCCCTCTCACACGTCACAAGTCT
>QEPC01005758.1:852983-865858 GCA_003113815.1 Sphenodon punctatus | reverse complement strand
CCCCCCCCCCCACCCACCCCGGTTGAGCTACTGTTGCTTCTATGATTATGGAACGCCTGAACCTTAGACTTGTGTGTGCTTGGACCTTCCTCCCCTTCAAACCCGGACGACATCTGTGAGTGAAAGGCTTTGGATTGCGTGAGTCGAGCGTGTGTTCCCTTGTTGCCTTTCCCCCCTCCCTGGGCTGCCTCCTTCTTCCCAGCGTGAGTGCCCCTATTCCCCTTTCCCCCCGTGGGAGTTCCTTCCCTGTCCCCCCTGGCACAGAACCTCACGTTGCCCCCTTACCCTCCTCTTTACCTCTGAGTGTGTGTCTGCAGGAGTGTAGGGGCAGACCTTGGCTTCCCAGGTTTACCACGCCCTATGATGATAGGGGTCTGTTCTCTTTAATTAGAGGTAAAGACCCATGCACTATCCTGACGGGCATTCTTCTCGCAGGGCGCGTGCCCCCCTCCCTGAGGATCAGCCTCGGTAACGCTTGGACTAGTGTGAGTGCTCCCCTAATTCCCCCCACCCCGGTCACACCTGAGGAAATGTGCAGGGGTGGGCGGGACTGTTCTTGAATGGTTCCACTTGTTCTTGACCGGGAAAACCCAACGAGTGGTACTTGGGGAGTGTTTTTCATCATACCGAGACCTCACGCGTGGTGTCCTGCAGGGTTTGGTGTTGTCCCCCCTCTTGTTCAACGTATACATGCAGCCTCTTGGCGAGGTGATCAGGAGGTTTGGCGTACGGTGTCACCAGTATGCTGATGACACTCAGCTATACCTCTCTTTCAGCCGACACAGACCCCGCAGTCTCCGTGCTTACTCGATGTCTGACAGCTGAGGGGGATAGGCTGAGGGCTAATTGACTGAGGCTGAATCCCGACAAGACGGAGGTGATGCTGGTGGGGAATGCGATGGAGTTAACAGCCCCCATCACTGGTGGGGTCTCTCCTCCATTGGTTCCTCAGGTACGGAGTTTGGGGTTACTCCTCGATGCACAGCTCCACCTAGATGCCCAGGTGGAGGGCTATGGCGAGGGGTGCCTTTCGTCAATTACATCTGGTATGTTGGCTTAGGCTGTATGTGTCAGACTCCGACCTGGCCACCATCATTCATGCTTTCATCGCCTCTAGACTAGACTATGGTAACACTCTATGTGGGGCTACCCATGGTGACGGCCTGGAAGCTGCAGCTGGTGCAGAATGTGGTGGCCTGTCTCCTGGTGGGACTGGGCCGTCGGGAGCACATTACACCAAAGCTCTGTCCTCTGTACTGGCTGCCGAGAGTCTTCCGAGCCCGATTCAAGGTGTTGGTTTTAACCTATAAAGCCCTAAACGGTCTGGGCCCTGCCTATCTGCGAGACCGCCTCACCCCTAGGGTACTGGACCGGCCCCTGCCATCATCGGGGGATGCCCTCCTTGTGGTCCCCCGAGTCTTCCGGGGGGCCCCACAGAGGAGGGTGTTCTCGGTGGCTGCGTTGAGGCTGTGGAACTCCCTTCCGGTGGGGGGACGTCTGGTCCCGGACCTCCTCTCCTTTCGTAAAAGCTGCAAGATCTAGCTGTTCTGCCAGGCATTTGGCGGGGGAGATGGGATGGGGGGAGGAGGAGAGGGATGAGGGTGTAATAGTATGTTTGATAGTTTTATGATTTTAATTGTTGATGTACACTGTTGTGAGCCGCCCCGAGCTGCCTGTAGCAGGAGGGGTGGGATCCTAAATGCTTTTAATAAATAAATAAATAAATATTGCATTGTTACTCTACTTAGTCACACCAGGTACGCACACACCCAGCCCGCCAGCCCTCCTGGCATGAGAGGATGCATGTGGCAATCTTGTCATTACTCAGTGTGTCAGTTTGTGGGGGAGGGTGTGTAAGTCACACTAATACCAGGGCAGGTGTTTTTAGTGAATTTTCAAGATGATGTGAGCCGCCCTGAGCTGCCTGAGTGCATGAGGGGCGGGGTATACACTCATAAACAAACAAACAACAACAAATAAAGAAACTACTTTCCAGTTGCATGCATATTCACCAGAGGGTCATCTATACCACTGCCTCTCAGGGGTGGGGGACCTCCAGGGCAGGGGTCAAATCTGAGCCATGGCCATGTTTTATTTGGCCCCTTTCCAATTCCTGGATCCAGTCCCCACCCTCAAGCAGGGCCAACCTTACCATGGGGCCACCTGGGACAACTGCCCCCAGCCCCGCTATTTTCTCTACTTCCAGGGCCCCCACAGTGGTTCCCCACTTCCTCCTAGTGGGGCCCAAACAGGACCATTTCTAGGGTCCCACAGAGAATGTCCCCAAGGGGCTAAGGCCACAGAGGAAGGAGTAGGGCCACTAGGGAACCCACATGTTAATCTTTGCTGTGTGCCCTGCAAATTCTAATACCAGCCCTGCCCTCAAGCAATGACCAAGTAAGATCAGAGCTAGGAAACTGCGAGGAGGGCATACACACAAGAATATGGGGTCAATCCATGGCAGAGACCCATGATCTGGAACCTCCCCATCCTAAGCACATCCCTTCAGCACCTCCACCCTGATCTCCTACGCAGCCTGCAGAGCTTGTACTAACTTTCAAAGCGGCCTGTGGGAGGGAAAAGCTTGCACACCCATTATGATTAATGCAGAGTCAGAGCTCAGGCCCAGATCAAAGGGCACCAACCAACTCGGAGAACACTCCTGGGGGTCCTGCATTATCGGCGGGTCCAAACGGACAGGTGGGCATTCTCAGTGGCCGCACCATTACTGTGGAACACGCTCCCCGTGGAGACTCACCTCAGCCCCCCCCGCATCTCCTTGTTTTCTGGCTGTAAAACCTGGCTCTTCCATCAGGCATCTGGTGAGAGGGGACAGGGGGAGGGCAGGATGGGTTAGTTGGGAATGAGTAGGAGGTGGGGTTTTTTCACCGATCAAGGTTGATATTTTGCTTTGTATTGATGGGTTTTTATTATTGTATATATTTATACATTTTATATTGTAGATGTGATAGTTTTAATATATTTATATGCTTGTTAAACCGCTACGAGTCACTGTTGTGAGAGGGACGGGATAAAAATAAAATAAATAAATAAATAGATACCCAGCTCAAGCCCAGTTAACCCAGCTCCAACTGTTGGCCACCCCCACAGATGCAATTCAGCTTCCCACCTCCATCCCCCGTTGCCAGCGAACTGCTCATTCCCCACAGGTGCCCCTTCCCTGCTGCCATAGGTCCTTCCGCCTCCACCTTCCCCTCTTAACCTTTCAAAGCAACTTTGCTACTGTATCCAATTCCATTGCAGGTTTCCTTATAAGTTATTTTCACCCAAATCAGCAAGGTCCTCCGTTGTTTTCCCAAGTCGTCGTGTTGCAGATGGAGTTAAGTATGTCAGCCAGCTGAGACAAGGCAGCGCTGAAACAGGTACCCAGTGTGGTAGCTGTAGGTAACACCAACAGTTTGGGGTAGCGTGTCAGGTATCCAAAGCCATACCCAAATACAGTTTGAATACTTGAAAAACCAAAATTTCAGTTGCTGTTTTTTCCCCAAGTACGCCGAATTACCCAAAACAATACCTGAGAAATTCCTGAAATCCAGAACAAAATCGCCAGTTTCAGTTTACCAGTTGTCAGTATTTCAGGGACTCAATCAAAAAATATGTTTGAGTATCAAGATATACCTGAAACATTCAGTTCGATTTGGGTACTGGAAATTTAACGGGTAAACCTGTTTTTGTGGGTAGCTGGTTTCAACTCTAGTGCAGGGTCTTCCTTTGGGCAAGCACTGAAGTGTCCCAGACTGGCTGCCATCCTCCTAAGCAGCCATCAAAAGGGAATGGATATTTGTCCATATCCCACGTTATATCACCATGACCTCCTGCACTACAGATGTAGCTAAGTGCAGCTGCACCAGGGCCCATGGGCTGGGGAGGAGGGTAGATGCATATGGAGCATGTGTTTGCCCCCTCCCACAAAGGGTCCAGAGTTGCCAGGGGGCAAGGTCTGGCATGCCAAAGGGGCACTGAGGGTCCTGCATATAACCATAAACATGAATACCAAACAGACACCTGTTTCTAAGTATCCATTAAATATGAGGGTTCTAGCACCACCTTCTGGGCAAAAAAACTTATTACTTTCAATGGAAATTCTCTATTAGAACCAGTGCCACTAGAACAGATTTTCATATGACCCATCCAAACGCATCTCAGGTATTTTAATGGCCCCATGTTTATCTGTTGTGAGACACTTTTAATTGTGGAGAGATATGGGACAATACCAACCTAGATAATAATAGCATCTTTCCCACCTTGATAATCCGCATCATCATTTGAAGCTATTTTCCTCCACTTAAAAATGGTTGTGTAGTGTGATCACTGCAGATGGGCTACTCTGCAGAACAGAGGTTGTGTTTCAGGAAAGGATTAATTAACCCTTCACGGAATGTGCAAAGCATTTGGGGATCCTTTAGAATAAGCCATTGGTAAATGCAGATTAGTTAGGGGGCCATTACATATATGTAGAGAAGTCAAGTTGTAGAGGCTTGAGCACAAGATAGAGAACCAAGAGCACTGGCTTTTTTTTTTTTGTTACCATTGATGCCCCACAGATTTGCTTTATAGCATAGGGGGGAAGGGGGACCTTTTCATCCCACAAGGCACTTTCAAAATTTAAACGTGCTCCAAAGGTCACGTAAGAGTTGAGGGCAAGGGTGCTTAAGGGGTGCACACACAGGTTGTGGGGGGAAGAAGGGGAGAGTCCAGTTCATAGATCTACACCCTGGATTCTTTCCCTATCCTTCAGCGCATACTATCACCTCCACAGCCTTCTCCTGAGTTCAGTTTCTCAGTGCGAGTTAGACGGGACTAGGTTCAAATTCTTAGATCTGACTTGTGAAGGGGGCCAAATAAAAAACAGCTTCAGATCAGACGTTACCCAAAGCTCCTTTATAGTCAGTAAATTACAATTCAGGTCTGGAAGGGAACTCAAGGTTCATCAAGTCCAGTCCCCTACATTGCCCCTAACAGAGGAATCCATCAATGGAAGAGTAGAGTCTCCAATAAAATCTGTGGCAGGTAGAGAGGAGGCCACATCAGTGCTTGAAATGACAGGAAACAATTTTGTAAGGTGCATCAAGCTGACTCAGACAAGTGAGCCATGTCCCATGCTGTGAGCAAAGGTGAAAAAACCCCAATGATCAACTGCTAATGTGATGGGCGGGGAAATTCTTTCAAGACTCCAAATACAGCAGATAGACAATAGGCCTACGAGATGGGCACCTGAGATAACCAAATTCTCTACAGCACCCTGGCACAGGAACAGGCCACCTATGTCTCGCCGCGTTGCAGCCATCTTTGGTATGCAATAACTGTGCCTCAGTTTCCTCAACATAACACAGAATGAGTGAGATGCTTGCCACTCTTTGACGGAAAAGTGCTAGTGTTGCGAGATGTAATTCATGCATATTCTGTACGTTGGGTTCACCACAAAGTGTTAGAATTTCTAGTATGCTTAATGAATGAGTGTCCATGCCAGCAGTCCTGCTGCTTGATTGGCTCCTATTGGATTTTTGTATATATTGTATTTATATTAAACACAGGAGGATAACCTAGGCTGGAAGAATGGCCTCTATATGACAGCATTCTCTAAGCAGATGGCCAAGAGCCTTTGTTGGCAAATACTACTAATATGATAATCACCAGGGGCAAGGATTAAAGCATTCCTTTTATATTCGTCCTGCTCTCTCCCCCTTGCCACATATACTATGTTTATCATCCCAGGACCCGAGAGCCCCTCGCAGTTGATTCCTCAAAGCCTGCCAAAGGCTCTCTCCTCATCCCCTCGCAGTATTGCTCATTCGAGTTTGTCTGCATTCCTAACACAAATAATGACAAATCCCATCTTTTCCCTTCCAGAATAAAGGTCTGTTCTAGTCAACTGAGATTTGGCCAACAAAAATCTCTAATGATAAACAATCTTCTTAAGTGGGAAGCAAAGTTAGAGCTCCCTGTCATTACTGAGGAAGGCATGCTAAGAATAAATGCAGCAGCAGGCTCTTAGGGCAAATACTCCCTGGGTTCCCCTCACATATGTCAGAAAGCTTCATTCTGACATGTGTTACTACAACTGAGATTATAACCCTTTCACTCCCATACATTAAAATACTCTATACATGGGGTCACTGGTTTCACCGTAGTGAGAGTTCAACTCTGGTTTATAAGTTCCTTCACTACATATTTGTAGCAGAGACTCAGCCCTGTCCTGCTGCAGACTTCCTGTGCAACTATAGGCATATCATTTAATCTAACCTTGCTCCAGGGCTAGTCTCCAAACAGAACTCTCCTTAATTTAGAACACACTTCACCTTAGCATGAGGGCAAATTTGCCTTATCTGGAAAGCAGGATAATCCATCCTCCCTCTTGTGACTTGTCTAGTTACTAGGTTTTCTACTGAATATTCACAAAAACCAATGGAAAAGGGGTCAGATGGGGGCTGTAGAGTATTTATTTTGGGTAAGGAGTGGGACTGCCTTAATTTTACACTGGACTATTCTTGGTCAGGGCCGGCCTTGCCACAGGGTGAGCTGGGGTGGCCTCCCCGAGCCCCACAATGGCCTCTATTTCTACCAGGACAGGTTGTGGGGGCACCACTCCCTCTCAGTGGGGCCCCAAACATAATCCCTTTTCAGGACACAGCAGAGGTTGCCACTAAGGGGGAGGGGCTACCAGGGTCCCTGCATTTTATCTTTGCCCTGGACCCTGCAAATCCTAAGGTCGGTCCTGAAGGGCCTTGTAATACTAGGGCTGTGCATTTGGGTTTTTCAAAATACTAATAAATGCAAAAAAGAGCTTTCGGGATTCCATATTCAAAACAAATATTAGGGCTGTGTATTTAGGTTCCAAGTAAACTCAAGATTTCCTGGGAACCGTGGTATCCACAATCTCAAACTGAGCCCCAAAAGCTGCAGCACATATCCAGCTCAGGTCTCTCTCAGTTTTGCCACCTGCTTGGGAAGTCTGTAGTGAGTCCCTCCCTACCCATGGGGGCCACTCCTGTCTCAGAACTGCAGTGAGCCCCATCTAAGCCAGGTAGAAATGGTGAGTCCCCAAGCCAGCAACTCCCCCCACACCCTCACCAAGTGACACCCCTGAGCCAGCCACATGACCCATTCCCCTTTTCCCAAATCAGTGACCACCTCTAAGGACATTTTTAGATGTAGCATATTTTTTACCCGAACTTACTCCCGCATGGGGAGTTTAAATGCTCCCCTGACTGAAGTTGCCCGAGTGCCATTGCAAACAGCAGCACTGGTAACTCCTGCACATTTGGACACAGACTTGGCAAGTCCCTGATATTAGAGGACTTACCAAGTCCACTTCTCCAAACATCCGGGAGTCAGTGGTGCCGCTGTTTGCAACAGGGCCCGGCTGACTTCTGGTTGGGGGTGAGAGCATCTAAACTTCCTGTACAGGAGTTTTCAGAACCCAGACTCTTAAGTCTGGGTAAAAAATATGCTAGGTCTAAAAATGCCCTAAGCCATATCCATGCCCTGTTCCTACCTCCCCACTAAGCCAGCCATATTATCCACCCTCCCACAAACCAGTGTCCCCCTTTTAAAATTGATAGACTTAGCAGCAGTTTTAAACCACATTTGTTATTCATTATAGGCTTGTCAAATTGGCAGAGCCTCACTGCACTTCTGCCCCCAAATAATCTATACCCGGGGATCCCTGTTCATTGTGTTTCCACATTGGCACTAACGGGGAAATTGCAGTGAACACATGCAAAATACAAATAAATGTGAATATTTAAGGACACAAATACAAATGAATGACCCTGTGTACTGCCCTCCCTGCTAAAAAGATACTGACAAGCTAGACAGGCTCAGGGGAGAGCAACAAGGATGATAAAGGGGATGAAGAGAAAAAGCTATGATGAGTGATTGAAAGAGCTGGGAATGTTTAGCCAAGGATGAAGATGAAGGAGGGGAGGGGGAAAGAACATGATTACAATTTCCCAATATATAACAGGCTGCTATAAGCAAAGTGGTGCCCAGTTGTTTTGCTCTCTCTGGTCACTGAAGATAGGCACAGAAGCGACGGGCTTAAAGGAGAAAAAATTAGGCTAAATATTAGTAAGACATTTTGAACTGCTAGGACAACTAGGCAGTGGAATAATTTGTTAAGGGGGGTGGTTCTGTAGGCCTCATAACTGAAGGCTTTTTAAAAAATTAAAAATAGGTTAAACAGACATCTTTCAGGGATGGTGTAATTATTGTGATATTGTGGATCCTGCTTAATGCTTGAGGGCTGAACTAGATAACCCTTGGGAGTTCCTTCCAAAATGTGAAAGAAAAAGGATTTCCTACTTTTGATAGGAATTAAATCCTCCTGAATTACAGACCAAAATTTAAGGCACTTCTTTCTGCAGCTGTTCCTTTGATTGAATTACTGAAGGAGGCAGCAACTGGAGAAGCTGATTAGCCTAGGGCATCTGACAACATTGTACAGTTGGTTTCCCCTGTGTGTACCTTTCACACAGCTACAACAGAGAAACAGGATGTAAGATGTCCTTCTATAACCAGGCCAGCTGGAAAAGAGCAAATGCTTTTATTGTGGACAGACCGGTCATACTGAGTGCTAGCATCAGGCATCACTGGCAGATGGATGTGTGCTGTTATGGGTCTCTAGTGAGTCGGTTCCCCCCAAGGATATCGGCCAGCTTTCACAGGAGATTCTTTTTAAACAAAAAAAAAAAAAAAAAAAGAAGAGAGAAAGAAAAATCATTTTTCTCCCTGTTGTGAAGGAAGAAGCAAGAAGAAACTGATGCAACCTGAAGCTTTTCACAGGAATAACCGAGGGCTTTGGTCCTACGTGAATAAAGGGTGTCAATGGAATTCTTCCTAAATTGCACCAATATTACTCAAGCTAAGGTTTGTAGTCACACATTTCCTGTTTCTGTGAGGTGAACTCTCTGAAGACGACTGGTTTTGGTGAGGCAAGCTTATCCGTTACACGTTAACAATATAAAAATGTCTCAAGTGTGCAGTTCCCTTGTTAGTCCCAAATGCAAGAAATGGAGACAAAGGGTATTTTTAGACATGATTGCTCACTGAGCAGTCATGCTTTGATTCTGCCCATGGCGAGAACCCTCGTACCGGTAGCTGGGGCTAGGGAGAATGCGGGGAGAGGGCAGGGGGACATGCAGACGTGGGTCCGCATGGCCCCAGTCCCTCCCTGACAGGTGCGGTGGCCTAGGAGGCTGCTGCGCATGCCCAGAGCAGCCAGTTTGGTACAACAGGTCACCAGACGTGATGGTCTGCTCTACCACAGTCCAGTGTAGGCTTCCCCGAACCGTGGCAGGGCTAACTCTGGGATGTGCGCTGACAGGGAGCCCAGCACACATCCTGGAGTTAATCCTGCCACGTTCTCTGCCCACAGCAAACATCTGGTGGGTGGGAATAAACGTGACACCACCATGAGTGGCCACACCGGGTTAAGCGTGGCCACACCTGTGCTAGTGTCACATCTAAAAATACCCAGAGTAGTTCAGATAAGATCTTTTATCACACCAGTTTCTGTTGGTGAGAGGATGTAAGCTTGCAGGCCACATGGGGCCCTTCCTCAAGTATATCCATCAAACTTGCATATTCTCACCAGCAGAAGGTGGTCCAATAAAAGATGTTATCTGAACTAATCTGTTTCCAATATAGAAATGGTATTTAGAGTCAGAAATGGCTGAATATAGCTCCTTAGCATATTTGTTCCCTGTGCATTATTTATTCACAGCTGCTTTATTGATAAACAAGATTTTATTCCTGTTGATGTTGCAGTGATGACAAAACGACAGGGTCTCTACAAAAAGCAGCAACCATTTTCCTGGTGTTTATTTCCTAAAGTTAATATCTGTATCTGTAAAGATGGTACTGTATCTGGTATCATTGTGTGCAGGAATGTTGGGAAATTAGAATTCTAAATCAGTGTAGAATCAGTACTGTTACTATAGTTACCCTAGTGACCAAAATGGCATACACCATAGAACAGTTGTCCCATAGAATGATTGCTTCTTTTTGTAAAGACCCGGTACAAGATAACAAGCAGAATTCTACTATGTTCTACATATCATCTGAAGTCAAGCCTGTGCACTTGTCAGAAAATGGCAAATTATGGAGTGGGGCAGGGGGAAGAGATTTATTTTGTCCAAGCTGAGCTGCTGTGTCAGGTGAGCCTCTATGCATGGGCCCCCTTTGCAATAGCCGACACCCTATTCATAACTATTAAGTAGAATTCCATCTTGGGGGTGGGTGTCCTCTGTTGGTGAGAAGATATAAGGTTGTAGACCACACAGAGTCCTTTCTCAAGCATGTCCATCAAGCTTGCATATTCCCATCAGCAGAAGGTGGTCCAATAAAATACAGAACATATAGGCCTGGGTAAAGTGGCATCCAAGTCCAGATGGCAGAATCTTTTATACAGAGGGATTAAGTGACAGGAGGATAAGCCTGTTATTTCTCAGATAATCATATCACCCCGTTAATGCATTAATCCACCTCATAACTTTATCACAACACACTTTGAGGGTAGAACGTTATTATGCCCACGTTACAGATGGGGAACTGAGATTTAGGTCCAGTAAGTGACTTGCTCAATGTCAGTACAGAACTTCTTGCTCTAACACTGAACTTTGTCAAATTCTAGTGCCATCGCGAGAAGACTTAAAACCTCCAGCTTTCTAGAAAAAGATCACCTCCAATTATATATTGGAACACAAAGCTATTTTTATTTGGGAAAGCTACTTACCAATTGCCTCGGGTATCACATTGTAATCACAAGTATCAGTACTGTGGGTATTCACTTCATACAGAACCACCACTCCGTTCTTGATCTTTCAAATCCTTATCTTGAAGAGGAACCTTATCATCATCTTGAAAAGGCAGGCCCTCCTTTTTCTGTTCCTGTGGCATTAACAGCCAAGTTGGTTCCTGACCTTATTCACAAGCGTTTTCCAACAATTTCTATCAATCACTATTTCCTATAGATTATTCCCTCTCAAGTTCTTTAGCTCTTTCTTCACATTGCCATTCTATCAGGAAAAGATCTTCCCAGGGTTGGGTAATATGTGGCATTCCATCAAAAATCTCACAGCCCTTTGTTTGTGCATACACAAAATATGTCCCAGCCACTGCAATACTTTTGCCTTCATTTCTCCTAGTATAACTGGTTGATCAACCATAGAGACTCTCTTCATTTGTGATGCTTCTCCAGACTTATTTTCCATAATAGATCCAAAGATCTTCCTCGGAATTTTATTTTCCAATATTGGTGCTTTTTCAACTTTTTTCATAGTTGACTAAGATTCAACTCCATACATCAAGACTGACTATTTTGTTTTTTACACCTTGATTTTAGTTCTAGTTATGGTTTTAAATGTTGGGACCTTCTTTAGGGCACAAGAACATGAGTTAGCTGTCCAAATTCTTCACAAAAGTTAAGTCAATAAATAAATAAATAAATGAACCAAAATATCTACGATTACATATGTGCTCTAGAAAACAAGATGCCATTGACATCAAAAGGCAAGCCCAGAAACTAATGGATGCCAACTATTGATAACTATGGATGCCAAAAAATAGAGGTTACTTACCAGTAACTCTGTTCTTCGAGAGAGAGCCGCGTATTCTCACTCTTGGGATTCACTTCCTGCTTTGCAGGCACCGGAAAACCTTTCGTCAGCAGTATCCAGGCAGAATATGCCTGGAAAAGACTAGAACATGGTGAGGGCTCCGCACCTTCCATCCCCCTCCCATCCTGAGGAAAACGCGTGCCCGCATCATGAGGGATGGTTAGGATAAATAGGGGGAGGAGCCCTCGCCGCCTCAGTTCCTTCCAACCCGGTCCAGAAGACCCCAGCAATGTCCATCTGAGACTGAGGGGAAGGAGGGCGGGATGTGAGAATACGCAAAGCTCTCTCTCGAAGAACAGTTACTGGTAAGTAACCTCTATTTCTTCTTCGAGGATCTCCATGATTCTCATTCTTGGGAGAGTGATAAGCAGTTTTTGTACACCTACCCTCAAGGAGGAGGGAGACGAGGATGTCCATTCAAGAATGAATCGAGCACTGCTCTCCCCCCTTGGGAATCTGATCTGGCCGCCAGATCCAAAGAGTAATGCTTAGTAAAGGTATGGACTGACGCCCATGTGGCAGCTTTACATATGTCTGACAAATGTATCCCCTGAAAATTCGCAAGAGATGCAGCCGTAGCTCGAGTCGAGTGTGCTCTCAATCCTGAAGGCGGTATCTTGTCTGCTAAAGCATAACACTTTTGTATGCATAAGATAATCCACTTCGAGATTATCTGAGAAGAAATCTTGACTCAGATTCTCTGACCCCCATATGAAATAAACAAAGAGTCACATGCTCTAATGGTCTTAGTTCGTTCAACGTAGAAGGCCTGTGCTCTTTTAACATCCAGAGTGTGGAGCGTCTGCTCCGCGAATGAAGCATGCGGTTTAAGGAAAATAACTGGTAACAAAATTGTTTGGTTAAGGTGAAAGGTAGATGCTACCTTGGGAAGAAAGGAGGGATCAACGCTCAAGTCAACTTTATCCCTATGGAACAGAATATATGGTGGAGAAGCTCTAACTACTAGGGGTGGGAATACCGGTAAATCCGGAATCCGGTAAATCTGGTCCAGTTCCCGGATACCGGATTTTTTTACATTGCAGCCATTTAAATGAATGGCTGCAATGTAAGCAAAGCCCCACCAAAAAAGTTTTTTAAAAAAACCCTCCCCGAGTCCAGGCTGCGCGGGTGGAAGGGGGGACACCACCCTGCCCAGTCTGGATTTTTGTTAAAAAAAGAGCCCACCCCCCAGCACCAGCGGCCACGGCTTCCCCGCAGCCGCCAGTAAGTATAGAC
>QEPC01005758.1:796371-852134 GCA_003113815.1 Sphenodon punctatus | reverse complement strand
CTCCAGGGATGCATTCCTCATTGGGGTAGGATCAACCATGCGGAGAGGTGGAGCATCTGCAAATCGTGGTGCAGGATTCTCCCCTGATCTCGAGACAGAAGATCGTGTGCGAGTGGGAGGGTCTTGATTTGTGATGCCATTCCCTGCAAGGTTTGGAACCAGGTTTGGCGGGGCCAAAAGGGGGCGATTAGAATCAGGTGAGCCTTGTCCGTCCTGATCTTGCATAGGACTCTGTGGAGGAGGGGAATCAGTGGAAAGGCATAGAGGAAGTTCCCGTACCAGGATATTGTTGCAAAGGCGTCCAATATCGATCCTGGTACTATTCCTGCTCGACTGCAGAATTCTGGAAGCTTGGTGTTCTCCTGTGAGGCAAACAGATCTATCCTTGGTGTTCCCCATTCCTGAAAAACGTCAAAAAACATCCTCTTTCAGTGACCACTCGTGCTGGTCCGCTGTCTTGCGACTGAGAAAGTCTGCTTCCGAGTTGTCTTGACCTGCTAGATGAATCGCTTGTACATGTAGGTCGTGTTCTATGCACCAATGCCAAATGGTCTCTGCTTCTTTGGAGAGGCGAGTGGATCGCGCTCCACCTTGTTTGTTTATGTACCACATGGCTGTGGTATTGTCTGTTGCAATTTGAATGTTCTTTCCCCTGATGTGGGGTAGTAGGGCTTTCAGTGCCCATCGTATCGCCCGAAGTTCTAACATGTTGATGTGAAGGCATGTCTCCTCCGGAGACCACAGTCCACGCACTTGAATGCTTCCCATGTGCGCACCCCAGCCAGTTAGGGATGCGTCCGAGGTGACAGAAGCATGACTGCTTGGAGGATCGAACAGTACCCCTTTTAGTACTTGGTCTGCATTTGTCCACCACTGGAGATTCTCTAGAAGTCCATTTGTTATGGATAACTTCATGTTGAGGGAGCGGATGGTAGGGATGTAGTTGCGGGCAAGTCATTGTTGCAGTGGCCTTATATGCAGGCGCGCATTTGGTGTTACCATCGTGGTGGACGACATCAACCCCCGAAGGTGGAGAAAAAAAATCAAAATTTGAAGAGTATTTAGTGCCCCGCGTATGGCGAGAAGTCTCTCTGTAGGGAGATATGCTTTCGCCTGGCAGGTGTCTAGGATCGCTCCTATGAAAGGTAAATGTTTGCAGGTGTGATTTGGCTAAGTTGATGACGAAGCCCAGATCCCTGAGTAGTGACATTGTTAACTCTAGATGTTGTAGGAGTTCTTGTTGAGATGTCGCTGCAATCAGCCAATCGTCGAGGTACGGGAAGATTCTGACCCTTTGCCGTCAGAGATAAGCAGCGACCACCGCAACGCACTTGGTAAAGACGCGTGGTGCCGTAGACAGTCCAAACGGGAGGACTCGGTACTGGAATAGAAGGTCTCCTGCAATGAAGCGTAAGAATTTGCAGTGAGATGGTCGGATAGAGATGTGAAAATAGGCATCTTTTAGATCAAGGGAAGCCAACCAGTCGCCTTGTCGTAGCCCCATAAATATGATGGGTAAGGAGGTCATACGAAACTTAAATTTACGGACAAACTTAAGTTGTCTGAGGTCCAGGATTGGGCGGGAGCCTTTGTTCTTTTTCGGGACCACAAAGAACTTAAGAGTAAAAGCCAGCGTTAAGTTCGTTCTTGGAGACTGGCTCAATAGCTCCCTTTTGGAGGAGTTTTTGAATTTCAACTAGTATTTGAGTAGAGGGGGGGGAGCCCCTTGGGGGGCAGGAAGAGAGGGGAGGGAGGGTATGAAATTGTATGGCATAACCGAACTGGATGATTTCTCTAACCCAGTGGTCGGTAGAAATGGTCTCCCATCGGGGTAGGAAGGGCAAGAGGCGGTCCTGGAATGAGGGGTTATCCTCACAATTTCCCTTGATCACTGTATTGTTAAAAACGGGACTTCGTCTGCTGTCTGGACGACGAATTGGAGGATGCTTTGCCTCTGCCCCTCTGTCTACCAAACGCTTTGCGTTGCTGGGAACCCTGTGACTGATGGTAAGAAAAAGGTGCCTGTTGCTGGAATCGTTTCCCAGCCTGGTAACTGTAAGGTTGGTAAGCGGGCCTTCTTGAAGAGAAGGCATAGGCACTGGGGACAGGGAATGGCTTTTTACATATAGCCCGTATGACCCCTGTAGATCTTGCGGTTTGGTTCATTTCTTTAATCTTTTTTAGAGTGTCATCGGTTGATGCGGAAAAAAGTCCTTCACAATCAAACGGCAGGTCCTCTATTCTAGTTTTATTCTCTTGCGTTAGGGCCGTGGAGCGAAGCCAAGCATGCCTCCGAAGGGTGATAGCAGATGCCATCCCTCTGGCATTGGCATCAGCCATATGCATGTTTGCAGTTAGTTGGAATTGGGCCATCTGCATGCCCTCTTTTTGAAGTGCTGCCAACTGGTTGGGGTCTGAAGTGCTGCTAAGCTTTGACCACAGCCAATGCTGGTAGCTGCACATGGCTGATGCGTAGTTTGCAATTCTAAATGACAGAGAGTCCGAGGAGAACATCTTTCTGCCCAGGACGTCTAGTCTCCTTCCCTCCCTGTCAGCTGGGGACGTTTGTACTTCTCCCGCTCTGGACTTTACTGAGGCAGCGGCAATGACTAGTGAGTTGGAAGGGGGGGTGTTTGTGGAAGATCTGGGCCCCTTCTTTAGGTACCGCATAAAGGGAGTCCGCCAACTTATTGGTAGGTGATACCGAGGCAGGTTTCCCCCATATGGTCGAGGGCGGTTCCAGTAGCTGCTCTAAGAGTGGCAGCATTACATGCCCAGATTCCCCTGCCCCTAAAATTCCAAAAATGGGTCCTGTCTGTGACTTCTTGACTACCGTCATGAGGAGTTTAGGAAGGGAAGATGCCATCCTCCTAAGCATTGCCTGAAAGGCCTTGGAGTCCTCTGTAGCCAATGATATATTGGGGTCCGATATGGTGTCGGGGGGGGCGGGGATATGGTCTCATCCTCCTCAAGGGATGGCAATGATGATGAAGATGACAGACGCCGATCTCCCTGGGGAGGCTATCCCAACTGGTGCCAGTACCAACGGTACCGCCTCCCCTCTCGGACTCCCCAGTAGAGAGGTTAGGAGCTGTGTAGCCCCCTGAGGGTGCTAACCTCTCTTGCGGCTGTGTCACCACTATTCCCGGACCCGAGCCGTGTGTCCCGGTGTCGACGGTACCGAGGTCCATGGATGCCTGCGCCGAGCCTGTCTCTGATGGTGGCGGGTGCGATACCGTCGCTGTTGGTGCCGCCCTCGGCAGAGCCGGCGGTACATAGGGCTGCTCCCGTACCCATGCAATGTAGTCGAAGCCTGGTCTTGCCCTGTATGGCGATGGGCTGCGTGATCAGTATCGATAGTCTTAGGCGTAGGCATAGTCCCAATGCCTGTCCCTTGGCGAGCAGCAGGAGCATGGGGAGCTGGATCTGCACTCTCTATGGTACCTGAGAGGGGTCCTGCATTCGTCCTGGTACCGCGGGGATTGGGATCGTGAGTGGTAGCGGAATAATTGGGAGCGGGAATCTCTTTGCACCGCCGGTAACGTGAGCAGCAGGGGCGGTACCGGCCGTGTCAGCGGAGCCATCGATGCTATCGCCTTTGTCGGTCCCGACGCTGGTGTCGGCAATTACAGGGGTTGTGCAGTTGCCGCTGTTGGTCCCAACGGTGACACTCCCTGTCTCTGGGGCACCACGTGTTCCCCTGCCCTGGGTGTCTCCGTCACCTCTCTTGAGGAGCTTTTCTATTTCTTTTTATCCCCGCTTTTAGAGCCCCGCTCCAGGGAGCGAGTTGAGCTGTGCGTGTGGGGTGCTTCGGTACCACCTTCCACAGAGCGTGTAGAGCTATGCACGTGTGGCACATCGGTACCGCCTTCCACGGAGCGGGCGGTACCAGTCATATGGGGACTGTCCCTAGGAGATGGTACCGCTGGTGCTGGTTTCGCCGGAGTCGTCTGCGCCGTCTCCATCACCGGTCCTGTAGAGTGCTGGGTGGGGAGCCTCAAAGGCCCCTCTTCTCCGCCCTCTAATGCCCTTTTTGTTAGCAAGTCCTGCAGTCGGAGAGCTCTGGCTCGTTTGGCTCTGTTGGACAGCACAGAGCAGGCCCCACAAGTCCGTGCATTGTGGCCCTCTCCCAGGCAAGCTAAGCAGCGATCGTGTTGGTCGCTGACTGATAAGGTGGCGGGACACGAGCTACACCGTTTGAAGCCCGGCTGTTTGGGCATCCCGCTCGCCCCGAGGTGCGGATAAACCCAGGAAACATTCCCGCAGGCTAGGGCAGCACTCCTTACTCACAGAAGTCTTTGTTGTTGTTGTTCTGTTTCGTTCGTTCTTTCTTTCTTTTTTTTTTTACTGATACGCTGAAAAGCACTGAGAGGTCTTCCAACACCACGCGGTTGGAAGGAATTGAGGCGGCGAGGGCTCCTCCCCCTTTTTATCCTAACCATCCCTCGTGATGTGGGCCCGCATTTTCCTCAGGATGGGGGGGGGATGGAGGGGGCAGAGCCCTCACCATGTTCTAGTCTTTTCCAGGCATATTCTGCCTGGATACTGCTGACGAGAGGTTTTCCGGTGCCTGCAAAGCAGGAAGTGAATCCCAAGAATGAGAATCGCGGAGATCCTCGAAGAACAATGGATTAAGAATGGATTTGGGCTCCACAAGCCAACTATAAAAACTTGTAATAGCAGCAGCTGTTTAAGTCTATAGCTGCAGTGTTCTCTACATTGTACTTAAAAGCTTTGAAATGCTAAATACCATTTCTCCTTGAACCTCTTTTCCTACAGTGCTCGCTAATAAATTGTATATACATTATGCAGTGCCTTCATATTGTTTGTTTCCTATCACTGTATTTCAATGTTTGAAATGACAATTACTCCCCTCCCCCATGTGATTGCTTTCTCTTGTGCACATCCCGCCCCCTGATGCTGCATTTGTTCAGTTTAAAAAAAACTGCTGTCCTGACTATTTACACGGCCAAGAAAGGGCCGTGTGTGGCTCAAGTGCTTGCACACTCATCCACAGAAGCTTGTCCAGTAAAAGATATCTGAACTACTTTGTCTCCATATCTAACCAGCTGAGTAGAACACGGTTCAAATAGTAAGTCTCCGGGCTTAATCCAAAACCAATTTAAGTTCATAGAAAGACTCCCAATGGCCTTCAGTGTTTTAGGCCCTAAATCATTTTTAAGGCATCTATCACCCCCCTCCCCTGGCTGGTAGCCAAACACCATGTAGCAATGTTAGCTGAAGAGATCATGGTGCAGCGGAATGGGTTGCGTGTAAGGGAAATGTGCCCAGTGCCCATCACCTCTTGCCATTTAGCCTGGTTCCACCACTTAGCACCATTACTTCATATTTCTTGTTGCCCAACCAAGCAGATGAACGAACTGAAGATGAGCACAAATGAGTTATCGCTGGAATGTCTAATGGAATGATCCACCATCACAAAAGCCAGACGTCCCTCTGACACAGTTACAATGGAATTGTCGGCCAACTGAGCAGTGCAATTGTCTGACTAGCCCAAAGGCTTACACTGAAGGATCCATTGTATGTAGGCTGCAGAGCCTGGCAGGGAAAGCACCAACTGTACAAGATGACATTAGCACCAGGCAGGTCGTGTTTACATTAGGGCAGATGTACACTGAAGGGTCTGACCTGACCACAAAATGGCAACAAAGTACAGAGCACCTTCTGCAGAGGCAAAGCTCAAAAGCCCCCTTCTCCTCCTGTGAAATGCACAAAGTAGATTTTAAAATAGTTATGCTCCATTCAACAGTGGCAAATAGGAGCTGTGCTATTAGGACAACCATTTAAAAGGACAGTGCATGTAAAACAAGCTCTCAACAAAAACAGGGAAACAGCTAATACATGTAAAATTTTAAAGCAGATATTTAATCTAGTCTCATCTCTCCCCTACTTTGCTAGGCTCCTCCTCCAGATTTGCTTCCTTAACTCATTCTTGCTCTGATTTTTCCTTCATATTTTCTAGAGGAGTATTATGCCTCAAGTGGCTATAAAGTGTGTGATTGCTGGGTTGGTCCCAAATGCGAGAGTTAGAGACTAAGCAGTTTAGATTCTATTGGATCATCTACTATTGGCGAGTGTGCAAGCTTTCAGGCCATATAGGGCCTTTCCTCAGAAGGCAGCTATTTGGTCTAACAAGCAAGCGTGTATGGCTCAGTTTCTTATTTCAATGTTATCTCCCATAGCTTCAAGCCCTTACAAACAAAAAGTACCAATGCCATCTGAACAAGCAATACTGCATTTCCTTGGATGCTTTTACTGTGCTAATAAAAAGCATAAACATAATTTATCCATTCTTTATTATCAGCTGTGCCAACTTAATGTTGGCATCCTTCACTCCATCTTCTCCCAAAAGCTCTCTCCTTCCCATGCTATGTTGACCTATCATAGGTTCTACATTCAAGACAGGAAGCTCGTTTTGCCATTGAAACAAGGCTCCTCCCACTGAATTAATATTCTAGTTTCTTACAGAACAATTCACACAGTAGCAGAAAGGAATACAAAAAAATCAGAGGTAGCTAAGGGACCTCAATTATCCCCTTCCCTTTTAAACTGGAACTACGTACAACTGCAGTTCTGTCACTAAATTAACCCTCTCCTAGAATGTTTACTGTATATTTAATCAAATTGATTCATCGTAGTTCCACTTTTCTTCACACCATAATCAAAAGTTTGCAGAGGGATAAGTTTGACATCTTTTCTTTGCATACAAGAAAAGTTTATTCCATGATCTATAAGGAATTTCAACACATGAGAAAAGTTGTGTAGGGTCTGATGGCATAATGGAGGCTGAGCTTTCACTGAACCAAATCATTCTTCAGATCAGCAATTCTTTAGTTGTGTGAAAACATATTAGTAATTACAACTGGGGAACATGAGAGAATATGGGCAACTGGTATTAAAGCAATATCAGTAAACAAGCAATATATAGAAAAAAATAAATCTGTCCTCATCTTTAGCTTTAGAGTGGGATTAGATGATGTTTTGCTTCAGGAGCCTAAAAGAAGGAAGTGGGTCAAACATGTCCTGCATAAGAAATACATGAAACAATTCTGAAACTATTTGGCACCAGTACTAGTCCTTTGAATCCACACAACTCCAACTGAAATGAATGCGATTCACAAAGGCTTACATGGCATCAACACCGAATGGCTTCAGAATTGTACTGTATCAGTGGGGGAGAGGAAGTAGGCTTTAGAAACATCCAGGAACACTCTACACTACATATACCCACTTCATGACTGGGGGGGGGGGGGGGGGGGGGGGGGGAGGGGGGGGAGAAGATATGTTTAACAGCACACACCATTGCATACCTTGACTAGGAATGAAGGCATACAATATCTAGTTTTCAATTAGTGGGACAGAATGTATTACCAAACATGTCTGGCCAGGATGAATTTTGCTGCAGTTGCAAAAACAAAAAGTCATGAAATCTCTCCTAACTACAAGTGGTGTGGATCCTAAATATAAAAAGCAAAGGTTTTGACAACACAGCATCCTTTATCATAGTGCAAGAGTGCTGGTTTGGCAGGGAGACAGCCAAATACTGAATCTGTCACTTCTGGACCGCCTTTTCAAGTTATAAGGAAACAGAAGTACAGGATAAGGCTTGTTTTTCTTCTGCACAAAAGCTACATATCAATATCCTATAGGTTTGTAGTTTGCTGGATCAAAGGCAGACATTTCATATGAACATAAGAGCCATACTGGGTCACACCAATGGTCCATCAAGCCAGCATCCTGTCTCCAACAGTGGCCACTCTCTATTGGGAGAAGCAATCCATTCCCTGTTCCAGCCTCCAAGAGTAAGAGTTTACGTCCTCCAAACTACTTGGCTAATAGTCATTAATGCACCTATCCTCTAAGAACTTATCCAATCCCTTTTTAAAACTAGGGGTGTTTAACGAACTGGCTAACCGCTTGTAAAACAAACAAACAAACTTGTAATATCTTGCAAATATCTTTATTACAATTTACACATTAGTTCTGAATAGTTTATATACAGAAATATAACTTTATATATAAAACAAATGAGAATCAAATCAAATCTGTATAAATCAAATGTATTCAGTTGCCAGAGTTCTAGCTTTGACTCCCTAAAATTATATAAAAATAATCTCATAATTACAGTTTTGATTTAAAGTTTAAAATTCAATGTTGGGTTGGTTTTTTTGTTTTTGTTTTTAGAAGGCCCACTACTCAAACAGAGCACTTACACACATGCAACATCCTTCCATATCCTTCATTGCCAGTTTAGCACCACTAAATATTTGTTGCATAAGAAAGGAATAAAGACCTCAAGACTAGTTTGCTTGTGCTGAGGTTTTATCTTGTTGGCCACCTATGGCTACATGCTTAATGTCAGAATCCTGCTCTTTCCACCTTGTTCCTGAATAAAATTGCTGCCTTCAAAGTGATTAACCAAACAATAGTAATAAAACTGAAAGAACTACTGCATTTACCTGAATTGCAACCAAGTCACCAGCTTCACATCTTTTTAGTAATTTTTAGCCCATTCTCTAGTTGATCAATACTTCGACGTTTTTATAGTCCCATCCTTCACATACTAATAACTTAAGTCACGTTAGCAGTCCTTGAAATATGGGTACATTTTGAGTTTTAAACTAGATAAAATCATGGCAGAGTAAGTTAATTGTCCAAAGAAATTTCACTTTTATGTAGTTTACTTACAAAAAGGCGTACTATTATAATAGTGTCCTTTGAACTTCTCCTAGAAGTTGAGTGCTCAAGTATCTTTAAATGAACTAAAAACAGGAATTAGGCCATTCTCTCATTCAATTAAATGAATGCCTATCACTTGGAGTAACCTTAAATAAGTGTCCCAATGTTAGGTATAGCTTTCGTTTGCTATAGCAAGCAAATGTGTCAATGAAATAGACTACAAATTTGATGCGTCAGTACTTCTACCCCTAGAATTACAGGATCTATAGGTCAATACAAAATAAACTAGGGGAACCAAACAAATTATTTTAAGTTGATCTTGAAGTTTAATGTTTTAAGCTGTCAGTCTATCAGCTACCTCTTCCTGTTTAAAAAAGTCTAAATAGTCAAACATGTCAGGTTCGGCCTTTTTAACTTTCAAAATGTTTACAAGTTTGCTATTTTGAGCAAAACCTAATTAAAATGCTAAAATTGGAATGCAACTAAAGAATAACCATGTGCAATTTAAGAAGTCTTAACTGCCCCCCATTTCAAGTATACAATATTTCCTTGACAAAAGTCAAGTACTAAAGCATAATGGTATTAATACTGGTTGCTGGTAAAGAACATTCCGCTATGTAGTCTTAAACTATCAGGAAGGACAACCTCATCCTGGTGTGTGCAAGAGCAAGTAGATTTAGCCACAAAAGGAACAAGGGCTTGTTGCAAAACTCCAATATTGGCTCATGTCTTAAGAGTGGAAAAGGCAGTGAAACTCTATTGTACTGCCACAAGTGGTCAACAGTTTTTTGCATTCCATTTGGAACAATGCCAGGCAAAGATTTTCTTTTTTAAAAAAAAAGAACAAAGAAGGTGCCAGCTGTCCATATAGGCTCTCCTAAAACTTCTAAACTGTGGTAGACCATAAATAACTGCAACATTATAAATAATCTTGTAAAATAAAGTAATACCCTCTAGACAATATTGCATGCATGACTGAACTTTTAAAGAGACAGCAGACAGTAAGCAATGCAATTAGAAAAGTTTCCATTCATTGTTTTGCCAAAATTAGAAAGTAGGTGGAAGACCAATATGCCCCACACATACAAACTTTAAATCTGAACTGCAATCACTATGTTTTGAACTCCATAAATATCTTTTCAAAATATCCTTTTTTAAAAGTGCAGGATTTCAACTTAATAGCTGCCATTTCCCCCTTTCTCCTACATATGGCAAACAAAAGGCATCTATGGAATGGCTTTTGCCTAAACAACATCTGAGACACAAACTCTTTAAAAGGAACACCATTGTACCACTTTATCCTTGGTGGTAGTCAGTGGAGTTTGTGTGAATACCAGGGAATATTTATTGGCAGAAAACTGATTTGGGAAGCAGTGTGAAAGTTACTTCTACATTCCAGTTTTTAAAGCTATGCAGGCAGTCACTTTTAAACAGGGAAACCATCTCCTTTAAGATGTTCATGAGCATGCCTATTATTGGACATTAGGGTCAGAAGGCTGACAGAACTTTAAGGTGCTAAAAACATCAGGGCTTTTGAAGCATGTTTCCTGGAGTATATTAAATATTCGCTGTCTGTGCTCTATTGAAAAGCAGTACCCAATAGCATGTTCAGTTTCTTGAATTCGTTTCTGGAATCTGCATCCATCACGTGCAAGTTCTTACCAGGGTCCTTTTCTATCTTCCTCACTGCTTACATAATACTCAGTAACTTCTTCAAGGAAGGTTACCTATAAGACAAGACATTTATTAAAACAAAAGCCATGCAGGCAAAGCTAGCTTATTCTTAAATAGCATTTGCAATGACCCATTTTCAAAAGACATTTAATCATTAGCTAAAAAACCAATATAATATATGTTCAAATTTGAATTGGTTTGCACAGTATGATACTTCGCACTAGTAATCGATTATGACAACACAAGGCTTTTTGTTTTCAAATTAATATATTGTTACCTTGCTTTTGAAATCTGAAAAGAAAACCTAATACTTGACACTGACCTCTAAGGAATGTGCCCACCTGTATAGACAGCAGTGTAAGCCAAGTCTTTACGTAAGTGTGGGAAAGATCATGGCCTGAATATAGCTAAGTGGCTGGAAAAATGTTAAGACTGACAAATACCCATCTTTGTCCATGCATGGAATATTAAATACCCAGTGAAACTATAGTATCACCATTTCTAAATGGGTCCCAATTCAAAGCTTCAGTATCAAGTAAACACTTCGAATACACTTATATGCAAGTTAGCAAACAGGTTGCTAAAAAGCAAACATCCCTTTCTCACACTGGTTGTAAACAAGATTTGGGTGTTACGTCTACAGTGCATAACATGGTACTACAGCATGAAGACGAAAGCATTTTGGGATAATTAGAATCTGCATTCAAACAAAGCCATTAAAGGAGCACCCGTATGGCAGATTTTCTAACACACTTTAATAATAAATTTGATTTATACCTCACCCAACCCCAAGAAGGGTTCAGGACAGCTTACATTTCAAAAACCTCCACACAAACATTCCCCACCTCCCAATCCTCTGCTGACCCATCCCTCCCACTCCTCCAACTCTCACTTGGAGGAATTCCCTGTCTCAGCCTAGCTCCCCCGTCCCCCTACAGAGGGGCCATGGATAAACGAAGGAGCTGCTTCTTAACCCATCCCCAACCACTTCCCCATCCCTCACATAAGGGAGTCGGTCTAAACTACCCCACCCTTCCTACTTTCCCTGGCCACAGCATATCCCCATAAACACAAGTAACATATACATTGTATTTTAATAGGGATAAAAGGGGCAATAATTTAAGGGGGGGCTAAAAGCAGCAGTGAGGATTAATTCTTCAGGGCAGCCCAGCCGTGTCTCCATAACCATGGCTACATAGGCAACAAATGGCCCAAGAATGGTTGGTGCTGCTGCATCTTAAATACTTTAGCTTATTTCAGAATAAAACTAGCTAGTCAGCTAAGACTACTCTTGCAACCATAACCTTTCAAATAAATCTGTTTGCCAGTTTTAATTTAGAAAACAAATGCAGGCTCTAAGGGAAATTTTTCAACTCCTTCACTTTGGGACAGCTAGAGCCAGTGGCTAGCCATTAACATAGCTGCATTACTGCAAACCAGCACCATTGTTGTATGCCTCAACAGAGCCACTTCCAACCTGGAGTAAGGACGTTTTCATACAGACAGTCAGTCTGCACTAACTGAATCTAGTGCAGACTAGTTTGTCTGTCTGAACACTGTCAACAGCATTAGTCTGCACTACATTGTCCATCTAAAAGGCACTGTTATGTTAGTGTGGACTAACAAACCCCACACTCATTTCAAACTAGTGCGCGTTACTTTGGCCATCTGAAAACGCCCTAAGCTAACAGTAATGCATTGTGCAGTGCAGCCAGTCTACACTAAAGATTTACACTGGATGCAGCTACCCCAGCAGCCAGCTACTGAGGTCTGATGTTTTCTGTATGAACAAGACATCAGTTTTAAACCCCAAGATTATCTAACACTTCCAAAAGGTTTTGATTCCCTTTGCCCATTCCACAGCCAACATGCATGCCAAGCACTAGCAGTCAGATGCCTCTTATGTCTAATTATCTACAGAGCTGCTTGCACCATTACAAGACCTAAGACAGAAGTACTATCCGAGTTTTAGCCAGGAAGTTAAGCTAGGCTTAGTTATAATTTTAATATTAAAATTTCCTAGGAAACAGGGTTTCCAACCATCACTAACGTTTACTGATTGTTTTTCATACTGCTGCCAGCAAAAGGTTTCATGAAAATATATATATATATATTATATATCACACACATATCTGTGCCTGTCAGTAATTTAGAAGTTTTCTAGTTGGCAACCCTGCTGGGAAATCAGGTTCTTAGTAATTTATCAAAACACCATGATTCCTGAAAATAAAAAATAACCAATTTTTGTTTTAAACGCTTCATATTTTATTTGTTTTGCCACTAAATTATTCGGGATGGATAGGCACAATGCAGCCTTGAATGTGATGAACGACCAAGAACAGATGGAGGTTTTTTAAACCTTCTCGGTCTCTTTTTGCAATCTTTGTATACTAGATCAGAATTAAATACCTGCTTTCAAGCATGCTAAATAGTTACATCAGCCTGTCCCTCTGTGGCCTACTACTTTCATCTCTTTTACATCAGTCGAAGATATCCTCTTGGGTACAATTAACATGTTCTGTAATATTATTTTAGGTATTGCATACAGATCCTGTTATTTCAAAGGATTACTTAACAGGTTTGAAAGTTGTTTTGAGATTACTGTATCCAAAGGATAACCACTGCAAACAAGTGAGGTAGAGAAGGTAATCCTAAAATAAAGGATTATATTATAATATATACACACACTTTCATACAATCCAGAAGGCAGATCCCCATGCATATTCGAGCTGCGCATTCCCCCCTCAGCCCAAATATGCATGGGGGCATGTCTGAAAGTGGCCCTAGTTGGGCTTCAAAGCAGTTCTGTTCGATTTCTTCTCTTGATCTTTAAGAAATGTGCTCAAAGGGATCATTAGTTAGGCTAATTTCCAAGTGATTTTTTTAACAAAATCCAGATTGAAATGAATACAAGGCGGCTAGCTTTCAGCCTAAGATCATTTCTGTGTCATTCGTTTAGTTTACACACTATCAGCGTAGCAGGAAGGGGTGAAATTAATAGCATACACTTGGGCTCTTTTCGTTTAGCAAGTCTACTGTGTAGCAAAAATATAAGCAACTGAAATGCTGGTATTATCAAAGAAAAAGCATCCAGACATTAATGTGTTGATATTTGCAAACAATGCTAAAACCAATAAGACAGGTCACATAAGGAATTAGCTGTAGCTGTTTAATATTGCTGGGCCAGGGTGTACCACATACCACTCCTTGGCCTAGCAAAAGTCAGAAGCACTAGGGTCCTACACAGTGAGGGAAGGTATCCAATAAAACTACTGCTGCTCACCCCTCAAACTAGAGCTTTGAATAGAGACCTTCCATCCCTATGGAAGGGGGGGGGGCACTTTAAGGGTGACAAGATGCCTAACAGTGTTGATAGACCACCTGATAGAAGTCTTCTTAAAGAGTGGCAGATAACAAAAGTGGAAGTGTGGACTAAAAGCTGCAATGAACAAGCCTTAAGTATCAGCACCTATCCCTTCCTTCACAGGCTGTGTGGTATAGCCATTACAAATCTGTAGTTAGAATGACAAAACATTTTAAAAACTGTTACTAAAAGAATGCTTGATGCTCTGGGATGTAAAAGATGCTCCGAAACATTTTTATGCTGGAGATACAACAGGCTGCTTTATCAATAACCACTGATTTCTTTTTGACTTCCATTAACTGAAGCAACATAACATTTTCCAATAGAAGATTTTTTTGAAAGGGAAGAAAAAGGAAGTTAGAGTCATCATCCATTTTCAGACAAAAACATATAGGAAAGGCTGTGGAAAAAGTCACTGCACAACTGTGATGGGGAAGTTTGCTTTGAAGTCAAATGCTAGAATTAAGGCAAAGAGAAATAAAGTTACCTTACTGGAATACAACTGCATTTACAGCTATGCCAAAGTTTGATCCACACAAAAAATGGTTTCTATTCTTCCTTTGACAGAAAACACCTAACAGAGCACTGGTCCTGATTGTAGTAGTGCCTAGTGACCACAGTATAGACAAGCATATCAAGTATACCTTTTTTCTCTTTGTACTGGTGCTCTTCCCTCCAGAAAGAATGCCATGCTGCACTGTGGCTATGACCCCAGAGTCATGATTTCCCAGAACTTGCACCTGACAGGTAAGGAGGACACTGTAGGAAGAGCTGACTAAACCCAAACCTGGGGGTCCTTTTGAGTCACATTTCCCTTGCTTTTCTGCAGTCTGAAATTGTGCCTTGAAATTGAAAGGGTTATAGGGATCCTCCGAGTTACAGAATGAGTTCCAAAGTCTAAGATTCTCTGACTCATCTACACTACTACATTCCCATTCATCCTCTTCTCCAGAGGAAAGGGCAGGAGAGCATGGGAGGCTTTCAGCACACGAAGAATCTTCCACTTCACCCAACTCACCAGGCACATGCGTCTCTGAATCTTTAGCAGCAGTCTGAATGGTGGCTGTAAAGTTCTGAGGATTGTAAGGATCCAAACTACAGAAAGAGTTCCAGAGGAGCGTGCTCTCTCCATCCTCACTGGCAGAGTCCAAATCTGAGAGAGGCCCCTCACTGTCAAACCCATCATCCTCCTCCCCTTCCTCCTTGTCCCACTCTTCCTCACTCTCCTCCCCGCTGGAAGCACCCCCCATGATGTAGTCTATGAGCTTGTTAGCACAGGCAGGCCTGACCTTCCCTGGCAGGTCTTGCTCTATATCAGAGTCCTCATCATCTTCACCCCCCAAAATCTCGTTATCAGAGGTTCCCTGCTCATGGGAAGTCTCTTCAGCCTGGCTCGGGGCCGCTGCAAGGCCTAGCTCACAAGTAGCAGGCTGGTTATCCTGTAGTTCTAGCCCCAAGGAACTCCCTGAAGCCGGCCCCCCAGAATTGGGCTCATGCAGATGGCCAGGCTGCTGCCCCTCTTCCAGGCTGTGGTAGCCCTGGTCCGGTTCGGGCACATCTAGGCCCGTCCTACTCGCCTGCTGCTGCTGCTGCTGCTGCTGCTGCAAAAACTCCAGGCGCTTGGTGCGGAGCTGCTGGATCTCGGGCGGCCGCTCCCAGAAGGGGGATGTCCCGCGGATCTCTGCGCAGAGGGGCCGAGGCGCGTGGCTCTTGTCCGGGCAGCGGCCCCCAGGGCCCAGCATGTAGACCAGGTCGAGATGCTTCACGGCGAGCGGAGTCAGGCCATCCTGCCACACGGGAGGCAGCTCCAAGCCGCTCTTTCGCTTGGGCTCCGGGGAGGAGCAGCCGCCGCCCGACGGCCAGTGCAGCTCACCTTCCGCCCAGCCCAGCGAGGCAGCCTCGGAGGGCAGCAGTAGCAAGGCCGCCCCGGCCTGGGGGATGCCGGCGGGCGGGCACAGGGAGTCGCTTAGCGTCGGGCCGGGTAGGAGCCGCTGGAGCAGCCCCGGCAGCGGGGAGAGCAGCTGCGAGAAGAGCCGCAGCCATGAGAAAGGGGCGCCGGGCTGGGCCACGGGACCTGGCGGGGGACAGGGCGACGCGAGCCCGAACCACGAGCCGAGTCCGGGGCTCGCCTGTTCACCTTCCCTCGGCTGCATGGCGGCGGCGGCGGCAGTAGTGGCGAAGCAGTAAAGGCGGCTCCTCAGCACTTTTCACGGCTGCCCGGATGCTTCTTGGGCCCCAGGGCCCGGTTGTGGCCTACGAAGTGTCGGATTCTCCTCAGGGTGAAGCGGCTTCTTCCCAGAAAAACCTCCATAATGCGGCGGCTGGAATAGGTCACCTCAGGCCGGCAGCGGCACCATAGAAAGAGCCCGATCAGAGTGAGACGGCTAAAGGCGAACAAAATGGCGGCGGGTAACTCAGAGCGCGACAATTAAACCACCCACCCAGCGCGCGGCCCGCAGTAGCAGCACTAGCCCAGCGCGTGCCCGCCGATCTGACAGGCTGGGTGGGCGGAGCTTCTGGCCATCTCCCGTCTGGGCAACCTGCGGCGGTGTCCTCAGTCTGTGATTGGCTCGCTGCTCGGTCACAAACCTCGCCCTTCTACTAGTTCACGGCACGGCACAGCACGGAGATTGCATCAGCCTAGAGAAGGAATAGAAATGGGGGGGGGGGGGAGGGAGAGACATGATACTGAGCATGCGTTTGTCGACCAACGCCCAAGTTTCACGGCAGCGCCTCCTCTGGTTACTTGGCTGAAACTTCAGCCTAAAGAGGTTACATAATTGCTGTAGTTGTAAATTAAGGTGGCATCACAATATGGCAAGGGGAGAAGGCATAGCACCGTTTAAGGACGGCTTGAATTGTTACTGGGTAGTCAGCACCACCACCCCCACAGTAGAGACAGTGCATTTTTAATAGATACCGTGGTAGGGAAAATCCCCCACCCACCTCTAGAAATTCCCCACTAGAATTTGACCTTCTGCACAAGCACCTTCTGGATAAAACAGTCCGTGCTTTCTAAGGGGGCGTGGTCAGCTGTAGCCCTCTGTTAAATTTTGGTGTATTCATACATTTAAAAGGCGTATATTAAGCATCAATTTCTCTATAGAAATCTAGTTTGGAGGTTTCTGGCTGTTGGAATAAAAGTGCCCTTTTCAGTCCCCCTCTTACTAGTGAAAATCCCTTAATGCCCTGAGCAGAGGCACTGTCCATAGGTGATGCCAAGTGGAGGGTACCATGGGAAATGGAGTGCACAGCAGCTTGCTTGCACCTTAGTTGCAAATGGAAAGGACACAGGGCCGACTCTCACCCAAGACAATGGCACAGCTCCTCGACTCGAATGAGTTTCCCAAACATTTTGCCTGTGTGACACCGTGACCTCGTTTCCAGACTTAAATACTATCCTATGACCCTAGACAGCACAAAGTGTATCAAATATCAATCTGGCTGGTGCTCCCATCATCCCCAGAGGCATAGCCCCGCCTGGCATCACAACTCAGTTTGGGTGCTTTAATAAGTGAAGATGGTAATGCCTGTTGGGGTTTGTAGGGGCGGTTAGATCTGTTGAACAGCCATCCCCACCTCTGCTGTCGGGGCCAATGTTGAGCATCTCCACTTTTCAGCTTTTGCCTATTTTTCTGTTGCTGCTCCATCTGAGCAAGCAATCCAGGTAAGCACAGTTTCCTGTCTCAATGTGCTCGTGGTTTTAGCACTAAACAGTGCTCACAATCAATTGGGTCGTGCCCAAGCAAAGTAGGCAGATGGCATGTGGGTCATTCTGCAGCATTTTACAATCACACTGCAGACATCTTTTAAAACCTTTTGACGTCATTTTGTTTCTTTCTCTGTGGTTGCAAGCTAGTACCGCGTTATCCAAAGTGCAAGGGGTAAGTTAAGAAATTCACATTTAAAACCGACTCTACCACCCACAATAGCCAAACCGCTACTGATCTGGCTGAATGATAATGATGTGCTGCAGGCATATTCTATATTTTCCTTTTATGGCTTTTTTATGACACAAAACTAGTTTCTGGGTTAATTATCCCATATGAATTATTTCATGCTAAGGTTGTGCATGGGGGTATCCCAGCATCTTGCATGCTGTGACTTCCTAGGTTTTTCCATGGTGCTAGGCCAGATATCCCTCCCAAGCCAGACTATTACTGTCCAGCTCAAGGTGAAGCAGTAGTTTCTCAAGTTCTAAACTGAGATGACAAAATGGTGGGGAGGGGAGGACCAGGAACATGGCCAGCTCTTTGCACAAAACTGGTGACTTCTAGGCAAGTGACATGACCCAATTGGACCATGGTGCTTGACCTGTTAATAAGTAGAGAATCCAGTTATTACTGGATAACTGGAGACTCTCCACATTAGGGGAACAGTAGGATCACTGCTGGCAGACCTTTAGCATTACTTAGTTTAGCATTCACATACACATTACATTGGTTTAGGCTTTGATTGTCAAAGCACTGTGCTTGCACAAGAGAAGCACTTGATCATGAAGGATCAGGTTTTTAAGCTCTGCAGGAGCAGTTTCCAAACTTTTAGCCTGCATGACCCCTTTTGAGGCTTATAGTGCCACAATTCCAGGCAGGAATGGAAACATGCAATGAATAGGAAATATCAATTGAACCCTGGCTCAAACATGCAGATGACGTGGTAATTCTTGTAGTACTAACCCAATGCTGTAGACCGAAGCTATCCTGCCTTGAAGCAGGCGCTGGACTAGATGACCCTTGAGACCCGTTTCAGTTTTAAAATTGTATGGTTCTTTGACCCATAGTTTGGGAACCTCAGATTTACTGGATTTAGCTTCTGTCAATTGTATAACCAGCCTTACCACAGTTTAAGAAGGGAAATAGAAACTGGACCAAAACAAAACCATGTATGAACAATGCTTGTTTTTCTACTCGTTTAGGAGGACTCAGACCAGTATAATTGCTTAGTGAACATCAGGGCTCATGTGGGGGGCACTAGTGATGGCACTGGGGAGATACTACCACTTATTTTGCTCCTCTGCTCCCAACAAATTTATTTTATTTAGTTGAACTTAATACTCCATTCCTCTCGCCCCTGGCATCCCGGGGCAGCTTACAAAAGAAAACAATACAAAAATACAATTTAGTAAAACATCAATAAAGTCACAAAAACAGCAATAGAAATCTGTGTATAAAATCCACCCTAACCCATCCCCTCCTCCTCCCCACAGAAAGCCTGGCGGAAAAGCCACAACTTGCAATTACGTCAGAAGGCCAGGAGATCCGGGTTGAGGGAACCTCAACCAGAAGAGCATTCCAAAGCGATGGTGCGACCACTGAGAACGCCCTCCTATCCGTCCAGACCCACTGATAACATGGGGCCTCTAGGAGGGCATCCCTAGATGACCTCACGGGCCACCCAGGGGGGTGAGGCGATCTTTAAAGGTCAAAACCAGCACCTTGAATCGGGCCTGGAACACGATTGGCAGCCTGTGCAATGCCCAGAGCACAGGTATTATGTGCTCCCTGCAGCTCATTCTTGTAAGGAGGCGAGCCATCGCATTCTGTACCAGCTGCAGTTTCTGGACCATCACCAAGGGCAGCCCCATGTAGAGCACATTACAATTGTCCAGCCTCGAGGTAACAAACGCATGGATGACAGTGGTGAGATCGGAGTTTGAGACAAGCGCGGAGTCTTTTCACCAGATGTAATTGGCCGAAGGTGCCCCTGGCCACCTCCGACATCTGAAGATCCAGGTGCAGCTGTGGATCCAGGAGTACCCCCCAAACTCTGTACATATGGTGCTAATGGAGGACGAATGCCTCCACTAACGGGGGAGACCCCTTCCCTCAGATCACCAGCCCCACCAACCAACATCACCTCTGTCTTGTTAGGATTGAGCTTCAGCTGGCTCTGCCTCATCCAGTCCCCCACAGCCACCAAACGCCGGGACAGCAAGGAGACCTCTGGGCCTGGGTCCAATGAAAAAGACAAATACAGCTGGGTATCGTCTGCATATTGATGACATTGGACCCCGCCAGCTGCAAACAACCTCCCCCAGCGGTTTCATATACACTTTAAACAGGAGCTGGGACAAGATGGACCCCTGTGGTACTCCACATGGGAGGCCCCCTGGGGAAGATGTACAATCCCTGAGTACCACCCGCTGGGACCTATCCATCAAATAAGAATGGAACCATTGCAAAACGGTCCTGTCCACTCCAGCCAAATGTCACAGGCGTGTCACCAACAACTCGTGTTTAACAGTGTCGAAAGCCGCTGACAGATCTAAAAGAACTAGACGGGTCATACAACCACTATCTAGTTCCATGAGGAGGCTGTCAGCCAAGACCACCAGTGCTGTCTCCGTACCATACCCTGGCCAAAAGCCAGACTACGTGGGATCTAGAAAACCGATGCAATCCAGATGAACCTCAAGCTGACGGGCCACTACCTGGCTCAATAACCTTTCCTAAAAAGAGAAGGTTAGAGACTGGCCGGCAGCTCACCAGGGTGTCAGCGTCAAGAGATGGCTAGAGACTGGCCGGTAGCTGACCGGGGTGTCAACATCAAGAGATGGTTTCTTGAGGAGAGGGCAAACCACAGTCTCCTTCAAACACTCCAGTACTCTCCCCTCCCGAAAGGAGGCACCGACCACCCCGGCCAGCACCGGCCCCAAGGTCTCCCTGGCCACTCTTATCAACCAGGATGGGCAAGAATCTAATTCCCATCTTGTGGCCCACACAGACCTCAGGACATTCGCCGCCTCAGAAGGCATCACCAATTGAAAGTTCTCCCATAAAAACTGACCAGATGAAGCAATCCCTGCCTCTGCCTCCAAAGTGACAGCATCAAAGTCATGCTCAAGATGAGCAATTGTATTTGCAAAATATGTCAAAAACATGTCACAGCAGGTCGTGGATGAATCCATATCCAGATGGAGAGAGGCAGGACCGACCAACCCTCTCACCACCTGAAAAAGCTCCACTGGATGTGACTGAGTGGACACTATAAGGGAAGCAAAGAATCCCTTCTTTGCTGCCCATACAGCCACAGTATAGGCTCTTAACCATGCTCTATACTGCAACCGATCGGCTTGGGCATGAGTGTGGTGCCATTGGTGCTCTAACTGCCGACCCTCTCTCTTCAGCCGCCACGGGTCCTCTGTAAACCATGGGGCCCTGCAGTGCTGAAGCCTCAGGAGCGGATGCCTAGGAAGCACCCGATCAATGGCTTCCGCTAGCCAGCTGTTCCAAAAGGCCACGAGGTCATCAATGGAGCGGCCATCGAGAACTCCAGGAGTCTCCCCCAGGGCATTCTGGAATCTAACTGAATCCATAAGTCTCCAAGGGCGGGCCATTCGACTAGTCCCCACAATGAGTCCAGGAACACAGCAGAGCTCATGGGCAGATTCAGGTCATATTGTGGCTGGCATCTTACTTTGTGAACTTCATGGACAGAGCTTAATTTATTGGTAGAGCTTTAAAGAGATCCACCATCTTTTTCTTCACAGTCTGGCTCCAGTTTTAGTCTTCTTTCCACAGCCAAAGATTATATTACTATTATTTATATAGTGCCAGCAATGTGCCTGGCACTGAACAGTCATAGTCAGACAGGTCTCTGCCCTGAGGAACTTACAATCTAGAACAGATGAGGGGAGAGGCACATAGGGACTCGGGCCAGGGATACAGACATTCAGCTAAGAAGTTGCAGGTGAATGTGCTTATACTTACAAAGGGAAAGATATAGCAGAAAGTTGTTCCTAATATACCTCTTAAATATTGTTTTCACTGTTATCCCACTGCCTTACTCCCACCCTAAGCAAGATTCCCCTCATTCCTTGACCTTTGCAGTTACACATAGACCATTGCCAGACCTTTCCCAGGGGGCAGCAATTTGCTGAGGTTTAACCAAACTGTTTGGAAAGTCTTTTAACATCTTCTTTTAAGACTGAGCCTTTCTGGGAAGGGTGGGGAGGGATTCAAATTGAAAATAATATAGCATAACATAAAAACAAACAGTCCCTTCCCATCTATGTGTGGAGAAGAGGGAGCATGAAGCAAAACAGAAAGTGTGGGGGAAAAAAGAGGTGTAACATGACCCAAGTCAAATGCTGTTATCAGCTGGCACAGAGGAGAGGCTCTTCTGCAAATAATGATAAGAACCTGGTAACCATAGTATCAGAGGGCATTCAACCAAGACCATGCAGAGCCATGGAGACAAACCAGCTTTTATATCCATGCCAGTCAATAATCACTTTGGGACGTGCAGCAGGTTAAAGATGAAAGCAAAGAAATAGAGCCAAAAAAAAAGCAGGCAGAGTCAATGCAACTAGTTTAATAAACAACATGGTCCAATATAGCCCTCCACATTGTAGCCTATCTGTATTTCTTTTAAAACTTCTGACCCTGTCTTTATTTCCTGTATGGGGAAGGACCAAGGTCAGTTGAACCTTGGGTGGTAATTTTAATCCTCATAGAAATTCCTACACCAAACAGGAATTGGTCTATGCTTAGCTTCTCTTGTTTGATACGTGGAAATGTCACTGAGTCAGCACACTCATGTCATATTAAACATGTGGTAGCCTGTTTAGTACACCATTTAGTATATGCTAGCTAGCTAACACCATTACAACACAGCCATTACTTCTGGTAACCCCTCATGTTGATGAGCTCTCTGAGGTCTAGCAAGTCTGGAACTAACTCTAGGCACATACAGAGTTCTCCCACAAGAATGCTGGATGCAATTTCTATTGCCTAATGCAGGGGCAACCAAGAATTGCAATTCACTAGTGGATCATGAGCTACCCTCCACTAGATCATTGTTCAAGGAGGAAGACCAGCCCCTCAAATATCACCTCTGGGGAGGAAATGTCTCCAGGGAGGAGAGATAGTAGGAAAGGGCCTCCAGTGTGGCAGGGAAGGCTCTCTCTGAAGGAAGTGTACCTGAGTCTGGTTGCCCGAGGTCCGTCTAGCTCCACTGGTCCATCTCTTGCTGTTGACTCCCCGACCAACTATCACCCTTTCTCTAACCTCCCCTTTTGGGGAAGATAATTGAATGCGTGGTTACCTTACAGCTCTAGGTGCATCTCAATGCTATCAGTTTCCTGGACCCATGTCAGTCAGGTTTTTGTCCTGGACACGGCACTGAGACTATGCTTGTGGCCTTGGTTGATGATCTCCGCTTGCAAATCAGCAGGGGAAATTGTACCCTTTTGATTCTGTTAGATCTTTCGGTGTCCTTTGATACCGTTGACCATGGGGTTTTGTTGACACGGCTGCGGGACCTGGCTTGGATATGTGGGACTGCTCTTGAGTGGTTCCGCTCATTCCTGGCTGGGAGAGCCCAGAGGGTGGTGGCTCATCGTCCCCTCGGGTTCTCCCATGTGGGATTCCATAAGGTTCCATCTTGTTTTCTCTTCTATTTGATGTGTATCTGAGGTTCCTAGGTGAGATCATTCGGAGATTTGGAGTGAGGTGCCATCAATATACGGATGACACCCAGCTCTGTCATTTTCATCTGACCCAGGTCATCATCATCATCATCCATTTATTTATATCCCGCACTCTTTCCCGAGACTCGAGGCGGCGTACAACATAATAATACATTTGCTGGAGATCCTTTCCCACACAGGGGTCCAGCATACACAATATCACTACAATACAATTAAATACAAATCAGTACAGCTGTCTCTTATACACATCTAGATGTGTATAAGAGACAGAACTAGTAACTTATCTGGCCATCCCTACACTCAGGCAATGGCCCCATCTTTCTAAATATCCTGCTGCCACCAAAATATTCAGCTGGATCCAACCCTCTCTCACCGGGAGGAGTCAGCCAACATTACCTCATTCCACATACAATACCCACCCCATCAAGCCCTTAGGCCCCACACTGGACCAAGGACCTGTAACCTTACAAAATAACATAATATTTCACATTCCAGGTAATCCACACAGGGACCCATCACATAGCACTCCAACCATCTCAATAGTCGCATTCCCTGCCTCAGCTTATATCCCACTCTATTACCTCTCCCACAAAAACAGGATAGATCCCACCCACCACTATCTTATCTCCTATCACCCTCGTGGAAAACCTTACCACCTCCACCACCCTCTCACCAGGGGGAGGCAGCCCCACAAGACCCACCTCATTAGTCATTATTAAATCATCTAACTCTTCCCACTCTCCTAGTTCCTTCCCCAACCCTGCCCACGGCACCCCACCATAACATAACTCCCCTTCCCCCTTTTCTACAACCCTGCAGTCTCTGTGCTCACCTGGTGTCTGGCTGCCGTTGCGAACTGGATGTAGGTGAACCGACCGAAGATGAATCCAGACAAGATTGAGATGATGATGGTTGGCCAATCTTGTGACCTGTGGGAGGTGGGAACCCCTGTCATTGACGGGGTCCAGCCTCCCTTGGTCACTCAGGTTCGCAGCCTTGGGGTACTGCTGGATCCACTGCTGTGCCTGGATTGTCAGGTTGCGGCAGTGGCCAGGAGAGCTTTTTACCAAGTTCATCTGGTGAGAAGGTTGTGACCCTTTCTGTCTGATTTGGATTTGGCCACTGTCATCCAGACCTTTGTAACCTTAAGGCTAGACTACTGCAACGTGCTCTTGGTAGGGCTGCCCTTGAAGAGTGTTTGGGAGCTGCAGTTGGTGCAGAACTCGGCAGCCCTCCTTCTGTCAGGGACAGGCTGCTGGGAGCACATTACGCTGATGCTCCAAAGTCTGCACTGGGTGCCACTAGTCTTCTGGGCACAATTCAAGGTGCTGGTTTTAACCTATAAAGCCCTAAATGGCCTGGGCCCCAGGTATCTGAAAGACTACCTCTTCCCCTATGTCCTGTCACAGCCTCTGAGGTTGGCCAGGGATGCCTTCTTGCGGGTGCCAACTGCCCATGAAGTTGATACAACAAGGGCACGCAGGGGGGCATTCTCAGTTGTTGCCTCACAATTATGGAACTCTCTACTACTAATCATTTCTATAGTGCTACTAGGCCTATGCTTTACAGTCACAGATTTTCAGAGACAGGTCCCTGCCCAGTAGGCTTACAATCTAAGGTAGACAAGGGTAAGAAACACACACACCTTGCAGATCTACCTAAGCCTGAGCCTATTAGTCTTCCAGAGGAGATGTGAGACCTTTTTGTTTGTTGAGGCGCTTGGCGGGCAGGAATAGGGTTGGGTGGGCTTGGGTAGAAGGGTTTGGGGAGGAGGATTGGTGGGTGGTAGGTGGGGATAAAGGGTGGGGTGCTTGGTTGGGATGATGTGGGTTTTAAATGTATTTGACTGGGTTTTATATTTCTTCTTGTAAGGCGCCCTGAGTCTTTGGAGAAGGACGAGGTAAAAATGTACATAAAATAAATAAATAAAGCTGGGAGCCAGCAGGAGGAGGACAAGGACATACAGAAGCACTCTCTTTCTGGAGTGATAGAAGGAAAAGGTACAGTTTATAAAATGTGGATTCACAGTAGAAAAGACCTGCATTCACATTAGCCCAGCACCTTCGGCCGCTGGTGGATTGGCAGGGCCAGCAAACCATCCCTACTAAAACTTTGCCTCCTTGCTTTTTCATTCTGGCCTAATTTTCCTTGTGGAGGGGAGGCTGGCCCATACACAGCACTTGCATCAGCATGTCTGCCCTGCTGAAGATGGCCGCTTTCACACTCTCACCTTGACTGTCTCACTTCTGTACAACAGTCTGTTGACAAGGTCAACCTCCCTTGGGGGAGGTTGTGAGGGGGTTCGGGGTGCGATGTCACCAGTATGCTGATGACACTCAGCTGTACCTCTCCTTTTCTACTGACCCAGACCCTGCTATCTCGTTGCTATCCCAATGTTTGGAGGCCGTGGCGGATTGGATGCGGCTGAGCAGACTGAAGCTCAACCCAGATAAGACGGAGGTGATGGTGGTGGGGAGGGCGAAGGGGGTGGTGGCCCCCCTAGTTGGGGGGGTTTGCCCCCCTGTAGCTCAGCAGGTCCGGAGTCTGGGGGTCGTATTGGACGCAGACCTGCGTCTGGAGCGGCAGGTGGAGGCAGTCGCTAAGGCTGCCTTCCGCCAGCTTTATCTGGTACGTAGGCTGCGTCCGTATGTCTCTGGCCCGGACCTGGCCTCCCTCATCCATGCCTTCGTCACCTCGAGGCTCGACTACTGCAACGCGCTCTACGTGGGGCTTCCCTTGTTCTTGGCTCGGAGGCTGCAGCTGGTGCAGAATGCGGCGGCTCGTCTTCTTACGGGGACGGGCCGCCGGGAGCATATTACACCGGTGCTCCGAGCTCTGCACTGGCTGCCGATAGTGTGCCGGGCCAAGTTCAAGGTCCTGGTGATGGTTTATAAAGCCCTACATGGTCTCGGCCCCTCATACCTTAGGGACCGCCTCGCCCTTCGCGCCCCAGAGCGGCTCCTGCGGTCTGCCGGGGGTGCCTTCCTGGAGGTCCCCCGTGTTAAGCGGGGGGCCACGATGGAGAGGGCATTCTCGGTAGTGGGACCGCGGCTGTGGAACTCCCTTCCGGAGGAAGCTCGCCTGGCCCCTAGCCTTTTAACATTTCGGCGAAATTGTAAGACCTGGCTGTTTGCCCAGGCCTTTGGGAGGGAGGGTGGCTAGGGAGGTTTTAGTCCCCTGTGGTTTTGGTTATTTTCTAGCCCTGTTTAATGTTTAAAGTATTCTATGACTGTTTTAAATTGATTTTATTGTATTTTATTATGGTATTTTAATGTTGGAAGCCGCCCCGAGCTGCGTTGCAGGAGGGGCGGGGTAGAAATTTATAAAATAAAAATAAAATAAATAAATAAGGTCAGCCACCTTGCCTGCCACTTTGATCATGTTTAGCCCCGCCTCTGCTCCCTCTCCCTTTATATCTAGCACAAACTCCTTGGATGTTAACAAACAACACGATAACCTCCCATGACTGGCTATTTCATGGTTGTCTATTAGGTGGTCAGGATCACGCAACATGTAGCCACAACACAGCAAACACTCACCTCCCACGGTGTTGGTTCAGAGAACATGGAGCACACTGTGTGGGTTAATGCAGGCTAATGCACGCCCACGTGTTGGCGTGCTGTCAGGTTATGGTTAGCAGGGCTGGCCTTAGGAGATGCAGGGCTCAGGGCGGGGAAGAAACGCGGGGCCCCACTCTCCCCATAGAGTGAGGGAGAGGTGGGGCCTCTGCCTTTCCCTCACTCCTACTGACCCCCTCCGCTGGTGCTGTCTGTCAGTTGGAGTTGGACTCGGGGTCTCCCAGCTCCCGGCCACTGTCAGGCTGGGAGCTGGGGACCCCGAGTATGGGGTCCCCCCAGGAGCAGGACCCAGGGCAGCCGCCCTGCGGTAAGGCCGGCCCTGGCGGTTAGGTTGAGATTATGAGGTTTTTTTGGCAAAGCAGCCTACAGGCTATAACATGCCAAATGCAAACATATAGAACAAGAGAGATCAGGGGTTGACCAAAGTTATCTGCAGAGTCCATACAGGGAAACAGTCATTAATGGAGAAACAAAAATACAGGATGGGAAATCAGGAAGCTAGGTAAAGAAAACACATCCATTGAGCACCAGAAAGGTTTCTGTGGGAAAAGTGGTACAACTGTAGATGACAAGCAGACAAAAGCACAACAGGCAAGGTGGGGGGGGGGCAGGGGGGGGGAATAGAAATTATAACAGGTAAAACCATTTCTAACAGCTGTTCAAAGAGTCCAGGGAGGTATACATCATCCCCTAAAAAGGTAGTCAAAGTGACTGGTTAGATTACGGAGGAGCTGGTAGTGTAAGTGATGGGGTGTAGCTACTGCTGCTGCAATAGGAAGTGGGTGGGTGGCTGGAGAGCAGGGTTGGGGTTGGCTTGGATGTGAATCGATTGGCAAATTGGCTTGGATGGATTAGATTTGTGCTTGGGAGGTCGCTTTCTCTCTCGCTGCAGCAATGCCCCCCTGCTTCTCCCTCATACTGCACTGGGCTCACAAGAACTTAGTTACTAGAGTGTCTGAGGAATAGGGGAGGAAAGTAACAATGCCAGGCTCTCCCTGCTCCCCACTGCACCTTAGGGCATTTCCTCCCTCCTCCATCCCTGTTTGTCTGGTAGGGTTGGCACTCATGGCATGTGGGCAAGTGAAATATGCACCCACTCACAGCCTCACCGCATAGTTACTGTGTCATTCAGTAACATCTCTTCTCTTCACCTTCCTGGCTCTTCAGGTCCATCCTTACTCCCCACTATCTTTCTGCCCTCATTTCCTGCTATGTCCCGAGCCAGGAACTTCGCTCCTTCTCTGCTGCCACCTTTGCCTACCCCAGAGTCTCTTGTTCCCTAAATTGTCTTTGCTCCTTCTCCCATGGTGCCCTCGATGTCTAGAACTCCCTCCCTGAACAAATACACTCCGCTTCCTCCCCTCCCAACCTTAAAATCCCTCCTAAAAACCTCTCTCTTCTGTCAGACTTTCTCTAGTTCCTTACCCTCATAGATTGCTAACTTATATGCTTCTCCTTCTCCTTCAGAATCCCTTTCCTCCCCTTGCAACTAAGCTAAGCATGTGCACCTGCAGCTTCTCAAATTCATCCCTATGTTCCCCCCTCTTATCTCCTCTCCCTTGTCAATTCTATATTGTAAGCCTCTCGGGGCCAGGACCTGTCCCTAATCACAATTGTTCAGTGCCAGAGACATTGCTGGTGCTAAATAAATGAATACATAAATAAAATTGCTTGTACAAGACCTGCCCTGAATATTAACTTTGGTTACACAACAAAAAAAAGATATTTCTCCCACCAAATTCAATGGAACTGGGTTTGGTTTTTTGCTTTCAAAAAAACCAGAACTGCCAGTACATGGCCACAGAGTGCTCAAGTGAACAGGAAAAAGCCAATTTGTTTAATTATTTACAAATAATACAATGGCCATCCAACACAGTGTAATAATCCTGTTCTAAGACACGGGGTGTTGCTGAGTGACGTGTTCATCAAGGCAGTGACTTAGAAATTCCACTTTTCAAATGATTCACTGAGGGCCTAGGCATTCTAGTAATAGAAGTTGCATACAGGTCACAAGACAATCAACAACTTGCATTCCAGAGAACATTAACCCATGATTCACTCTGTTTCACGGGGAGACAAGGACTCTGGGGGAAAAACAGCTTCCACTGATGAAAATATATTTCACGATCATTAGTTTTGACTTCTCTTTCAGCCAGAATACAGGGAGCCCCTTCAAATCTACACTGCCACCAGCAGGGGAAGAATAATTGGTCACCTACCTTCAGTGAATTACTTTCTCCCCTGTCCTCCGGATAATCCTCCGATGGGGTAGCTCGCCCGTTAGACCGCCAGGAGGCAGAAGAAACTATTTTTTACTGTGCATGCGTCCCAAGTTATCCTTCCCCGAAGATCCAGTCTGTCACCAAGCCCAAGGACAATGTCCGCTGTTCCAAGAATCTTCAGCATTGTAAAAACAAATTAACAAAGTTTAACAGCCACTTTTTACCCTCCCATCACTGTATGTGGGGAACCCAAGTGTGTCCTAAACCATAACTGTAACTGGTAAGCATCTACATTCTCATAAGAAAAAATATGTCTAAGGTTTGCCCTGCAGCTGTTTGGTAGGGAGGGCTGGAGGATTATCCGGAGGACCGGGGAGAAAGTAATTCACCGAAGGTAGCTGACCGATTATTCTTTCTCCCCTTGCCTCTGTCAAATCCTCCAATTGGGATGTACCCAACCCAATTTTCCTCTAAGGGTGGGAACGAACAGCACCGGGCGAATCCAGTACCGCTTGAAGCACCCTTCTACCAAAAGCCGCTTCTGCTGACTTGTAGACATTCATCTTATAATGTTTCACTAAGGTATGTAGCGACGACCATGTGGCCGCTCTACAGATTTCCTCATACGAGGCTCTGGCTTTAAAGGCGTATGAGGTAGCCGCACTTCTCACAGAGTGTGCCCAGACCTGGAGGGGAGGAACCTTCCCTTTCACCTTATAGGCCTCCACTATACCTTGCTTGACCCATTTGGAAATGAGTGTCTTTGAAGCTTTAGTTCCCAAGTATCCCGGCCTAATATTAATGAATAATGCAGAGGATGTTCTGATCCCTCTTGTTCTTGCTATGTAAATTTTGAGTGCTCTATGCATGTCTAAGGTGTGCCAAACCTTCTCTTTCAGATGAGTAGGATTGGGACAAAAAGATGGAAGGATTATCTCCTGGGATCTATGGAATAAAGAGTTTACCTTGGGAATAAAAGCCTGATCTAATTGCAAGGTCACTGACTGTTCTTGAAAGGAACAGAAATTTTCCTCTACTGATAGGGCCCCCAGTTTTGATATCCTTCTTGCTGATGTGACAGCTACTAGGAAAGCCACCTTATGAGATAGAAAGTACAAGGAAATGTGTTTCAGGGGTTCAAAAGGGGCCCAAGTAAGAGCCTCTAAGACTAGATTTAAATTCCATGAAGGGCATCTATGTACCACAGGTGGGGACAAAACCTTTGCTGCTCTTAAGAACTGTCTGACGTGCCTATGAGAGGACACTGCTTTGTTAGAAACTGTCTTAAGGACTGAATCTAGGGCTGCTGCCTGTCTAGCTAGTGTATTAGGCTTCAGCCCTTTGTCCAGCCCTTGTTGGAGAAACTCAAAGACTTGAGGAATGCCTGCCTGGCATGGATCCTGTCCCCGATCCATTGACCAGTGAGCAAAAACCTTCCAAGTGCGTCCATAACTTCTCCTTGTCTCTGGTCTCCGCGACAGCTGTAGAGTTGTCAATACTGCTTCAGAGTATCCTTTGCTTCTCAGGGCTGTGCGTTCAATTTCCAAGCTGTTAGTTTTAAATTGTGTAGACCTTCGCACAGTATGGGGCCTTGCGATAGCAGCGTGGATATCATTGGTAATCTCCAACACTGGGATTCGCTGACTTCCACTAGATTGGAGAACCACGGTCTCCTTGGCCACCATGGTGTGATGAGGATGACCCTTGCCCATTCCTTGATTATCTTTGTTATTGTCCTTTGGAGCAATGGGGCCCATGGGAACGCATAGAGAAGCTCCCTGGGTCATGTTTGGTTCAGCGCGTCGGTTGCTATTGCCACTTTGCAGGGCACTCTGGACATAAATGTCTGAACCTGAGCGTTGTTCTGATCTGCGAATAGATCGATTTGAGGAAGACTGAATCTGTTCACTATTTCCTTGATTGGTCCAGCATCCATTCGTGAGGACTGATCGTCTGTCGGCTCAGCCAATCCACCTGATGGTTGTCTCACCCTCTGATGTGTAGTGCCTTCATTGATAGCACATGTTTCTGGGCCCACTGGAAGAGCTGCGTCGCTTCTGCATTGAGGACTGCCGATCTTGACCCTCCCTGGTGGTTGATGTATGCTTTCATTGTTGTGTTGTCCGTGTATATCACTAGGTGTTTGTGTGGTAGCTTCGGGAGAAGTTGTATCAGTGCCAGGCGGACCGCTTTCAGTTCTAGGAAATTTATACCCTGTGTTGCATCGGTCTTGGACCATCGCCCCTGGGCCAAGGTGGTGCCTGCATGTGCTCCCCATCCTCGGAGGCTGGGGTCTGTTGTAACCACTGTCCTGGGGGACTCCGCCAGTGGTGTTCCATCTCTGAACACCTCCAGTCTTAACCACCAGGACATTGAGAGTTTTACGTGTGGTGGTATCCTGACCCATGGGTTGAGCCCGAGTGTCAATTCTCTTTGAAAAGGCCGCAGCAGCATCTGCAAGGGCCAAAGATGGAATCTTCCCCAACGTACTTGATATGTGCAGGATATCAGCAGTCCGAGAAACTGAGCCAATATTTTCAGCCGCATTCGGGATTTCCTCCTGAGTAGGTGTATCAAGGTGTGTATTTTGTATTGTCTTGCTGGAGGGATCAGGGCGATGTCTAAGGTTGTATCGAGGATGACACCTAAGTGCTCCAGTCTGCGAGTCGGCTCCAGGTGGCTCTTGTCCCTGTTGATTAGGAACCCGTGTTGGTTGAGATACTGGATTGCTCTGTGTAGGTCTGCTATCACCTTGTCCCTGGACTGGGCTCTGAGGAGATAATTGAGGTATGGGTATATGTGTACCCCCTCCCTCCTGAGGTTTGCCACCAGCGGTATTAGTATCTTTGTAAAGGTTTGGGAGGCTGATGAAAGGCTGAAGGGGAGGGCCTTGAATTGCCAATGCGATCCCTGGTAATAGAACCTGAGCCACTTTCTGTGAGGAGGCCATATGGGGACGTGAAGATATGCTTCCCTTAGATCTAGAGACACCAGTCAGTCCATTTTCCTGATACTCTGGCAGATTGATGCCAATGTCTCCATCTTGAAGCGCTGTCTCCTTAAGTGCTTGTTCAGCGCTTTCAGGTTCAGCACCGCTCTCCACTTCCCCCACTTTTTGGTTACCAGGAAGAGGATGGAGTATAGTCCTGAGCTGTGTAGGTCTGGTGGCACCTCCTCTATGGCTCGGATCTCCCATAGTCTCTGGATCGCCGTGTGCATGGCCTGTTACTTTGTAGGATTGTTGGAGGCTGGGGAGGCCAGAAAATGCCCCCTTGGTTGGCTCTGTAGTTCTATGGATTATCCCTGCTTTACACAGGTTACAACCCAGGTATCGGATATCGATGACTCCCAGGCTCTTGCGTAGCCTTGGAGTCTGCCCCCAACCCCCAAAGCCTCCGCATAGTCATACATCTTGTTTGGATTGTCCTGAGGCCTGGGCCCTGGGCTTCTGTCTTTTGAACCTTCCTTGTCTGTGGTTTCTATTGCGGAAGGCAAAATTGAAGGAAGAACCTCTACCGCCCTGGGGTTGAAACTTCCTGTGGGAGTAGGAATTTCCCTCGGGTCTGTATGGTTGGGGGTGAAAAAAGCATTTTCTCGTGCCCACATGTTGCAGCATCTTTGGTTTATTCTTATCCGTGGCTTCCGCTAACACCTTGTCCAGGCATGTCCCAAAGAGTTGGAGGCCCTTGTAGGGTCCTGAGATGAGCAGATTCTTTGCTGTTACATCTCCTTGCCAGGACTGCAGCCAGAGCCTGCGTCTAGTTACAGATGTGCTGGTGGGTCCTGGGCCAGAGTGGGTCACCGTCGGCCATTTTTTTACCCAAAGAGAAGTAACATGACATGCCCTTGGAAGTCAGCCAGATATGCAGGATTAAAATGGAAACTGTAAGTTGCTTGCATTTTCCAAATGAATAGGAGAACAATAGCTCCATATCCAGCGTATCCTTCAAACTCTTAGGACAACAGTAGAGCCTGAACACTCAAGGCACTTTGCTGGCACAAACTTCCTGCCACCTCCCACAGAGCATTAAGCATTGACAGGACAGAGCTTTACAGTTCAGACCCCTAGGAGTTCACTCAGTTTCAGCCTTTGATGAGCATCTAGATCAGGGTGGGGAATTTCCACCCCTCCATGGGCACTTTCAGTGGAAGTCGGGACCCTGTGCAAAATAGCAGGTGGACTCCCTCCTAACAGAAGAATGTTTGCCTGGACGCACACAGACTCAGTCGAAAATGAAAAATGTCACCATAATTAAGTTTTGATGTTCAGGTAAATATATCTTCAGGGGCTGGGGTTCTTTGCTTTGCAGGCTCTGTTATGCATGTTATTTCTAATATACTCATGGACTCCGTGTGTTTGAGGGCAGGGGGAGAACACTCAGACTCCATGCATGGAGGGTTCAGATTAGCTGTGGACCCTCCACAACCCAGGGCTCCCTACATCTGAGGTTCTGCGGGCCAGTTAATTTATGCCAGTGTTTCTCAAACATAAGTGATTTAAAATTTATTCATAGACCCTACATATTGCTGCCTCCCTCCCCAAACACAGGGGCCCTGTGTAGTCTCACAGTCTGCACTACTCTGGACCGGACCCAGCCTTGGTCACTTTTGTAGGTATGAATGGCGTGGGAAGGCTGATGAGACATGCTCAGGGCAGGGGAAGAAAGGGGAGAGATTGAAGGAGCACCCTCTGGGAGCAGGAGGAGGAGAGCACATGTGAAGGTGGGAGTTGAGAGCCAAGTGGAGATAATGCGCTCACAGGTAAGGCCTGGTTCTGTGGGCCAGATTTGTGAAGTGGAAAGCAGCCACATAACAGGCCATGTACCATCTGTGTCCTGCAGCCCCAAGGTTCCCCGCTCTGATCTAGATTATATCCAAGACTGACACCATTGCCACAGCTACAAGTTTCCTCAGCATTCCAGAAGCACGATTCACTTCTCAGGTGTGTTTGGGGAATACTGTGTATACACACTGTCACTATGACTGATGCAGCACCCAAGCCTCTCTAATTGCACAGTGTATTTTAAAAATAAGTCTGCCTAATGAGGATTGCTTAGCAATTGCAACAGCCAGGAGAGCAGCAAGCTGAGCAATCAGCGATGAGACTCTCCTACCGTGCTGCCTAGGCAATAGATGGGCACCAGTCCACGTTCCACACAGGGAACACCTAGCGCAACGTACATTTAGCTACATGTAGGCTACTCACTTGCTCCCGGGCCCACACACATGGACACCCAAACCTGCCATGCAAGGCAAGCACCAGCACAGAGCTATTGTGAAGTGTAAACAGGGAGAAGGGGTATGTGGGGAGAGCACAGGGGCAGTGGAGCGCCCCTGAGACTGTGCTCTCACTGTTGTCTGGGTCTTGGGGAACAATGGCAGTGCTGTGAAATGGCATAGGCCTAACAGAGATGCTAATCTCCTTGCTACAATGTAACCAAAGCAGAAGTGTTTCTTTTGACACAAATATGCCAGAACAGACATTGAATGCTATTGTAACTCATTCTTTCTTGAAATGTATCCAGAAAGTATACACTGGATTCATAATTATGTAATATTGTAACTAAATGAAGCCATTGTGGCTCTCATTTAAGACTATATAGAATGCTATAAGTTAGGTAAGACATTAGTTAGCATATACATTGATCTAGATAAGGAATAAAATGTGCTAGGAGTAAAACGGTCAAATGGTCAGAGGAAGTAAATAGGGACTCTCCCCCCTCATCAACTTGCCTCCCCCCTCATCAACTACCATTTTTCTGCTCCCTCTGGAACTGTCGCTCATCTATCAGTAAAGCTCCCTATATCCATGATCTTTTCCTCTCTCGCTCCCTCCAGCTCCTTGCCCTTACTGAAACTTGGATCACTCCCTCGGACTCTGTCACGCCTGCTACCCTCTCCTGTGGGGGTCTCTCCTTCTCTCACCAACCCCGCCCTGAAGGACGGGGTGGTGGGGTGGGCCTCCTTCTTGCTAAATCCTGTCAGTTCCAACCAATTTCTCCTCCCCCCTCTCTCTCCTTCCATACCTTTGAGGCTCACTCCGTGCGCCTCTACTCCCCCCTCCATCTACGTGTTGCTGTCATCTACCGTCCCCCTGGTCCTCTCTCTTCCTTTCTTTCTGACTTTGAGTCCTGGCTCACTTTCTTCCTCTCTGTTGATATCCCCACTCTCATCCTTGGTGACTTCAACATTCATGTTGATGACCCATCTCAGCCCTCAGTCTCTCGCTTCCTCTCCCTAGCCTCCTCCTTCAACCTCCACCTTTGGACCAACTCCCCCACCCATACTAATGGCCATTCTCTTGATCTTGTCCTCTCTAGAAACTGCTCTGTCGCTGATCTCTCCTTCGATCCTCATCCTATATCAGACCACTTCCTTGCCTCTTTCAACATTTCCCACTGTCCCCCCTCCTCTTCCCCTTCTCTACGCCCCTTCCGTGACCTTCAAGCTATTGATCCCCTGGACTTTGCCTCCTCTCTCTCTCCCCTTCTTCCTACAGTCTTCTCTTCCTCCTCCCCTGACTCCGCTGTCTCTGCTCTCAACGCCTCTCTCTCCTCCACACTTGACTCCCATGCCCCTCTCTCTTCCCGCCCTGCCTTCTCCCACAACCCCCGTCCTTGGCTCACCCCTAGTATCCGCCACCTCCGTTCTTGCACTCGTGCTGCTGAACGACTCTGGCGCAAATCCCATTCTCACGCTGACTTCCTTCACTTCAAATTCTGTCTCTCCACCCTTACTTCTGCTATCTCCCTTGCTAGACAACACTACTATGCCTCCCGCATTGAGTCCTGTTCTCGGGACCCTCGCCGCCTGTTCTCTACCTTTGACTCCCTCCTCAAGCCTCCCTGTCCTCCCCCTCCTTCTTCCCTTTCTGCTCAGGATCTTGCCTCCTTCTTCACCTCCAAGATAGACAAGATCCGCCTCGACATCGCTTCCCACTCCTCTCTTCCCACTCCCACCCCTCTCCCTCCTCCCCCTCCTTCTCTCATGTCCTCCTTCTCCCCTGCCTCCCTTAAGGAAATCTCCTCTCTGCTCTCCTCCTCCAACCCTTCCACTTGCCCCCTTGATCCCATTCCTTCCCGCCTCCTCACCTCCATTACTCCCACTGTCGCCCCTTCCTTCCTGCACATCATCAACCTCTCCCTCTCTACTGGCTCTTTCCCTTCTGCCTTCAAACATGCCACAGTCTCTCCTATTCTCAAAAAGTCCACTCTTGACCCCTCTGACCCTTCTAGCTATCGTCCTGTCTCACTCCTTCCTTTTGCTTCCAAGCTGCTTGAACGTGTTGTCTACTCCCGCTGCCTTGACTTCCTATCCTCCAACTCCTCCCTTGACCCCCTCCAATCTGGCTTCCGCCCCCTTCATTCTACTGAAACTGCTCTCGCTAAGATCACCAACGATCTTCTGGTGGCTAAATCTAAACGTCTCTATTCCATTCTTGTCCTCCTTGATCTCTCTGCTGCCTTCGATACTGTTGACCACTCACTCTTGCTGGATTCCCTTCACTCCCTTGGCTTTTGTGGCTCTGTCCATAACTGGTTCTCCTCCTACCTCTCTGACCGCTCCTTTAATGTGTCTCTCTCCAACTCCACCTCCTCCTCCTTCCCCCTCTCAGTTGGTGTTCCTCAAGGCTCTGTTCTTGGCCCTCTCCTCTTCTCGATCTATACCTCATCCTTAGGCAAACTCATTGCCTCCCATGGCTTCCAATACCACCTCTATGCTGATGACACTCAACTCTATCTCTCTACTCCCTCTCTCTCTCCCTCTGTTCAAGCTCGTCTCATCAACTGTCTCTCTGACATCTCTACCTGGATGTCTCAACGTCAACTCAAACTCAACATGGCTAAAACTGAACTCCTTATCTTCCCCCCTCATCCTTCCTCTCCTTCCTCACTGTCAATAACTATTGATGGAGTCACCATCCTGCCTGTCCCCCAAGCCCGTAGCCTAGGCTTCATCTTTGACTCAGCCCTTTCTTTTAAACCCTACATTGACTCTGTTGCTAAATCCTGTCGCTTCTCCCTCCATAACATTGCTAAGATTCGCCCTTTTCTCTCTGTCTCGTCTGCCAAAACTCTTGTTCATGCTCTGGTCATCTCTCGCCTCGATTACTGTAACCTCCTTCTCACTGGCCTTCCCCGGTCTCACCTTTCTCCCCTCATCTCTGTCCAAAACTCTGCTGCCAGGGTCATCTACCTCGCCAGTCGCTTCGACCATGTGCAGCCCCTCCTCTCTTCGCTTCACTGGCTTCCCCTTCCTGAACGAATCCTGCACAAGCTCCTAGTCTTCACCTATAAAGCTCTTCACAACCTTGCTCCCCCCTACCTCTCTGCACTTATCGCCCTCCATACTCCAGCCCGTGCACTTCGCTCCTCCTCTGTCCCTTCTCTCACCCTTCCACGCCTTCCCTGCTCCCCTAAGCGCCTTCGTCCCTTCTCACTTGCTGCCCCCCATGCCTGGAACTCCCTCCCTGTCCACATCCGCCTTGCCCCCTCCCTTCATACCTTCAAATCTCTCCTTAAAACTCACCTCTTTCGCTCTGCTCTGTCTGACTCTTTATCCTGCTGAGCCACTATTCCTATACCTACGATCGGTTTACCCTTATCCTTGCAACATGGACCTGCCTGCTGTCATTCTCATCGTAACCAAGCCAAGTACGTGCACTTGAGACCTCGCATCTTCATGAATGTTAGACCCCTTGTCTCTCCCTCTGTTCCCCTTCCTAAGTCTCTCCCCCAGCTCCTGTCTCTCAGATTGTAAGCCCTAGGGGCAGGGACCGTGTCTATTTTATTACTTTGTAAAGTGCCAGGTACACTGCTGGCGCTATATAAATGTTTGTTAATAATAATAATAAGAAGTAAATTACAGGATAGTATGTGAACTGGTGCGAAGGAGGCAATATCCCTGTCAAATGGTGCCTGAGAGAAAGCAGAGACTTCGTGTTCCCAAAGCAAAACTGAATAGTTTATAACTCACAGGGACATTGGGAACAGAGGAAGGTCAGAAACTGATAACAGAACTAACGTTGCAAAGCGAGAAAAGAGATGGCCTGATCAGACAACCAGACGCCTCTAAGAGGGGTGTGGGGTGGCCAGGGAGTCAAGCCCTCCCTCTGGAGGGAGGAGGGGCAGGACCCTATCAGTCAGGGCAAACCCCCAAACCAATGACTAAGCAGAAGAACCCCAATAATGAATAAGCCATAAGGGGAACATTCTGGGGTATAGTGCAAACAGCCCCTTGACATGAATAAGTAATAAGGAAAACCTGTATATAAGGTCAGTCTCTGGATCAGTTCTTTGCCCCTCATGGTACTTGTCCGCTAACCCTTATCAGGGTGCCAGCTAGCTCGGTGATTGGCCCTCTCTGGGACTTCTCCCTAGGAAGTCCTGCAACTTGCTCCACAGCTAGGTTCTCTCTCTCTCGGCTTCGTTTGGGTCCCCTGCCTGCCCTCCTTCTGGAACCAGACCGTTGACCTCTGATCACATAAGAATATATGCTTTGTATGTATTTGAAGTAGTCAGAGTAGGTGAGGGATTATATGTTAAAGTGCAAGCGTTCCTTTAATGATTGGTATATTAAATTGTGTTGTTACTATTGGATTGAACAAAAGTCATTATTAGAGATAGAACGAGGAGTAATTCCCCTCCCTCTCAAACACAGTAGTATTTCCACTTGATCCCGGAATTGGAAGGGAGCTGCTTCACTAGGGTGTAGAAAGGCAGCTGAACCCCTTTTCAAAAGGGACCTGCTTCACCAGGGTGCAGAAAAGCAGTTGAACCCCTTTTCAATTCGTTTCAGCAGCAGGAGCAGCAGCTACTTTTGTTCTGCCCGACCCCCATCATTTATTGCACCCTGGGACTTGCCGCCCTAGCAGCAGCAGAGGGTTCAGGGAAGCAGCATACACTATCAGCAAAAGCAACCCCACAGCTCCAGAGATGTGGGACATAATTAATATAGACCCCCTTTTTTTCTTTCCTCTTTCCCTTCAGGTTGTGAATCCCTGGGTTTGTATCTCAGGATGTCAGGTGCCTTCACCCAAGGAACTCTAGTGGGATAGATCCACAAATCCAGGTCCCTAAGGAATAATAAAATACATCATCAATCCCATCAGCACACTATAGGACAGTACACAATGTAACACAATTGGCTGGCTTAAATCACAAATAAACACAGTCCCATAGGAGTCCCCTCCTTACTAAGCTTCTGGTGGCAGAAGCAGCTCCCCTCCTGAGAGAGCAAGCCACTCACAAGACAGCCAGTGTGGTGTAGTGGATAAGGTACTGGACACAGTTGGACCTGGGAAACCAGGTTTTAAAGCCTGTCCTAGCCCTGAGATCACTGGGTGGCCTTTGGAAAGTCTCAGCCTCAGTTTCTCATCTGAAAAATGGGTGTGTGTGTCTACCTGTCCCTGTGTTTCCCCATCCATGTCCATCTTAGAGAGTGTAAGCCCACTGGGCAGGGACCTGTCTTCAAAAATCTGTGACTATAAAGCACTGCATACACCTAGTAGTGCTATAGAAATAAGTAGTAGTAGTTTCAGGCTAGCTCTCAGTAACTGGACTGGATGGGAGGGTTGTGCTGTGTAGTAGAATACCGTGGGTGACAGTTCCAGGTTCAGGGTAACACAGAGCCCGCTCCTCTTCATGCAGTCCACACCTCATCCGTTCTCTCTTCCTCTTGAGTTCGTTACGTCGGACTCTCTCTCCTCCCTGGAATCTTCCTGATATTTTTCAACTGCCTCTCAGGCGCCTCCCCTTTTGGGTTCTAAGCCTCCTGGGAATAGTAGTTTTGCCTTGTTTGATGAGGCTAGGCACTGCTGCTCCAAAGGAGGTTACACAGTATCAGCAAAAGCAATAACCAGTTCCCCACGATCCACCCCTGCTCGCTGTGCTCCAGGAATAAGCCCCCTCCCTCCTTCCCAATAACTCATGGGTAGCAGCTGTTGTGTGTACAGTGTACACAATCCCGTACATGTTGAGGATTGCCCAAGTTGGCAATCCTCCACATGCAGGGGGCATCATGCCAGCTGAGTCTGAGCTGCCCTCTCAGGTCTGGAACACACCCTTCTTCCCCTGGCCCCATGCCATCCGATAGGCTTTCTCCTTCTCTCCGTTGGCCTTCGTCAGGTAATGTAGGAGCACTATGGTCACCATTCTATAGGAAGGGAGCAGAGACCCAAACCAATTTCATGTGCCCACCTCCAGCAAGGAAGTGGCAACCACTTTCAGTTCCAGGGGCATAAGTTATCATACGTGCAGCAGCTGCAGCTGCACCAGGGCCCACAAGCCTGGGGGCCAAAACACATGTAAACTGCGTAAGCATATTGGAGTGCCCCAGCAGGGACCCATTTCATCTTCTGCACCAGAGCCCATTCGCATCTAGCTACACCCTAGCTGGATTTGAACTGATGAACCTGAGAATAGAGACCCTGCACCCTACGCAATATCCCATCCTGAATACTGACATAATTAGAGCTGACCTTGGGGCAGAACCAGAGGGGCAATGGCTCCAGGATCCCCATGGTCAGTGGCTAGCCTTGGGGGTGTTCACAAGCCCCTCTGGATCAGCAAGAGAGGGGCACTGAAAGCACTGCTAATAGGACCCTTTTGGAGCAGCAGTGGGGCAGGTGCTTCCTGTAGGGACTTTCAATGCCCCACCCAAGTAAAGGTGGTCTTCTCTGCCCCTCCACAACACAGAGTCCCCAGCCCACCATGTATTCCATGGCCAGCTAGGTAGGAGCACAGAGAGGCCATGAGGGAAAGTGAGGAAGTGTCTGGAGTAAACTGATGGGGTGTTCTATTGAATCCAACTGAATGCTGCAATTCCCATTTGCTCCAATTGCCATAACGTGGCTTTACAGGTACCACTGACTCCCCCCGCCCCCCAGGGTTGGGGGAGGGGACGTGAACAGCACTTGCACATATGCTTGCAAGAGATTGCTGCAACCGGCATGCTCTGTGCACGGACACAATACATGCTCTATGCCTTTCCAGCTAGTGAGGGTGCAGTCCAGCTTCATTACTAAATGCAGTGACCTTACTGCATTCTGGAAGGACAAGACTGTGGGTCTTGGACAAGGACACGTCTGACCCATCCTCCCCTTTGCAGCAGGAAAAAAAGAACAGGACAGTGGACTCCACACTTTCTATTGCAATCAATTTCCTTTTATTTCAATGCCACCATTTTACAACTGAGATAGATACAGGCATCTGGAAGGTGCCATCTTCAGGGTCCCCCAATGGCAGACCCCTTCCCATTCCCCCAGCACAGCGTTGGGAGGGGAAAGAGTTAAATGAAAAAAGTAGGCAGCCAAGGTCTAGGCCATCAGACGCCACTGTCTCCCAATGAGCCTCTCCCCAGTGGCTCAGAAACTCAACAAGAGGCTAACGTCAGACCAACCTGCATCTAGCAGGTAACAGAAGGGGGAAGGAAAACCACTCCCTCCCTCAACCCTTTTTCAAACCCAGCCCTGGCTAGATACCCCATTTAAAACTTTTAATATAAAGATAAAAGCTCATATTCTCAATCCTGAGAAACGTTTTTTGTCTGTTTACGGAGTTCTCACTGTAAACAAAGCACCATGGACACCTCAGCGAGGGGCAAAGGAAGACTGGCTCCTGGGGTGTGGGCCGGACACCCCTAATTGCAGGGCTCCAGATGGGGAGATGCTGCCTGTAGAGCCCCCTCCCCTTGTGCAGTGTAACCCACACTGCAACACTGAGCCAAAAGGCAATTTCCCCCAAACCAGGTGTCCTTTGAAAGTGTTGTTTTTTGATTTTTTCTAAAAAAAAGGAATCTGGTCTTTAAATAACTTCAATCTTTTTTTGTTTTTAATTTTTTTGGGGGGAATTTCTCTCCCCTTCAGCAACAAAACCCATTTATTGTCTGCCAAGTTTCCCTCCTACAAAAGGCTGGCAAGAAGAGCTGCCATTGCCTGCCCCACTCAAATCCTTCTGACCTATGGCATGCAGAAGATGAGGTGAGGAACTATGGGGCTCAGTACAGAACCTCTGCAAGCCTTTAACTGGTTACCCAGCAGACTCCTCCCTGCCCCAATTCCAGCATGATGGAACAGAGCCATAAAAACCAGTGCCCAATGACAGAATAACCCAAAGGCTCATCTATGTGGAGTTACTAAGCTGGTTCCTTGACCTAGGTTTTAGTCAGTACAGGTTAAGCGTCCATGCAGGAGACAGAGAGCTACAGGGTAATCAGTCAGCTAAAGCATCCCTCAGGCAGGCCTCGATTCTGAGAGAGAGAGAACCTATAACTCCCTGCTCACACCCAAGCAGCGACCTCATGCGATCTGATCCAGCAGGCAGGGCTGGTGGCGAGCACAGCTGGGAAGGCAATTAGAGTGAGAGTCAGGTGCCCTATCCTTGCGTTGCCACAATGGAAAGATTGTGAGGAAGGCAGTCAAGCCTGTCATTCATGGGCTGATAGGGCCAGCTTTAGGGTGGTGCAGGAAGGGTAACTGTCCCAAGCCCTGTGGGTGCACAGAAGGTGCCCACCCAGAGACACTCACAAGCAGTGAGAGGCAGAACTCTGCCTCCATTCCTGAGACTATCATGAATGGTTCTTCCAAAGAGTGTGGGCAGAGAGTTCTACTCTTGAGAGCAGCTCTTGGCCCCCCAGGGCAGGTGCTTCTGTATTCCCCACCCTGCCATTTTTACCCCAGACTTGCCCTCCGCCCCATCCTCCACCCGCCTTTTCAATGGGCAGCCCTACAGGCTGGGTATGTGGCTCAACAGAAATCTAGAACAGAAGGCTCTACACTCATGTACACATTACATAGCTCTCCTTTGGAAGCAAATTCTCCGAGATGGGCAGAGGGGCAGCATTGGTCCTGGAACATCAGAGCCAAGGAGGGTTGTTCTGCCCGCCCCTCAGCATTCCTCAGGTGCCCTCAGAAAGTTCCTTTCAAACCCACAACAAAGTCCAATAAGAACCATATCACTCAATCCACATCCCAGCCTACAAGCCTTTCCTCCTTTGCAAGGCTCCGTGTTCCACCTGGACACAAAATTCCTCCGTATTCTTTAAAAAATAAAAATATCCCCGCCCACCCAAAAAAGAAGTTTCCCCCAATATTTCCCTCTTTCCCCACCCCCATGAGTCATTGCTCCCTTGACACAAGGTAAACTTAAAAAAATATGAATCTACTGCAGCCTTTGCAAGTCGCAATAGGATTCCCTATCGCGACTCAGAGTGCCCAGTCTCTACAGGACATCGGCAGAGAGAGAGAGAGAGAGAGAGAGAACAGTCAACTCTCCCGCTTGCAGAAAACAAAATCCATCCGAATCCAGGATACAACTCCTGGACAGTGCACCGAGTCCCACGGCCTCTCTCAAGGCTGGCGTGGTTCCAACAACACCGTGGTTACAGCCCTGCCCCTTACATAGTCCCGTGGCTCCTAGAGCCCAGCTCAAACCAGCCTGTCTTCTCGTGGGTCAGGTCCAGGTCCCGTAGTTTGATAATGACCTCCCCAAGGAGGATGTTCTCCCAAAAGCCCTCTTCGCTCAGGACACTTAGACGCAGCTCCCGCTGCTGGATATCTCCTTTGGGAATCCCGTCGTAGACCAGCTGCAAGACACACAATGGGGCTGGATGAGCAATGGCTGACTGGGGAAGGTTCCATGATGCCAGAGCAGGAAGCTCTTCATACAGCATGGAGGTGGAACAGCATCTGGCCCCATCCTCCGTGTCCCTGCCTAGAAGGTCTCACAAGCAAGCGTTCCCTTTCTATGTCCTGCCTTGGAGCAGGGGTTGAACTAGATGGCTTTTGAGGTTCCTTCCAACGCTACAGTTTTGGGATTCCCTGTTCCCCATGGTCTCCAAGATCAGCTTCCTTTCATGATCCCTCCCCTGCCATGGCAGGGATGTGTCCTCCTCATGCAGATGCTTTTGTTGCTCTGCCCCACTGCAAAACCCCATGGGTCCCAAGGACACCCTCTGCAGATATCCCAGGTTATCTGTATGTAGCCCTCTCTCTAGGGGCACTTATAATAAGCCAGTTTCTTTATCTGCCTCACTGTGCAGGCTCTCTGCTGCATTCTCCTCAACCACTTGCTACAAGACTTCAGCAGGGAGGGTAAAGAAACGCCTCCTTGCTCTATTCCCTGATCTTGGTTCTCACTGAATGGCTCCCTCCTAAAGGAAATACCCTTGTCCCATTATGCTGGCACGCAAGTTTGAGAACCACGTGACTAGCTTGGGAGAAAGGATAATCAGACACAAGGAATGGAGACAGGTTCTCCGACAGGACCAGCCTCATGCTGTAGTGAGGGAATCTTGTCCTGTTTTTGGCTCTCTGCTTCTCCAAGGTGCCTCAGCCCAGCCCTGGAGGAGGCCCCACTAGAGCCGAGAATACAGCTGAGTCTCCATGGCCATTTAGGTCAGCAAGACTAGAGAGAGGTCTCCAGTAGGAGCAGACTAGTGTTCACCAGAATCTGGTCCGAGACATCAGTCCATTCCCCCAAGCTGCCTGAGCAAGCAAGTCAGTACAAAGTCTGAGAGTGCAAAGCTATGAACTCCACAGCACAGCACAAACCTTAAGGCAAGAAGCTGCCTCTGGAGTCAAGGCAGACCGTGTAAACCAGGCATGGAGAATCTCCACCCTGTGGTCCTTTTGTGGCCCAGTCCGCTGCCTTCCAGTCCCCAGAGGCTTCCCCAAAAAGCTCTACTGTGTGGCCCAGTCTGTGGTCTGCAGTCCACCAGCAGCTTATCAGCCCCTGGCTGGCTGCAAGTGCTTCTGAGCCAGAGGGACCCTGCACAGGATGATGCTCCAGCTTGTGGGAGTGTGAATGTGGCACCTGAAGGAGAAGTTTTCCCTATCCCTGCTGTAGACCATGGTTGCAGGACTTAACAGATTGGTCAGGACTGAACATCTGTAGCCTAGTGAACAAGGCTTGTGATAAGACCAAGTGGCAAAGACTTGTCCATACTGCCACCCACCTTCACTAGCAGAGAAGACAACTGAGGATGATGACCAAATAATACTTTGCCAACGCTGTCCCCCTTTTCAACTGGCTCTAGAAAACGTCAAGCCAGCCCCATTTCCCGGTGCCCTGCTCCAACCACAAATGAGCACACCCTCTCTTACCAGGGCCAGGTTAATGACACAGGAGCTGGCAAACCACCCCTAGCACAGGGAGCACATTTCCCCTCCCCGCCCCCGCCGAGAGCTGAACGGACCATTTCATTGTAGGTCGGGTTGCAGGTTTTCCGAGCCACTTTGGTTTTCCTCTTGGTGGTTTTCTGAGGATCAGGCAAGAGATAAATCTTGACATAAGGGTCAGGGTCATTTCCATCCTGAAGAGGCTGCTGCATATGAAAGATAAACAAAGCAAACCATGTCAAGTGACTTATACAGCCTACATGGCAGCCAACCCCAGGACAAGATCTCCTCACAACCACTGCTGGGAAAGAGTCAGAATCCGGGTCTCAAACATGTGCCCCTGGTACTTTTGGAGCAGTGGCTGGCCCCATTGTACCACCGCTTCACTACATCTCTGACCCAGTCGCTCCCCACTCTCCTCCCTGGCCTAGCTACACCCCTACTGTCTGCCCCAGCTCTGGCCACACACCCCAGCTTCTTGATTGGTGGCCAGTCAGGATAGGAAGCTGGGTTGGACATGCATGTGCTCTCTTCCTGTCCCTGCTGGATACATGATTTCTCTCCTTGTTTCATTCCTAGCTCCCCTCTGTATCTGATCCAATTAATCCCAACTGCCAAAAGAAACTATCAGTGGAACATTGAAGGCCATGCCCTCCAGCAGGTTGCTTTTTTTCAGTACCTAGGATTATTGTTCCACAAGAGTGGTACACGGAGGGAGCATATCTCAGGAGCAGCTGGAATCGCAAAGCGATCCTCCAGTTCCATATTCAGCTTCTTCACCCGACAAGGAAGAAGCGCGATAGGGTCAGCAATCCAGGCCCATAACAGCAAGGTGAGAGCTCAAATGCTGTGTGGGGCAGAGCTCTGGGTCCCCTTTTCCTCGCAAAATATAAACCTAATTCAGAACAGGTTTCTAATGGGACTCCTGGGTAACCCAAGGGTACCCCCTGTGTTGCGGCAAGACTGGAACTTGGCCAAAAGAGCTGGTTCCAGGTTGCCCTGGAGCACGCCCTAAAGCTCTGGTGGGCCATCTTTTCTGACCATTCTCCAGGCTTATTGGCAGAGATGGGTAAGGACCCTTTTTGCAGCCTATGGACCTCCAAAATAGAGGCCCAACTCAGGGAGATGGGATTGTCCAGAGATTCTCTCTCCCATAAATTCCCTGGGGCTGTACGGAAGGAGGTGCTAACTAGAGCCTCCAATATTGCGCGACAGCTGAAGATTGGAAGTTGAATGACTCATCCCATCTTAGGCCATACACAGATTGGGTACCCAAACCAGGGCATATGGCGGGATACGTCACCATCCCAATGTCAGCTAAAGCAAAACATCTATTTTTTCATGCCCGGGTCAATGCCCTACCCTCAAGGGTTTTGGAGAGCTGCTTTCAGGGAGTCCCTTTTACAGAGAGACTGTGTCCTTTCGATAATATTGATGTGGAGACAGTGGCCCATTCCATGTTACATTGCCATTTGTACGATGCCCCTCGGGAAAGGTATTTGAAAGAGCTGCTGGGAAGGTTACCAGAAAGGGACGATTCTAGGCTCCTGGATAGCCTTTGAATGGTCTAGACTCTCAGAGTATCAGGAGTGTGGCATCCTTCCTACTCCGTGCATCTCATTGCAGAAAGAATTTTTTAATTTTTTATTTTTTTTTATTTTTTTTTTAAAAAGAGTTTAGAGGCCCTCCGGATGATCCCCCACCCCAGGCTTAGGCTTCAGTTCCAAGGTAGTCCTTATGCCTTAATCTCCTGGATGTTTAATCGCTTCGGTTCATTTTCAGGCCTTTTTTGTTTAGTTAATTAGTGTATTCATGAACGGGATCAAGCTGACGACGGCGCATCCAATAATGAATCTGCAAAAGGGATGGGCTGGCTCAGCCTTGTAATGACTTTGATCTCACCCTAGGGAAGGCACCAATATTATTTTATCTTGTATGATTATATTCTTTTATTCTGTCTGATTAGTTTGCCAACTCCCTAACTCACCATTTCATTTATGTATTCCTTTAGCAAATGACCTGAACTATTTTATCATCCTCATGAATCTTGGTTGGTTTATGTCTTTTAGTTTTAATGTATTGTAATGGCCTTTGGCCATAAACAAATAAACTTGAACTTGAAATCCCTACTGCTGTTCTGCTCTGGGTCCTGTTCTGTTCTTGCCCTGTGTCTGATTCAAATTCCCTGCTTTTTCTCCAATCTGGCTTTGTCCCAAACCCTGTATTTCTGTCCCAATTCTCTGCTCTGGACTCTAGCCCGACACAGGGACAGCCCAGGCTGAGCACCTACCAGGCCTCGGATGTGCATCACCATGATGAAGAGCTTGTTGTTCTTGTACGAGATGGAGAGCTTTACCTCCCCACCCACTTTCCCGATTGGCCGGGCCCACGTGGCATCTGGGAAGAGGTGAAGAGAGACAGTCAGCAGCACTGGCACCTGCAACCTAAAGGGAGCACTGCAGGGATCCAGCAAGGATACACATCAGAGTGGTGAGCTCTCTAAACCACATGCCAGCTTGTTGGGCATAAAGGGCATTGAACAGGAGCAGGAGACAGTTTCTTTCTTGGAACCTCACCATCTTCATTCTCCCGTTTCAAAACACCAGCTAGAGGTCAGGATGGGGTTCATCCCCAACATCAGTGTGTTGCTTGCATGGGAGGGCTACATCTCATGCTGACTAATCAGAGATGGACTATTGGTGTAGCTGGGCCCACCTCTTAGTGTTATACAAACAAGGATTTACCTGCAGGTTTCGGAGCAGGGTTGGTGCCTGCACCCTTCTCGTCCCGTGGAAGGGGGTAGAAGAATGTGTACACAAGGTCACACTGCAAGAGAAGGAGAGCATGTCTGGCTTGCACCCCAGAGATCTCCTTCCATGGATTTTCCCCATTCTTCCTTTCCCCACCCAGCATGCTCTCTGTGTGGAGCAGGAGCCCAGCAAAATGAGGGGGGACCCAGAGCCATGGTAGGAGAGGAGATCCAGCAGCACAGGAAGGGAAGGCGAGAACCCAGCCATATTTACTTATTTATGGGAGGGAAGAGGCTCCATAGGGCCAGGGATAAGGGGTGCAGCCAGACAAGCTACCCGGGTCCGATCCCTGCACCACCCTATGGCGGAAAATTGGCCCCACCACACTGCGGGGTAAGTGCAGGGAGCCAGGCACATGGGCAGGTGGATGGCAGGTGGCCAGGCCCATCGCAGAGCCGCTGCCACCCCCCATCCGACAGCTGATGGGGAAGGGGAGCCCAGGAAGAACACGCACCCTCTTCCTAGGCTCCCCCCTGACCTCCCATCTGCTGTCCATTGAGTGGATCAGGGGAGAGGGGAGTCTGAGAAGAGCGCAGTCTCCCCTTCCCCCATCCACCCAACTAACAGCTGATTGGGGGGGGGGGGGAGCCCAGAGAAGCTGTGTGTGCGCCCCTCTCCCCATCCCGACAAACAGCTGACCAGGGGAGGGGGGTCCAGAGGAGCAGGCACTCCTCTAGACCCTCCTCCCCATGTCAGTTGTTTGTGAGGGTGGCAAGAGGGGGGTGTAAGCGCAGCTCCTCTTGACTCCCCCTCCTCCCAACAGCCCAGGGACTCCGGACCCCTGCCCTGGCTGTCAGTGACAGGCTCTAGCGCTAGTGCCTGCCACTCACAGCTTGCAGGGTTGCCCCGAGTGTAGCGTGGGGAAGCATGCCCGGCCACACGGGCTTGCTCTGCCCTGGGCAGCCAGGATGCTCTGCGACGCATCCTCAGGATTTCTTCACGAACGTGTCACGGAGCAAGCAGATGTTCACCTCACCCCAGGGCGAGGCAAACATCTGGCAGCCCTGGATACACAAGCCACTGCATCCCGTGGCTCATTTGCCCAAGGAAGGGCAAGGCTGTCTGGACGTCTTGTGTGGCTGCACCAAAAGTCTTCTTTCTAGCCTGGACTCCTTTGTTAGGTCCTTGCTTGCAGTACATGCTGGAGGTATTGACATTTCTCCTCTCCACTCCCACGGAATGAGCTAGCTACATTTCCAACAAGATCTACAAGAATGAAACCTGCTATATTTATAGCAGTGGCTCTCAATCTTCTTAGACTGCACTCCCCTTCCTCTGCTCTTTGTTACTTGATACCTCCCAAAAATGTAAATAGACTTTGCTGCTGCTACCCTAACTCCCCCAGCTCAAATGGCTGAACTGAGCAGCCTTGCAAAGTAGCACTGACTTGCCTGGTTGTTGAAAGAGTTTAGTTTGGTGGCTGGGTCAGCCATCTGAACTCAAGATATGGATGTGGGCTCCCCAACCCTAGCAGAACTGGGAGTTGGAAAAGGAACTCTGGATGGACAGGGCATAGAAGGGCTTTGGGGACAAGCCTGTGGGGGAGCTGTCCCAGGCAGAGGGCTCAGGCTTAAATACAGCATATAGCAAGTTCTCCCTGTTGTGAAGGGCAGCCCTTACCTCCGCCACATCAGGAGCTGAATGGATCAGAGCCCAGATGTAGCCGTTCAGCTCATCCTTCCTCCTCTCAGCTACTGCCTCTCCACGGGACCGGCCAATCACAAACCTGCTGGGGAAGCTGGGGGGTTAAGGGAGGTGCGGAGAGAAGAGATGTCTGTTAATTCCCCATTGCCTGAGCACAGCAGAAACCTACAAAAAGCAGCAACAGCAGCAACAGGATCCCCAATGAGCAGAGGGAGCAGGCTGGTGTGAGACCGCACACTCAGCAGTCACAGCATTAAAGAAGCTTGAAATATGCTGTCTGGAGCCAGTAGGGATTCTGGATGCCACCAAGCAGAGCTGGGTCTGGGTGGGTGCCACCCGATACTGGAGAGAAGAGAGGCAGGTAGAGTCTGGCCAGAGCAAACAGAGTCAAACTCCAGTGCAAACATCAAGGAGGCGAGTCATGGTGCTTGGTGCTCTCAGTACTACTAGCAGGCTGGATTTATTGTTCCTATCCGTTATATATTTTGTTACTATTTCATATATATAGTCTAGGGATTTTATTTATGTATTTATCCTAGGGCTTGTGGTTTGAATTATCTGTGGTAGGACCTCTCCTCCCTTTTGAGAGAGTGGAGCCCAGATGGCATAATTTGTGTTGAGCTACATTTTGTCATATGTTTGACGGCATTTTTGTTTATATTGTTTTTGTACTTTCTTTTCTTGTTTTCTTAGGATGTAAGTATAGTTGGACATGTGCGTCTCTTCTTTTTTTCTCTCTCTATTTTCTTCATTTGTGTAGGATGTACTTTTTATATTACAATGGTCATTGACCATGCACATTACACTAATTTGATTTGATGTGATTTGAACTCCAGTGAGTGACCAGTCAAATTCCAGGAGCCAGAAAGCAGAAAGAAGTCTAGTCCGCATGGAGCTAAAGCAAGCAAGCACGCGTGTGTGAAATCCCATGGTTCCCCTACCCCACCCCCATCTATATTGGTTCAGCCCAGAGTCAGGGTAAGCAGAACACCAAGCCTGCATGCCTACCAAATTCCAGAAAGGGCATGGGGAGAAGCTAACCTGGGCAGATGGGAAGAGGGGAAGAGGAGACGCAGCTTGTTGTGCAGCTCCTGGAACTCCTCAAAGGTGCGCTGGATATAGGTGACCTCGTAGGGGCTCTCTCGCTGCACCTTCACAATGTACGTCTGCAAGGCAGGGAAGCAGATTCAGAGGCCATCACAGTCCGGCACTGCCCTGGGACACCACTCCAAGAGCAGCAGGGACTAGATCTTGCTTCCAGCCCATCCTCCAGTTTTCCCTCCATCAGGGCCTCCCTCACCCCTCTGCCAGGGTGTCTTCCCCCAGCTCAGGGCACCAACACTCACGTAGCCTTTGCTGGGATTGAAGACCTTCTCGTGGCGGCAGAGGAAGACGCTGCAGATCCGCCCAGACACCTTGAGCGTGTGCGTGCGGGGGGCGAAAGAGAGTGTTGGCCGCGAGTCTGAGCCTGCAAACTTCATCTGTGCCAGGTTGTGGATGAAGAAGTTGAGCTTGGTGGCCACACTGCCCAGGCTCGACTCAATCAACCTACAATGGGGCGGAAGGAGGCAACATAGAAGTGAGGGCAGGCTTCTCCTTGCACTCAGGCCTTTGAGCCCCTAAGCTGCTCAGGCTCCTTGTTGAGGATCCTGGGACACCATTGGCCACTCCCTTCCCAGGATGTATGCACCCAAGCTCCCTCGGCCTCTCATTGGTGGAGACTAAGGGGCACTTTCACCATCTGAGGCCTTCCCCTCAAGGCCAGACTCAGAGGCAGGCAAAAGAGGCACTTGCCATGGGCGGCAGATTGGAGGGGCAGGGGCAGAAAATTTTCTAGGGGACCGACAGAGCCTGGGAAGCTTCTCTCAGGCTGGCAGCTGCCCACCTGCACTGCCCCTTCCCTCTGCCATAGGAGCACCACTGCCTGTCTTGCCCTTATGCTGCCCACAGCCAGGAGGGCAGGGGACCCCATAGAGAAGCTCCAGTCTATTCACCTGAGCCTGGTTGGCCCAGCAATACACTACCACGGGTGCTGCCATTCCTTTTCGGCTGGTGAGACAAAGCACACGGGCAAGAGAGCAGTTTGCCTTTTTTGAGCCACACTGTCGTCACCATTTTTACTCTACTGGAGCTGCTGGGACTATATTTCCCAGGATGCCCCAGTAGAATATAGCCCCAGCAGCTCGAGTAAAGATGACAGCGACAGTGTACGTGCATGCAAACTGCGCTATTGCGCGTGCTACACTGTCTGCAGGACCTCACAGCATGCCAGCCGGCTGCTCAGGCAGCCTCAAAGCAGCAAAGTTAACAATCTGAATGCAGGGGCAGCCTGGCTTAGGACAGAAGAAGTGCCTCCCCTCCCAAGGGATCCACAAATGAATGGAGGGGAGGCAGGGCCAGAGAGGCCCACAGGAATGGGGGACCATGTCCCCAAAATGTCCTGGAGGAGTGAGTGGCATTGTGTCAGGGGGCCGCCTGGGGGCTGAGCAGCAAGTGGGAGAGGCCCAGGGAGGTCAGGGGGAGTGGGCAGGAGCGAACAGAGAGGAGTGGAGCCATTGCCCACCAATGATGGAGCAGTTGTAGCAGGGCCAGGTGAGGCAAGGAACAGTTCTTCAAGACTGTTCCTGCTCTGCTTAAGCCTTCCTGACTGACCACCACAACAGCCCTCAAAGGCCAAAAAAATACCCCCCCCCCCACCTTTTCCCTCCTATTTCTTAGGATGGGATTACTCCTCCATTTCCCTTGGAGGCTTCCAGAGAGGCCAGAGGCCCTCTGGCTGGTTTAATTGTGTCTGTCTTGCAGGTTTGCGATGCCGTGTGTGTCTGTTCAACCCTGTGTTGCTTGGATTTTCAAAATGCTCCCTGGCAGCTCTCATGTAAACCACATAAAGAAGCAGCTGGAATTTTAAGGCACACACCATGGCTGCAATTCTGAACCCACTAAAATGAATGGCAAAACTCTCATTGGGCGTTCTTGGTCTAAAACACAGCAGAGCTTAGCCCAAATTGTCTTCCTCTCCCTCCCCACCCACCCCTTTTGGGACAAGCTTATTTTCTAAAGCCACTTGGTAAGGTTAACTCTGCTGCCAAAATCCCCGTGCACCTTCCTGGCAACCTCCAGTAAGCAGTGTGTTAAAAACTGAACATAAAAGCAGTACATGACCCAATTTTGGGGACTTTGGGGGGTAGCAGTCTGAGAAGAGCCTAGGGCTGGAAAAATCTTAAGTCTGACCCAGCTCCCCCAAGTAGAAGGAGAGGGGTACCCTTCTCTTCTCTTCCTGCACCAGCTGCACCCTTTTACCTGGTAAAGTAGGTGGTGGCATCAGCCTCCGAGTCCTGTGGCCTGAGGGCATCATAGACATACTTGAGATCCTCGAGGTCCGAGAGCTCTGGGATCCCACAGGAGAGCATCTGAAAAGTAGAGGTCCAATGAGCATTGGAAACCAGGCAGGAGGGCACAGGGAGCAGTAGCTGATCCTTGGGGGTGTGGGGAGCTCTAGAGCAGGAGTGGGGAACCTCCGGCCCACAGGCCAAATACGGCACATGGAATTTTGTTATACAGACTCTTTCCCATGAACTCAGCCCCTGCCCTGACTGCACAGTTCACCCCCTCTGTTCATCTTTACTTGTTTGTGCTGAATGTGCCCCTTCAGTCCCTCTGATCCATTCTCCCACTCTGAGCACCCCCCTTATGTCCCACCCCTCAGCAAGACTGCCGCACCTCAGCTCTCAGGTTCTTATTAAATATAGGAGTGACCTGTGGAAGGACTGCTGTACCTAGAAAGTCCTGCATCCCCTCAGAGATCCCTTATGCACCGTTACAAGAGGTCAGCCTCAGCACCACACAAATGGCTGGTCAAACACAGCACAAGGTTTAGGTCCCTCGAAGGAGAGCTCTGCAAGGGGGGCAGAGGGTGTGTGTAACAACTTTTCTCTCCCTCCCACCTGCTCCCACCCTCATTCTGCTTAATTCTGCCGTGCTGAGCCCCAACCCTGGGTTAAGGTTCAGTGTTGTGGGTGAAGCTCACCTGCTCCCAGCTAATCAGCCAGGCAAGATATTTTTTGAAGGCAGGTCCTGCTGAGGAGGATCCCACAGTGGGACTCTACCTTGGAGACCTTCCTCCCATCTCCTGCTCTCTGGGTGGGACTCTACATGTGAAGACAGACAGCCCCCAAGGGCTGGCAAAAAGGGGTGCACTCAAGTGACATAAAACACCGGGCCCTTCCTCTGAGTTTAGTATGTGCCTACGGTACATACTAAACCTTTTATTCGACCAGCTGTTAATAGAAATGTGCAAGCTTTTGGACCTTACAGGGTCCTTCCTTAGGTAAGTAGAAGCCAGACTTGCTTGAGGAAGGACCCTGTAAGGTCTGAAAGCTTGCACGTTTCTACCAACAACTGTTGGTCCAATAAAAGATATCATTCAAACGACTTTGTCTCCATCTCTGCCACTTGGGGACCAACACCGCAGCCACACTTTCTCCGTTTACATAGAACAGCTGCATGCTAGTGCTTTCCCTGAATGTCTATTTGAGCCACCATATAGGACAAGTGAGTAGCCACCACGTAGCTGTGAAATTAGGGTTTAAAATACACATTATGTTAGGCGAGTGTTTCCAGTACAAAACACTCAGTGTAACATGCATTAGCACCCCACATCTTGGAAAGGACAGGGCGTAGAGCAATGAGGGGGGAGGGGGAAATCACAGGTTCTGCGGAGGTAAGGTCATGCCCCTACACAGGGGTCAAGATGCACCTCACCTCCAGATTCCCTCCTCCCCAACCCATGCTGAGCCCTGGCTACAAAGGGCAGCTTGCTGTCTGGAGACTGGTAACAAGGCCTGGCGAGATCAAGCACAACGTGGAGCCTGGATCCATGCAGCATTGCAGGGAGCCTCACCAAGCCCAGCAGGTTGAGGAAGAGGTGGGTGTGCTTGCGAATCAGGTTGTAGGCCTGGCAGCACAGATCAACGAAGTCGTGGAAGCGGCTGGAGGGCTTGTCACCCCCATTGATGACGTAGGCCATGTCCGAGGTGAAGACGAAGGGGGCCCGATCCCTGTACAAAGGAGATGCATGCGTATCAGCATCAGGGAGGCACCGAGTGGGACTGACAGCTGCTTCCATGCACTAGAGCCCACTCGGATCCAGGTTCCATCTTATGAACATTTTACACCTTATAAAGCTGGCTTATACTAGCCGTAGAGCCCCCTAGAAATGCAGCCACGTCCATGCTGGAGGGCAGTTACCCAGGACCAAGCAGGGATGCTGGCAGAATTTACCTGGGGTGGGGTGGGGTGTCAAAAAGGAGCAGGACAGCCTCTTTGCCCCTCCCCTTTCTGATGTGGCCATGCCCCTTTCTAAGCCGAATGACATCATAATACTAGAAAGGGGGTGTGGCCACATCAGAAAGGGGAGGAGCAAAGGAGCTTTCCTGCCTAGGGTTGCCAGATATGCACATTTTTCCAGGACACGTATAAAAAATACATGTTGCAGGGTGCCAATGCCCTGCAACATTTTTTATTTTTTTTAAAATAAGTGTCCTGGGAAAGTTTGCATATCTGGCAACTCTATTCCTGCCTCCTTCTGATGTAGCCTCACCCTCTTTGAGCATCTTGACATCATGACACTTAAAAAGGGGGGTGACCATGTTGGAAAGAGGTAGGAGAGCTCCTTCTTCCCTGCCTATTTCCAGTTGGCCCTGCTCCCTCACCCCAAAAGGCTTGGAAAGGGTAGGTCGAGGTAGGAGCAACTGCACCCCCTTGTTGGCCCACATAAGACCTAGCCTTGCACCAGAGTTATTTTGCACATTTAGGCAGAGCCCACAGACTGTCCACCCCTACCCCCAAGGCTCCCATGCCATCTGCACCTAGAACACAATTCTCCGTGCACACCACCACCAAACCCAGGGCTCTGCTGCGGAGCTTTGAGAGCACTGCCTAGTCCATCAGCTGTTTATACAGAAGCCCCCACACCCTTGCTCACCGCTTGATGTTGCCAAACATCTGGGCATGGCCCAGGAACCTGCCAAAGTCAATGTGGAACATGTGGCCGGTGGTCTTGAGCATGATGTTGTCATTGTGCCGGTCGCAGATCCCCAGCACGTAGGTGGCCACACAGCAACCAGCGCAGGAGTAGATAAAATTCTCCACTGCCTGGGAGATGGAAGGGGAGGTTATTGCAGCGGATAGGAGTGGACTGGCAGGGATAGAGGTGGGCAACTCCA
>QEPC01005758.1:785672-796353 GCA_003113815.1 Sphenodon punctatus | reverse complement strand
GGGGGGGGGGGGGGGGGGGGAAGGAACAGCTAGCCATCAAGAAATCCCAGGGACAGGAGACGTGGTATGGAAAATAGTCCCAGGCTGTCTGTTTGGAGCACACTTGCCCTTGGTTGTAAGGGGCCAGGCTTCAGAACTGGAGTGTGCCAGAGCAGGACAAAGGGAGCAGAACAGAACAAGACAAGGAAGCAGAGTAGATTCAGGAACAGGAAGGGGAGCAGGATAATCCATCCAGCTTTCTGGTGCTACCAGCAAGCCTGAGATCCTGGCTGGCAGCCAACCAGGGAAGAGGGAGGGCCTAGCAGGGGCTGGGTCAGACAGGGGGGCTGTGGTCAGGCCACAGCAGGGAGGCCTCTTGGAGGGAGTGGCTGGGCCAGAGACCAAGGGAAGCCCAGCCCGAAACCCCAGGGGTGAGAATTCAAGACCTGGGTCCTGAGAGCAGCATGAACGGGAGGAGACTCATGCAACACACTCTCCCCTTGCCTGCCTTATGTCAGCTTCTCACGATCTGCAATACAAGCCCCTTGCCGTAAGTCCTGCTCTTGAGCAAAGCCATGTGCTGCACTATTCAGAAGCAGTGTGCGCTTGGGCTCATCTGAAAGATCTACAGTAGGAGTGGAGAACTTTTTACCGCCTGGGGGGGGGGTCACTTTGGAAATTAGTACAAGCTCTGAGGGCTGCACGGAAGTTGGGAGTGAGGATGCTTAAGGCTTGCACTCAGAAAGAGGAGAGCCTAGACTGTGGATCCATCCCCTCTTCCTGTGTGCATGCCTTCATCTTGGTTCCCTTACCCTGAGCTCAGCCTTCCAGTGCTTGGGGCCAGGAACTGGATCCAGGGGCCAAATAAAAGCTAGTCATGCACCACGTTTAGTCCCTGGGCCCCACCCCTGACCTACAGCAAGTGAACTAGAGCTAAAGTTATGAGCACATCCAGTCCTAGCACATATACTTGTCTCTACGTGTAGGGCAGAGGCTGATGAGCTTTTTGAACTAGCGAGCCACTGTCTACCTCAACATTTCTATCAGATCTCATGTCTCCAGTGGAGATGGTTTGGGTACATGCTAGTGGCAGGGAGCTAGGAGTAATTGCTTGGGGGAATGGGCCCATAGCTAGCCAGCACCCTGCCCTTCTTTTGGGCTAAAAAGAAGCCCAAAGCCCAGGTGAGGGCAACAGAGGATCAGGTGACCAGAAGCAGCATATGAAGGAGTTTCCAGTTATGGAGGACCACCAAGCAGAGGCAAGGCTTGGGACAGCCTCAGAGGGCATTAGCGTGTCTCAGGGGTTTCCCAAGGCAGAAGGGAGAGAGCTTGGGCACTTGCCAAGGGGCCCTGCGTTGTATGGGTTCATCCTGGAGGCGGCTGTCAGCAGGGTCATGCCAGGGGGCCTGATTAACAGCCCAACGTTGTGTGGGACTGCAGGTAGTTTAAGTTAAAGGCTTTGTAAACAGGATTTTTGTTGCTGGGACACTAGCAAAAATATAACCCTACTGAAGGGGTCTGGAATGGGGCAGATCAGTTACTAGGCTCCTTGCTGGCTGGGAGTACAAGCCCTGTGGGCCTCGCTGGTAATATGGGCCATGTCTTCGTCTAGCAGGGGAACCCCATAACGTACATGCTCTGGCTCTGGAGAAGCCACTGCCAGGACATGTATAACAGTCACACCCAAACCCCCCTTTGCCATAGCATAGACCACTAGCATTAGCTTTACTGCACTACAGGGCAGGGCCTGCCTTCAGCTGGAGGACTAATAAGGCCACACTTGAACAGCTAACTCAGTTTAATAAACCCCGAATTCACTTTTACCTCAGTATTATTTACACATCAAGAGACGATATTCAGGAGTAGGAGGTGAAATATGGACTCTGGAATAATCCAGAGCAGAAAAAAAATCACCTATTCTTTCTCTCTAAACCAAGTACCTTCTTTGGTTTAGTTTTTCTATTTGTGGTTTCCAAGCTTTCCTTTTTTGCACTGTTTCATATGCCAGGTCTGGGTATATTGAGATCTTATTTTCCTGGTATATCATCTCTTTAGTGGTTCTGGCTGCCTTTAATATTTTTTCTTTATCTTGGAACCTCAAGAAGCGGGCTATTATTGCCCTTGGGGGGGGCTTGAGCTCTTGGTTTTGGCCTGAGGGATCTGTGTGCTCTCTCGATTTCCAGTGAGTGGAGCTCTTTTTTATCTGGGAATATTGCTTTTAACATTTTCAAAAGGAGCTCCCCTGCCCCGTTTGTTTCCTGCTCTTCAGGGATTCCCAGAAATCTCAAGTTATTTCTTCGAGACCTATTCTCTAGGTCCTCCAGTTTCTCTTCTAATGCATTCACATTTTCCTCTATATAAGTGATCTTTGGAGCTTGTAAGTTATCTTGATCTTCCAGGTCACTTATACGTTGTTCTATGGCCTCCACCCTTTTATTGAACCCCTCCATTTGCGTTTTCATTTCCAACATATTCTCTCTAATTGATTTAATGCCTTCTTTGTTGTAAGCCAGATCCTCCTTAATTGCTTTAAACAGCTCAAGTACTTGCCCTAACGAATCGGGATCCCCCGCTTCTGCCCGCGGCGTTCCGTCCGCCATTTTAAGCTGCCCGGTGTCTGTCTTTCTTGTGCTTCTTCGGGGGAGGCAATACCGGTCAATTGTGGATTCTGACTCCTTTCTTTTTGCCTGGCTCATTCCTTTTAGACTTATTCTTTATTGCTGGTTTCTTTTAGGATGCTTTTGTTCGCAGTTTTACTGATTTTAACGGGCGTGGCGGTGGGAGCGCAGCCTCATGCGACCTATCGCTTGCGCATGCCCATTCAGCCCCCCTGTACCTTCTAATCTGAAAGTGCCCAGGGTGACACCTACCCCTGCACGCCTTGCAAACAAAGCATTCCAGGATGCAGTCCATTGAGCTCTCAGCAGGGCAGACACTTTACGCTGCAGCCCGGGAATGGTTTGTAGACCATGTTTGCCCAACCAAAGGCAGAAAGGGCTCATTTTAGAAGGTACTTCATTTTAGAAAGAGAAGGAGATTTTCTGCTCTGGATTATTCTAGAGTGCACACTTCAGCTCCTACTCATAAATATCATCACTTGACATGTGAATAATACGGAGGTAAAAGTCAGGGATTTATGAAATTGAATTTTTTGTTCGAGTGTGGCTCCACCAACCTGAAGACTTTATTTGGCTCCTCTCCAACACTGCCCTGCCGCCCCACCCCCTCCCCAAGTCTTTCCCAGCCTCTCTACGCCCTCCTTACCTTCTCATACTCATCCTCCTTTGGGTTGTGCTTCTGCAACCAGTCCGCCAGGGGGCGATCTTTGAAGGAGCCGGTCACCCCATGCTCCACTTGGATCTTGCGCAGGGTCTCTGCATTGGGAATCATCTCCACCATTCCTGGAGACAGAGTGAGCAGCTACAGGGCCAGCGCCGGGGATCTGTCCAGTTCCCCAATCCCACCAGCGATCCCAGCTGCTCCACCGTTCAGGTCCACAGGCCACAGATTCTGGACACTACAGATCTTGGGGGCTGACTTGGATACATCCTGACCTGATTGATGGTCAGAGGGACTGAGCACCCCACTGCCTCCTAGTTAGCCTGCGAGAGCTTTTCACTGTGAAGCAACAGCTCTCTTGTGGCCAAAATGTAGGATGGATAGAAGATATCCCCCTTCACTGCTGTGGGGCAGGGAACCATGTCAACCGCTCATCCAGCACCCACAGAGAGACACCCAGTAAAAGATCCAGCAGGAAGAGCCTATATTATGAGCTGGAAAAAACAAGGTATCATCCATCCTAGTCCTGCAGCCACAGCCTCTTCAGTTCAGAGCTGGCTGGAAATCTTAGGGGACATGTGGGATGGAAATGTGGAACCCGAGAGAAGCCCGACTGGCCCTACCAGGTTCAGTATGGGTGCACTGCAAGCCCAAGCTGCTCAGTTGGGCTCCCCGGCAGCAGGAGGAACCACGCAACACAGAGCCCCATGGGGGAGGGGCCACATAAAAGGGGGGAGGGTTCTTTAGCCCCACCCCTTTTCTGACATCACTGCACTTCAGGGGCATAGCCGTGCTGGAACAGGGTGGCGCTATGGCATTCTCAGCCTCTTTCTGATGTGGCCCCACCCACCATGGAGAGCAACGATGTTTGTCATGGCGATCCATGGGAGGGGGTGGGCCACCCCAGCACACATCAGGCTTGGGCCCAAATTCGCAGCACAAGGAAGGTTCTGATCCCAGCTTCAGTGGAGTGACAGCACCCAAGAATGACTGGCGGGGGTGGGGAAGGCTGCCATAGTCCTTGGCTCCGGACTTACCCCGGCCGCGGCCTGTGGAGAAACAGCGGAAAATGACCATGCGCATGTCCAGCCCCTCCTGCACCCAGATCTTGTTCATAATGCGGATCATCTGCAGGGTGAGCATGTCCTGCCGGAGGTCGTCTCCACACTGGGGACACACAGAGAGAATGTAGCCAAGACAAGAGTGGCCCCAGGAATGGCCCGGCTCTCCCACCCTGGGAAAATCCCTCTCAGAGCTGAGCACTTTCACATGCAATTCTCCTTTAACATAAAACACCGTCTCGCATTTCAAAGGATAACATCAGCCCAAGCCCAACCCCAACACTCCCAACTGCTGCTCTGATAAAATGGCTGAGGGCCAAGAGGACACTCTTAATAACCCATGTGTGGAGTTTTAAGGAGCCAGGAACATTAGGAGTTGAGCCAATGTAGCTCAGTGGATAAGGTGTGGAACGTGGATGTAGGAGACCTGGTTTCAAATCCCATCTTAGCCATGAGCTCACTGAGTGGCTCTAGGCAAGCCATTCTGTTCCACCAGGCCTTTGGAGAGGGAGACAGGTAGGGTGGGTTGGGCTAGGGGAGGGGTTTTGGTTCTGCCCCTTTTAGCATATTTTAAATGAATTTAAAGTTGTAAATTGTATATTTTAATTCTGATTTTATGGAGATTACTTCAGTGTAAGCCACCCACATCTATAAAATGGGGACTGACTTACTTCACAAGGTTGTTTTGAGGGTGAACTAGATAAGGATTGTAAAGCAGTTTAAACACTGAAAGTGCCAGAGAAACGATCATTAACAACGAACCATCTGCAGGCCATTACAGACTGTCCAAGGTGGAGCAGAGAGCCACATCACTTCTTGACTGGACTGTAGGGAACAGCTAATCAGACAAGCCTAGCAGGTTTCTTCCTCCTGTTCCTTCTAGAATAGAGACTAAGGCGGCCAAGGAATGGACCCAAGCAGCATCTATCAGTCGGTTTGTTATTTCAGCACGGCTCAGGGGTCCCAACCAAAAGGGAAGCTTGTTGTGCAGTGGGAAATGGGGACTGCCAGGCTGGAGTGGACCCGTACTCCATCTAGTCCAGTGTCCTGTCTCCAACAGCAGCCATTGTGGTGCTCTGTGCAGAGTTCCTCCCTCCAAATCCCTCCTCAAAACCCACCTCTTCCGTCAAACTTTCGCTGGCTCCTCGATCCCCTCACCCCCTTGCTGACTTATCCTGAATCATCGTATCTTGTGTAACATTAAATGAGTAACTACACCTTGTAACTAAGCCAAGCATGTGCACCCGAGACCTCACAAGTTCATGTATGTATCCTTGTCTCTTCCTCAGTGCACCCCGCCCCTTGTCTCGCTTAGATTGTAAGCCTGCTGGGGCAGGGACCGTGTCTCTTTCTTACAATTGTAAAGTGCCAGGTACGTTTCTGGCGCTATATAAATGCTTAAGAAATAATAATAATAATTTGAGTTAATCAAGCCCCACAAAGGTCTCATCCTAATCTCCAGTAGTTAGCAATTGGCTATAGCCCTGAAGAATGGGGTTTTCTATCCCTACCTAGAGCTAGTCTCCCTCCATCTGGACTCCGGATGTAGATGTCGGTTTTAGAGCCCTGCGTTCCAAACTGAGCCTGATGGGATCCAAGGGATCCCGTTCAGCTCAGTTCTGTTCGGGAGCCCTCCTGAGCCAAGCCCTTCAGACTCCAGCTGGGTTGGGCTCCCCATGGGCAAGACGGCCCTCATGCCACTGTCATGGCACTCTGGGGGTGGGACCATGTCAAGTAAAGGGTGGGGTGATGCCTTAACCCTGCCCCTGCCCCATGATGCATTGTGAGAGAAAGGCCACCTCTATCACATCAGGCTTGGGGGTAGGAGAACATGGCTGTGCTGCAACCGGGCTCAGGGGTCAGTCTCGATGCAGTTGTGGGGCTCAGGTCTGGCTTTTGAGCTCATGCAGGGATCACACTAGAGCCCTTTTAACAGCCTGTCAATTCTTGGCTTCAGCACCATTCTTTAGGACCCCATTGCCTAAAATAAAGAGGCAGCTTGCAAAGGGTATGAAACGCTTCATCCCTGCAAGGGGGTGGGGGAGGGGAGGAGAAATTAATCCATGTGTTTTGTTCACACATCCTTGGAAGGAATAGGGATAGCTAGATGACGGGAGATCTCCCATTGGCTAACAGCCTGCATGGTAACCACCCACTGCTCTCCCAATATCAGCTACAGGAAGGGAGGGTTGCAGACCCCACTGGAGATGCAGTGGCAAGAGGGCTCACCTTAAAGATAACACGGATGTTCTCCCCGAGGGGATCGACGTTCTGGAAGGAGAGCTTCAGGGGGACGGCATTGGAATTGAAGTAAGAACAGTCCTGCAACAAGGGAGAAATGTAGGAGTGGGATCAGGAGCTGCCAGTGCTGCCCTGGAGCGGATGTGCTAGCGGCATGCACGACTAGCGCTTCCTAGCAGCACTAAGTTCTCAAACCCTTGGGGCAGGAATCTGCTCCCGCCATGCCATCCCCGACTTCTTTCCCCATCACCCACACTAGATGGCTCAGATTCAGTCCAGACACCTCCCACTCTGGTGCCACTCATCTGGCTTGTCCTGCCACCACCAAGCCAAGCAGTGGGATCCTGTGCAGGCTCTGCTTAGAGTCCAGGGCATTCTCATGTCTGACACTCAGGATAGGGGTCTGGAGCCAAGGACTCCTCCACCCCATATGTGCCCACTGGGGGCAACTTATCCCTGGGCCCACCCAGGCTGCCAGCACAAGCTGGAGGAGGCATAGAGATCAGGGTTCAGACACTGAGGTTTGATGGTAGGGGAGGAGCACGTAGGGCTAAGAGTGCAGGACAGGAGTGCATCTGGATTGGGGTGGGGAGGCTACTGGGTTGGTGGTCAGGAGGACCACATGGAGTTCAGGCAGTTTGGGAGACACAGTATTGCTCAGTGGAGGGTGGGAGGGAGCATATCAGTTAGAGGATGAGGAAGCCAATGTACAGATGAAGCCCCCTGATCTGCCCTCTGAAACCTAGCTTGCCTCCCTGTCAGCATCCTCAAGCAGGGATTAGATTGGCACCAAGAGCTATAGTGCCATTTATCCATGGGGTTTCCTCCAGCCCAGCAGAAAACCACGTGAGCCTCCTGGGAAAAGCAGCACAGCTGATAGTTGGGTGTGCAGCTGCCCTTTACACATAAACAGGAGGACGCAGCACAGGCCCAGCTGGATCCAAATGAAGCTGAAATATATACAAGGTCCAGACCCAAGATCTAGTCTCTGCAGCCCAGGGTCAGAACTGGAGAGTTGGGAAAGGACCCCACAAGTCATCTAGTCTCAATCCCCTGCCCCGAGGCAGGATACCCTCTGCTTAATGCATCCCTGACAGATGCCTGTCCAGTCTCTTCTTGAAAACTTACAGGGAAGGCGATTCCACAGCCTCCCTAGCAGCTCATTCCACTGCTGAACTGTTCTAACAGGGAGGAAGTTTTTCCTAACATTTAACTTAACCCGACCTCCCTGCAGTTTAAACCCATCGCATCTTCTCCTATCCTCAGTGGCAAGAGAGAACAAGCGTTCTGTGTCTTGTTTATGGCATCCTTTAAAATATTTGAAAACTGTCAATATGTCCCCCCTTTAATCTTCTCTAGGCTAAACATGCCGAGTGCGGCCAGCCTCTCTCCATAGATTTGTATTCTAGACCTGCCTCGATCATCTTTGTTGCTCTCCTCTGTTGACATCCTCCTTGAAACATGGAGCCCCAAACTGAAGCCAGTGCTCCAAGAGAGGTCTGACCAGTGCTGAGTGGAGTGGTGCTATAATTTCCCAAGTCTTGGACAGGGTGCTTCTGCTTGTAGAACCCAAAAGGACATTGGCTTTTTTGTCTCGACACCCTGAGGGCCTGAGACACTGGAGACCTCTCTAGAGAACGGAGAGGGAAAGGAAGGAACAGCTCCCCACTACCTGTTGCTCTACCTGGCACTAGCCCGAGCGCTTATAGCAGGTAGATTTGCCCCATGGCCTGTGCTCAGGCACTCACCCTGGGTACGATGCCCTTCACCAGTAGGCTGGGGCTCAGCGGCAGGCGGCAGGAGCCATTGACATTGAAGAACTGCTTCACGTCCTCCAGCCCCTCACGGAGAATGGCCTGTTGGAGACAGTGGGAAGGATTGAGCACCACCCCACACTGCCTGCTGCTTCATACCCAGTTCCAGCTCCATCCCTTCCCAGGGGAAGTCTGGGCTCAGTCGCCCCAGGCTGGAGGGAGCTGCCTCACAACTCCTTCCCAATAGGAGCCTCCCTCTTTCTCTCAAGCCAGTTGAGTGTAGCTGGCACCTTGCCTCACAGTCCCCCCTGCTGTTGGATTTAGGCAGCAGCACTGAGCAGGCCCATCCATATGCTCTCAGCCGAGGGACAAAGGAGTCATGACTTGTCCCAAGGCATTGCAGAGGAGGAGGTTTATTAAATATATATACATGTCACTCTTCCCACAAAGGCTTATGACAGCTTACAAACAACAACAGTCTTACAATCAATTAAATAAAAACTCCTTAACCCCCCCCAACCCTTTCTCCAGCTCCCCCACCCCCCCATCCTACCCAACCCTATCCCTGCCTGCCAAATGCCTGGCCAAATGCAAATGTTCAAGTGTTCTGCTGTCCAAGGAGGGACTGTCTTCAAGAGGGACAAAAACGGAAAGAACTCTGCGGCCAGCACTTATTGCACCATGACCTACAGCGCTTTTTGCTAGAAGCCGCCGAGATGGGCATAGCTGGGAGCTCCTCGCAGTCAGTAACCCAAAGCACCTCCTATGTCAATGGCCGGATCTAGCTGGGAGCTCCCCTCATGACCAGCTTCTCCTCACCCCCCCCCCCCCCCCCCCCCCCCCCAGCCAAGGCACATGCCACACACTGACCTGTCGTGAGGACGGTGTGCCCTCCCGAACCTGCTGGGCCAGCTTGGCCAAGGTGTTAACCAGCCAGCATTGCCGGTCAAACTCCTCCCGTAAGCCCTTGCCACAGCAGCAGAGCAGGGCAGCCAGCAGGTACTGGTAGCGGATGCTGAACTGGGAGTCCTTGAGGCCATCCTTCAGCAACCTGGGCAAAGAATGGAGCACCAGAGGGAGGGTCAATGCAGGAGAAGCTCCCACCTACTCCACCCATGCTCTCCCCCACTGATCCTCAATGGCGTGGGATCGCAGAAGCCTCCAAACACCATAAGCCAGAAGGGACCCTGGATTAGAACAGCCCCATCTCCCACAAAGCTTTTGCAATCTACAGCAGGGGTGGCAAACCTCCGGCCCATGGGTCAAATCCAGCCTGTGGTTGGTTATTTGGCCCCTTTCCAATTCCTGTATCTGGCCCATGGATCCAGTCTCTACCCTCAAGCACCAGCATGTTCACGGGGAAAGGACTGGAGATGAGGGCATGAACTTGAGGATAGGGGGATGGATCCAAGGTATGGATCCATAATCTGGGCCCTCCTCTGAGCACATCCCTTGTTCACAACTCCTATCCAGCCTGCAGAGCTTATACGGATTTTCAAAGCGTCTCCTAGTAGCAGCGCCTGGGACAGGCATAGCTGGGAGCTCCTCACAGATCCAGCACTTTTCCTCCAGCAGCAGGTGGTGGTGGGTTGTGTGCGTGTGTGTCAGTCAGAGGCTGGCACAGCTTAGACTTGCACACATGGCCAGTCAGTCTCCAACCTCCCTTCTCTCTAGCTGCAGAGCAGGGAAAAGGATCTCCCTTCCTGGTGTTCAGAGATTTATGAGCAGAGGAGATTCTGGGCTATCCAGCAGGTGGAAGCTGCACTCATGAATTCAGACTATAAATAAGCTGCAAAACTTATCAGGGAGGGGGAATGACCCACTGGAACAAGTCATCCAGTGGTGTGGGGAACTGTCAACGATGGTTTGGAGTCTTGAGATTTAAAGACTAGGTTCTCTCTCCAAGAGACACTCCATCTCAGTTAGAGTTCTGGGCTCAGGACAGGGATAGCTGGGTGAAATTCTATGGCCCGAGCTGTGCAGGAGATCAGATTAGATGATGAATGTGGTCCCTTCTGGCCTTTGAATCAGGTCAGTAGGGAAGCCACGTCCACAGCAATGTTACCAGAAGAAATAATGGGTGACCCTCAGATCGAAGATGGCTCGCTTCATGAGAAACCGCCCCAGGGGGCTGTCCAGGTAACACTCGTACTTCAGAGCCTGGGAGAGGAGAAAACGGCATTAATAGGATATCCTGTTATTATTATCATTAATTAATATCCTGTTTCCCCCCCCATCCTGCATTCTCCCCCACCCTGCTGCATCCCACCCCTCCTCAGCCCCCAACAAACCCCACAGCCCCCAACAAATCCACCCCTTCCCCCCCACAGCCCCAACAGACACCCACCCGTTCCCCCCACACCCACC
>QEPC01005758.1:759650-783770 GCA_003113815.1 Sphenodon punctatus | reverse complement strand
TGGGAACTCCTTGCTGCTGGGTTGTGCCAGTGTTTCCCTGTGCTTGGGGTTTATACATTATTCATTTTAAGCTTGAAGTGCATTTTAGACTACTGTGTTTTCTTCCATCTTCTGATGTTCACCCTGGGAACTCCTTGCAGCTGGGTTGTATCCTGGCTCCGCCTACCGTTGCCCTGGCTCCGCCCACTGGCTCGCCGGCCCACCGGCGGCAAAGCCGCCAACAGGCCGGATCGCCTTACTGCCCCTCCAAACTAAAAAGCCACCAGCCAGCCCTGCCTATGGGCTAAATCAAGCCTGCAGCTGGTGGTTTTGTTTTTGTTTTTCATTTGCCACCTTTCCAGTTGCTGGATCTGGCCCAGGAATCCTACCCCTACAGTCAGACACTGAAAGAGTGATCTCAGGAGAGGAGAAAAGCGATGAGGGCAGGTCCACAAGGATAGGGGATGAATCCAGGGCACAGATCCATGATCTGGACCCTCCCTTTTCTTTCCCCCTTAAGTTCTCCCAACTCCTGTCTGACCCGTGGAGCGTGTACGGATTTTCAAAGTGACCTGTGGGAGGGAAAAGACTCACACGCCTGTCCCATCTAGCACTTGAAAGACAAACTGCAGTCCCTGCCCCGTGAGGCTTGCAGGCCAGCTGAGAGGCAGCTCTGAACACCGGAAGAGGAAAGGGCAATGCATGAAAGAGTTTGTCTATCTATCAGTGCAAACCCAGCAGTCTAGCAAGCTGTAGAACAGCCTTCTGTAGGGTGGCTAGATATGCAAATTGTAGAAGACGCTTATGAGAAATACAGGTTGCAGGGCTGCACTGCAACCTGTATTTCTCATACGTGTCCTGTAAAATTGCACATCTGGCCACCCTAGCCTTCCCATAGGCAGTGGGGCCAAGACACTGGGAAATGGACTCCAGCGAGCAAACCTGCTTTGGGTGGGACTGAAAGGAACTTTAAATGGCCTCTCCTCTCCATTTCACATAACATTGATCAAACAGCAACTGGCCAGGTAGCAGTGCTGCCACACGTGTCAGCCTAGAGTAGCAAGTAGTTACCATGTCACACCCACCTGTCAGCCCGCCACATTACCTCCTGCATTGCTCTGGAAGGGAACAGGGATGAGAGGGAAGTACACAAGGAGCCCTGCCCCTGCAGACAATGGGCACCATGGGAACTGCCCCTTACTACTGGTTTCTTCCACATGTATCTGTTACAACAGGGCATCTTGCTACAGTTTAAGTGGCCACCATTTGCTACCCGACACGTTGCTACCCCAGCATGTCTTCCAGACCCTGTCACTGCTGCTACTTTGCCAAGTCAAGTCAGCTTTATTGAACACTGACTTTTGCCATGACTCAATAAAACTATGGACAAATTCAAATTCCAAAATTCATGAAGTGCTCAATACAAACCACAACAAACTAAAATAAAAACATGTATCACAAAAAGTTTAACTAAAACTTCTGGTCAAAGGCCGATAAGTCTAGAACATCTTTAAAACAGGATAGTGGTACAAAACGAAAGACCTGCTTTGCCAAGCCCACTCACAGCTGGATGCAGAAGTCCCAGCTTCAGCCTCTCCCTTGACAGGGTTGGGGCTGATAGGCAGCAGCAACTCACTATCAAACTTAATCCAGCCCTGAGCAACGGCTGGCAAAGTAGGGGTAGGAAAGGGGCTGGTGGAGTCCTGGAGGCTTGATAGGGCAGCTCCATCAGCCCCTCTGAATACCCCCCACATTACAGGATCAAGGGGTGGGACTCCCCAAGGCAGAATCAAGCTCAATAAAGTTCCCCACTCGCACTGCCATTAAGCACTGCTCTACACGCCACCTTCAGCCCATAATTAGGGGTCTGTAGTTTTGGAGGAGAAGGATCTGGGTTCTGCCCTTGCTAGGAAGCTCCAGAAGCCTCTACAGTGCACAGGGTGCCTGCAGATATTGATTCTCTAGCTCACACTCCTGGTGCTACTAGCCTCAGACAGGAAAGGCTCCAGCCTCCCTGGGAAATGAGACTCCCCAGTCAAGCCTTGCTTCCAGCCTATACCCCGCTCACCTGTACCAGCTGAGGCAGGTAGTCCAGCAGCTCGGTGTCGGAGATGGAGTCAATCCACTGCACGGCCGTCCTCCTCACCTCCTGATCTGGGAACCTGCAGCCACAAGTCACACCAGTGAGAATAGAGCAGCTCTCAACAGGCTCTCCCCACCCATCCCACCAGACCCAGCTGCTACTACTGCCACAGGGTTCCTGGGGGTGATGGAAGAGCAGAATTGCAGGTCCTGGTTCCCAGGTAAACAGGATGCCACTGGGAGCATCTGATGGCAACTTTCGCCACAGCACACAGGAAGCAAAGAGAGCTGCCCTCCAGAAAGTGGCAGAAACATAACATTGATTGAGTGCCAATGGATCAGGGGCCTTCAGAAAACCTCTCCATTGGTCGCCCATGGAATGGCGCTTCGTGGGATTCCCCTACTGTCCTCGCTGACAGCAGCCAATACTCAGCAGGCACTGCCCACCCTGTGCTATATTTACCACCCCACCCCAAAGCTTGAGCAAGCATCAACCCCTCATCTCTCATGCTCAACAAGTGCCCATTCACCCCCTCACCCATGTACCCCTAGCAGGTTCGCCAGGTATTTTGCAAGTGAACAGTGCAGGAACTGCCTACTGACAGAGCACCCAGTACCTTGGCCTTGCCTCCCTATCACAGCATATCCCACTTCCCCACAGCCCTGCGTCCTTGCTTCCCTGTCTCCTAGTCTCAGTGCGCCCCACCCTGGCAGCCCCAGGACAGCAGTTTCTCCACACCTGGCCTAGGGTCTGACCATTGTAAACACACAATGCTTAAGAGGACCCTTGTGGTAGGTAGATGTGGGATAATCTGTACTCATGCAAGTCTCCTCCTAAGCCCCAATGGCTAGAGGTTGGTTTTAGAGAAGCAGGAGATACTATAGACTGGGATAGCTATGGATAACCCTATCATTCCCACAGGCATCCTAGCTCTCTCCCCCAAACGTGGGCCTGTACATCAACACACAGCTCACAGTTAGGATCATTTTGGATTCAGACGTCAGAATGCCAGTCCTGTGAGAGGCAGAAGCTCCAGCTCTGCTAACTGGCCAAGAGGAGCTACCTCCTAGTCACCCACAGCAACACCCCTCCACCCCAAACAGCAACAGGCACCCAGGGAACTGGCTTACGTTGCATGCAGGAGCCCAAGAGCATCCTGGTGGTTCATGTCTGTCCATTGCTTCAGCAAGGCATAGATGTCAGGCAGGCAGGCCCACTCCCAGCTGGGAGCACTTGCGAGCAGCAAAGGCAATGAGCCAGGCTCCGAGTGACAGTAATAGCGCTTCTCCCATAGGTGCTTCCGGTCAGCCTCAGTCAGCCTGGGGTGGCAGAGCAGAGATACAAACATCAATGCTGGGAGAAAGGTGAGGGCATTATCTCCAATGTACTGAGAGGGAAGGACTTGCTTAGGGCTACAGAGCAGAGCTTTCAAAACAATGAAACCACTCCAGATCTACACCAGTGTTCCCAAAAAGCAGAATTTGGTCCTGGGATTCTTGGTGTGGCACCAAGGAATACATGGTATTGCTTCAAGTGACCACCAGAGGGCGGCAAAGTCACCCCAGGAACTGCCTCTTGGTCTCTTAAGCCTAGGTGTCTATCTAGTGGCTATGAGACAATCCTTTCTCTGCAGGAAGGGAACTGTATCAGGTGGCTAATCAGGAAAGGGAAGTGGATTCAGCCCAGGCCTAATGGAATTAGGAGGTCAGCTGGCCAGGGCAAGAGACGGAAGGGAAGTGGTATCGATTTCTCCAGCTGAATCTGAGTGGGGGATGGGACAGGGAGATGGTACAATAAAGCAGGTTCAGACACCATCCCTGGGCCTGGTGCTCTGCAGTTCCTGACCCCATGCAAGCAGTCAGCATAATCCTCTCGTACAGCCACTGAGTGGGTAACAGCCTAGCCATGGGGCTGGGAGCCTCAATGTGGACAGAGCACGGGGTTTGCTTGCCAGGACTCCAGACCCCAGCAAGACAGGACAGTGTCTGTCCATCCCTTCCTGGGGTGCAGATCCAAATTTTACACCAGCTAGCATTGCCAGATCAAGGGGGGATTCAGACGTTCTGATTTGTGCGATTTTTTAAAAAAAACGAATGTTTCATGCCTGTCTGAACACTTAAATTTGATTAAATGGAGTCAATATCGCACTAAAGCAATGCGTGTTGAAAAGCTACTCAAACCTACCTTTTTGCTGTCCGTTTTCAATAAATCCGCACTTAACAGCAGTGTGAAAGCAACATCGTACTGGTTTTAACTAGTGTGTAATCTTTTCTGATGTGAATGCAACCGTGCTTCCAAGTGCGCTGTTTTACTCCTGCCCCTACCGGAAGCAGTGAGACCAGCTGGAGCCCTGTAGTTGCCTCGCTGGGTGCAGGCTGCAGCCAGCTTCTCCCCAAAAAAGTTCTTCCCCTCCATGTTTCCCCTCCATGCTTCTCCCCAAAAAAGTTCTTCCCTCCAAGGGACTTTCAATCATCTGCCTCTGCCTCTACCGTAGTGCTGCAGCAGTAGCAGCAGCGGGATACCGGAAAGAAACCAGGGAGAGAATGCGAGGGGCTTCTTTCCAGCAGCCTCAGGCTCTCCCTCTTTACTCCCTGATTCTACAAAGTAGCAACCTTTGCTACAAAGGTTGTAGCAAAGGTTGTTGCAAAGTTTGCAAAGTTGCAGCAAAGGTTGTAGCAAAGTTGTACTTTGCTACAAAGTAGCAACCTTCTGGCTCCCCACAGGCCACTTCCTGTAACTGAACCGTACTGAGCAGCCGGGTAAGCACGCACTACAAGAAGGTCTGAATGCATTATTTCGCTGTACTTAAAATCGGTATGGCATGCATGTGAATGCAACAGGACTTGTTAACAGCGAACTATTGAGAACCAGTTTTAAAAAATCCAGATAATTGCTGCATGTGTGAATTCGCCCCAAGTTTTAAAAATAAGGGATACTGAAATAAGAGTTCCCCATTCATTCCACGGAGCTGTGGTGTTCAGAATAAGGGATATCCATTCTGTAAATAAATGATACCTGTTATATCCTATAGAGCTGAACGGCTCTGAAATAATGGACACTCCCTTAAAATAAAGGCTCCTTTAGCCGCCCTACCACCAGGGCATACGAGCAGGGGTAGCAGAGCTGTGTATGTGGGGCCTGGAACAAAAGAGAGGACTGGGGGTTGAAATGGAGGGGCATCAGTGGAGCTGTGGGTAGAAGGCCAGGGCCCAGCAGAAGTACTAGGGGTTGGAGTAAGAGTACAGCTCTGATAGGGACTCAGCACTGGTGTAGCATGGTGGCAGGATGGGGGTGAGGCAGACAGGGCTACAGGCCAAGGGGGGGGGGAGCAAGATAAGAGAACTGGGGAAACAGTGGGATTGGACAGTTAGAATATAATCACGGATACTCCCAGCTAAGGGGGCTGAGGGGCAATGAAAGAACTGGGTGGGGAACTCCCAAAGGGGGGGGGGGGGGAAACCAGGCATGAGGTGGATTGTCAGAACCAAGCAGGGAGAGGTGAGCCAGGAATGAGGGGCACTGGTGGAAATGGGTGTGAAGCTGAAAAGATAAGGGCAGTGAGCCAGGGGTAGGGGGCACTGGCAGGGCTAGCCCAGCTCCATTCGCACACCCTCCCCTTTGTGATCATTAGGAATTTACCCAACTCAGCCAAGGCTGAACAGATGGAAAGTGAACGCGCTGCCTGAACCAGCCCCAGAGCAGGCAGGCAGGCCGGCCAGGCGCTGCCCTCTGCACAATGGCAGGAAAGGCTGGCTGCCTCCTGCCCATTCCCAGATCTGCTCCCTCTTCCTCCAGGAAGTGGGGCATTTTGGGCAGACATCAGCTAAGTGGGGTGTGAATGTGAAACAGAGGGACAGCCCCACCCCAAATCAAGTTCCTCTCCCACCCTGCAGACTGGGGAATGGGACTAGGAGCTGTCAGGAAAACATGGGGCAGCACAGGCCTTTAGGACTTCTCTCCAAGAGCCCCAAGCCCAACAGGTTGGTGGCATTTTCAGCAATGGGTCTGACTAGCTCATTCTTAGACACCCTACATTCTGCTACCTCTTCTCCCGTGCCTCTCCCTCCTCTGCTAGAGGAGAACTGTGGGGGGCCAGCCACAGAGCTATGGGTGGAGGGCCAAGGCAGAAGCACTAGAGGGCTGGGGTGTCAATGCCTCCTAGTCTTCTTGACAGGTAGGAACTCTGGTATTGCAATCCGGGAAGCCAGGGCACAATGGGAAGCAGCAAGGATGAGCTCAGTAAAGGGTCACTTGGGTCTTATCAGTCTTGCCTGGGGTTAACTGAGGGGGGTGGGGCTCTTCCCTACCCCAAGGCTCAGCATGGGTGCTGGAGAAGGTGCATGCCCCCTGCTCCCATCCACAGTGCCACTGTCCTACTGGGCCAAGGCCTTTTCTGCACCCTTCCCTCCAGTCTTTAGTGTATATTTACCCTCCTGCCCCACCTCAAGGCAGGGCAGAGCTATCTGCCTCCATGGAGAGTGGAGGCCCAGAGAGACTAAGGCTGCTTGCCCATGTTAAGGGGGGGGGGGACTTACAGACTTATGACAGGGAAACTTAAATTTTGCTCTGAAAGCGGGCGTGGGGTGATAAAAGATTTTCACGTTGGTTTCAATCACCGATGACCAAGCTGGTTTTTGAGCCCAGTCAACAGTGATTGAACACCAGAATTGCCCAATGACGCTGTTACCCCCCGTGCCCATGTTCAGAGCAAAATGTAAGTTTCTCTCTCGTACATTTCCCGCCCACCCCTCCTCCAGCAACATGGGCAAGCAGCCTTAGTGACTTGCCCAGGGTCACACACAGAGAATCTATGTTGGAGCTAACCTGCAGCCTGGACCCCAGGCTAGAAGCCTCCTCCCTGGACCAGCCTTTCCCACTAGGATGGAATCTCTTCTCTGGCTCTGCAGCCTCTCCACCTGCAGGATGCTTCTGGAACAGTGGGTGTTCAACAAGATGGTAGCTGACATTTGCTCATTTATTAGATGTTCCCTCCCCCCGCCACTTAGCCGCCACTGATGACGGGATCCTCAGAGCATGCTGCGTGCCCACGTCCATCATGTCAATTGGGTTGCATGAAGCCTCCATGCATACAGGTCTGCCAACACCATAGAGCCGTGGGCAAAGAGCATAGAGCATTCTGAGGAGCAACCACTTCCAGCCCCTATCCACTCTCGCTCTTGCTGCCGCACACGTAATGTCCACCTTAAAATCTCACGATTACATTTTCAAACATGCGTTCTCCCAGTTCTTCCTGGCTGGCAGTACACGCCTGATGCCTGCTGTTTCCCAGTTGCTGCATTCTCAGAACGACTCTTGGAGGATTACAATCAACAAGGCCATGGCTAATACCGACAGCCAGGCAACAACTGGCACTGCTACCTCCACTGTTCAATCGCAGCCACTCGCTGTCTACAGATCTGCTCACCGACACTGCATTCCCAGGACAGAAGAAGAAACCAAAACCTTCATCGCTCCATTTGGGGGGGAGGGGGAGGGAGGATGAAGTCCAATATGCCCTGAAGCGCTATAGAAATGAGGCAGTGTCCCAGGAGATCCCAGCACAAATGTCACAGCAGGGCTATAACTGGGACATGAACCAGTGCTGGCAGTGGGCCAAAGACTTGAAGCATGGGTACAGGGAGATCCAGGACAACAACTTTGCCTGTGACTGCGGGAGGCAAACATTGCCGTATTACGAGCTCCTTGACGGGTTCCTCTGCATGGATGGAGTCACCGTTGCATCCCACTTGTATGGCTGCACCTTTGCCAGGGACCAGAAGCAGTTAGATATGGCTCCCCCACTGCCTGCTCCCGCTGCAACTGTTCCTAGTCCCATCATGGAACCCATGACCACCAGCAGACATACCTCCATGCCCGTCTCTACCCCAGAGCCAGCACGGGTCAACATAGACACCGTGACCCTCACCATGTATCCCCTTGAACTCGAGAGTCAGCCCGTTTGGGAGCCACCAAAAGTTCTGGATGAGGGCACAGAGGACCTGGATGCCACTTTTGCAGAGGAAGTACTGGAGATGAAGAACGATACGCTAATGCACCTGGGGCAGAAGGGGGGTGTTTGCATTTGCACAGCTGCATGATAAAGGCTTCTGTTTATTAACTAATGTGTTTTTTTATTGTTTACTGTATTGGCCACGAAAGCATGGAGGAGAAGCAGCAGGAAAATTGCAGGGGAACAGCTCCACAGGATGGGAATGGTAGGTATGGAAAGTAGGTGGAAAGGTACCATGACAGAACAGCAGGCTGGCGGGGGAAGGGGAGGCACCATGATGGGAGTGGGTGGGTGAGCCAAAATGGCAGCCAGGGAAAGGGTGCAAATGGTGGTGGTTGATTTCTGCGTTCTTCATTCCTCTACAGTGATCATGGGATGAGAACTACGTGGCACTGGGATCATGGCACAGCAACTGTCCCAGCAGTAGCATAGGTCAGGTACTTATTCTTGCTTCCCTTTGGGCGGGCGGAGGCCTGAAACACCAGGGCAGGACGGTGGGTGGGGCAATCTCAGCTAATGGCTTTCCTTGCTACAGATCTGCCAGTGCAACGAACGTGAATGGACCCCCTTGCCATATGCACCCAGTGGGACCAGCAGGTCTGCAGCCAGAGGTGCAGGGAGGATTTGGCAAGGGAGCTGCTTGGGGAGACCATGCGGCAGCCAGACAAGAGCCAGGACACCATTAACGGCATGACCAGGGAGTATAGGGAGCTGGTGCAACAGCACGCCGCAGAATGCAGCACCTTTATTGCTGAGGTTTGTCCGGACCACTGGTGGGAGGACGGCAATGGTCCCTCTTTGGCAGCAGTTTGGCAAAAAGGTGAGCAAGGAGATGAGCAAGATGTGGTCACAGATACAAAGCAGCCTGTCCCAGTCCTTTCTCTCTTTGCAAACTCACCATTCTTGATCTGAGTTACCCCGTAGCAATGCAGTCACACAGCTGCTGATTCCCTTGTAATTTAATGGCCCACCCTTGGCATCAGGTGGCAGGGAACAAGGGATCCTCAAAAAGTGGTAAGGATTTCACACATCACTCAGTATGTGCATTGGGGTATCTACCTGCTCTAACCAAGTGTTGTGTAAATGAGCCCTTGGACCACACCACTAAGCACAATTTAACCCCCCGCTGCGCACTCTCTCTGCAGCACACTCCCCCTGCTCCAGGCCTCTCACCAGTAGAGTGATTTCTTCTGCATCACCTCCTTCAGCTTGTGCTGGTCCTCCTCCCCCAGGCTGCCAAAGCGGTACTTTGGGCTGAAGTCAGCTGGCGGTGGGCTGGTGAACTTCACGTCAAATGCTGAGCTAGGGAAGTCAATCTGGAAGGACAACGAGTGCAGTGTGGAGTTCGCTTAGTCATGTCTAAACAGGCCACCATCGCTTAAGGGCAGGTGGGAGTGGGTGCAGTTGTAACCCCTCTCAGGGCACAGGGTTTGGGCCTAACCCAAGCTGTGTCTGAGTAGCCTACCTCCCAGGCCTGTCATGTGACCAAAGTGGCATCACGTGACCAGCTGAGGGAAATGGCTGGTGGAAGGTTTGCTGTGCCTCACCACCTTTCCAGGGCCACCACCTTTCCAGAAGCACCAAGCTGAAAAGGTGTGGGGTCAAAGGACACTGATGTCACAACACTGCAGAGGGCAGGGCAGGTTGCAACAAAAAACCCATATAAAAAAATAAAAATATATAAAAAATCCCACTCCACTGATCCCCACCTGCCTAACGCTTGGCTAAAAAAAAGAAGTGTTACACTGCCTTGAGAAAACAGAGACTCTGGGCCAAACCTAGGCCTGACTCTGGGCGATAACCTTGCCTAGACAGAGCTTTGAGGCCAGCTTACCCCTGGGTGAGAAAAAAAACTCTGCTTGGGCCCTGTTTACCTCCAGATTCCCTGCCCCCACCAGCTCTAGATTGGCTCCTGCCCACTCACACAGGAAGCTGGTCAGAGCATTGTGTCTGAGTTCCTTGCCCCTTGCTTTGACTACCAGCCTTTGTTTTCCTGCTGCTGTTACTCCCTACTCCATCTCCAATCTTGACATCACTCCCAGCCCTGAATCTGCCCACGCCCAGACTCCAACACACTGCTTTCCTGTGGCAATGCTGGGCCGGCTTCTGAAGCCATGCAACTCATCATACACAGGAGGCCCAGTCAAATCTTTCTTGACAAAAAAGTGAGGCCAATGTGGTGCTGTTGGAGGATGGGGGGCGTGGGAAGAAGAGTAGGATAGATCTTTACCCATTGGAATCTCTGCCAGGGCTGTATCCCTGCAGAGGCTCAGCTGTCAGCCAGTGTCCCTTGCCAGAAACTTTGCACCAGGCAGAAGGTCTTAAGGGAAATTAAACATAGTTTTGCACAGCACCCGCTTCCTAGGGGACAGCTGGCAACCAGACAGGCTAGCCAAGCCCTGCCTCACCCCCAGCATTCCCACTTGGGCTGGTCATAGATGCAGAACAACTGGTTCTTCTTCCCCACCCTCCTGAATGTTCTGGATGCCACAGGGCAGCAAAGGCAGCCCAGAATGTACACCAAGCTGCACTCCCTACAGGCAATCTCAGCCCCAGCTGCAGAGACCTACTGGTACAAGGCAACAGGCCTCTGCTTTTAATCAGCCCAGGCATGAACAGCTGTTACCCACTGACATCAAGCAGGGGAAAGCCATGGGGCAACCAGAGGAGTGCAGGGGAAACTGACAATGTGTGGTAGGGGCAGACCTGCAAATTACTGCAGGACCAGAGATGGGAAGCTATCTGGCCCTTTAAAGAACCAAGCAACTAATGAGCCCGCCGGGCGCTAGTGATTGGCCCAGCTGGAAGCAGTGTGATGCCCACTAGCCAGATGGGGGCAATAGCCAGGAGTATAGGAGACTCTTCCCCCCCCACCCCCCAAAGGGAAAAGACTCGGGCAATGAGGGACATAGGTAGGTTGGAATGCACCCTCTGCCAGCCCAACCTTCCCAGTGGTAGGGGATGCAGTTGTACCAGAGTATGAATGCCCCTGGGTTTGTGTGCCCTGATACAGCTGCTGCACCACCTGTTATCATCATGGTTGCACCTTTCTCTGAAAAGGTGGCAGCCCTGCATCATCAAGGCTGGCTAGTTTAAGAGCCAGTACACCAGAGGCTGGGAGCTGGGGAAGGGCTTGCCTCTCCAAAAAGTGGTATTTGGCTAGAAGCCCAGTGAGGAGTGCTTGCCCTAAAGCTGTATATAGCACAGTATGGGCTGGGACTGTGTCAGAGAGGGCTCTGGGGGCATAAACTGCTCAGGCTCAGGGCTGTAAAGGGAGTTGAGGGTCAGGTTCAGGGCAGGGATTCAGACTACGAAGTGATCAGATGCTCCACCCAGCTTCATCCTGCAGGCAGCCAGCCAGCCAATCAGGAAGCCAGGGGGCATGAGACAAGGGTGGGGCCCAGAGGCCTATCAGGAAGCCAGAGAAGTGTGGAACCATGGAGCTAGCCCTCAAGCCACAAGAGTGCCCTCAAGCCCCAATTTCTTACACTGTGCACTTTTTAGCAGAACAAGTGCAAAGAATTAGTGCCCTCAAGCCACAAGAGTGTTAACTCAAGCCCGAATTTCTTACACTGTGCACTTTTTAGCAAAACAAGTGCAAATAATTAGTGTTGTTGTTTGGGGGCTGGATCCTGAAGACACTTGGGGTGATTGACTCACTCTCTTACAGTATCACAGCCAGGCTACGCAAAGTCCTTAAGATCCCATTGGTAACAGTATCCATCCTAGGATACACCTCACCCTAGATAGGGACTACAGACAACAAGGGGTTAACCTAGGGTTGCCACCTATGCAAATGTTTAAGGAACACTTATGAAAAATATATTTTCCATACGTGTTCCTTAAAAATCTACATAGATAGCAACCCTAGGTTAACAGGCTGTTTTATTTGGTCCTTACAAGGGGCTGGAAAGGAGGTCAAGCATCTGTGAGCCCTGAAAAGTAGCTGCCTTGTTAGGGCTGCTTTCACACATTACAAAATGGGCTATTATAACTCCTCAATTTTTGTAATATGTGAATGTGCTATTCCCTTTTTATACTGAGAGATCTTGGGCCATTGTAAGAGCCACCCAACCTGAGATCTCACAGCATAGAAAGGGAATAGCGTATTTACACATTACAAAAATTGCATAATTATAATACTTGGTATTATCTCAGGTTATTATAATAGCCCGTTTTGTAATGTGGGAAACAAACCAAAGACACCATGGAATGAAGACACATGACACTGTAGTAAACAGCCAAGTGCAAGGGAAAATCACCACTTGACGCAGCTTATTCTAATTAAACACCCAATGGATTTTTAAGTGGCTTGGGGGGTGGGGGGAAGAAACCATGCCAAGACAACCAGGCTGAAGCTGAGCAGGCCAGAGAGTAGTAGTAGAGTCGGAAAGATGTGGGGGAGTAATCAGAGCTTGCGAGGAGCTGGGTGCTAGCAGCTCTGCAATCTGCCTCCAAGGGAAGAGGAGAAGGGACTGTGTATATGCCTGGACCCTAGGAGAAGATACTCAAGTCCAGCCCAGCTGAAAGCATTTGCTTCCTAGCAGTTTGTATGCCTGCCTCTTCCTCTGCTCCTGCCTCCAGCTCCCTGCACACAGGGCTTGGGTCATGCTGCCTTGTTTCCTAGCAAAGAGCTCAGCTAACCCTCTGCTAGCATGTGCAGGTAATCAAGAGAGCAGAAGCGGTGGGATGGAAGAAAGGAATGAGGATGAATGAACCAGGGACAGGGCACAAACAGAACAGAAGAGTTTGGGTGGAGAGCTGAGGAGCTACCACGCATAATTTCTTTGGAGTTGGGAGCTGAAAGGTGGGGGAATCACGGAGCCTTGCATGCCCACCCCCGCCCCCTTGCTGGGTCACCTGAATGCCTCACAGCCTCCACTTCTCCCAACTCCCTGTTAGTCTAGGGTTGCTATGCATGCAAGTTTTTTATAGGGCAGTTATGAGATATACAGATAACGGGGCTGCATTGATTCCAATGCAGTCCTGCAACCTGAATATCTCATAAGTACCATTTAAGATGTGCATATAGGGAAACTGTTAGGTAGGTAAAGGCTCTTATCTCCATTTCACAGAGGCTCAGGGACTTGAAGCCTGTGATCGGGTCTGAACCTGATGGGACTCAACTGATCCCATCATGCTGGGGTTGGGCTGGCCTCCTCAGCTGTAGGAGGCCCTGCCCCTCACGGAGCACCATGACAGCATCATGCTCCATAGAAGGTGTGGCCACACTGGAAAGGAGACAGGGATGTCTTAGCCCAGTCCCTTTTCTGATATAGCCCCACCCTAGCTGAGGGCTCTGGGACCACCCAGACACAATCCTCCTACCTGCGCTGTCAAGTTTGGGCTCAAATGTTTGGCCCAAGCAGGGTTCTAACAGACTCCCCTTGAACAAGTCCCCAATCTAACACAAGCAGTCAGCAGGGAATCAGATCCCAGGCTAGCACTCTACCCACTGGATCCCTCTTCCTTTCCATTCTCCTGCTGGGGGATATACCCTTCTATTTAAAATCCAAGCATTCATCTTGGGCAATGCCAACACCAGTAGGGCCAATTTATGGGCTGGGAAAGGGGCACCCCCCTCAGCAGGTGGCTTTGGAAGACCCAAAGAAGAGGCCAGAAACCAGCAGTGATTTACAATCAACCTGATGCTGGATGCCCAACTTGAGAGCCCTTCCGACAGGACAAGCGCCTACAGCAGCAGCTGAAGTTAATGGGGCTGCAGATGTTCAGCATTTCTAAATCAGGCTCCTGTGTGCTTAATACATTGCAAGATGGCCACTTTCAAAAATGCAAATAGAGACAACAGAGCCATTAGCCCAGCAGGAACTCACCTGCAGAATGATGCTGTCAGGCTGGTTGAAGTTGGGGGCACTTGACCTGGCACTGGAGTTATCCTGAGTGGCTGGCCACAAGCCAAGGAGCTTTCGCCCACAGGTCAAGACCCTAGAGAGGAAAGGAGAAGGCAGAGGGGAATAGTAAAGCCTTGGGCATCCAAATCTTTTTCATCCAGGCAGAGAACAACTACAAGATTTAGGATATTGTGGCTGCCACAGAGAAGGAGACTGCAACCTATGATGGGTGCGAAGAGCCCCTCCCCACTGTTTTGACTAGACCAAAAATGAGGTTAAGTTCCACAGCAACAATCCAAGGAAAGGCTGTAGTGAAGCTTTTAACAAACTCAAATGCTCAAAGCCATCATGTGACTGAGAACCACATAACTACCAGGATTAGATAAAAGGCACTGGTGGAAGAGATGAGATAGGGACAGGTCTCCTAGTCCTAATAAGCCTCAATCAGAGCCTTTCTCCTACTTACTTTTTCTTCACAACTAAGCCCCATCTCCTGCTTTTATACAGCTTGCAGTCATCAGCCTCCCTTAGTCATGTGACTGATCCTCAAACAGCTACCTTTTCTTAAAGGGGAAGTTATGCTCTGTTGTAGATTTCAGTGACCTTGGTGTCAAGCAAATGCAGGGGATCCCAGTGCTTGAACCTAAGGTTACCACCCCTTTGGGTTTTACCTGGAATCTCTGAGTTTTCACGCATCATTCTGGAACCCCAGGTAAAGCTCCTACTTCTCCTGGTTATCCACGGGCGACACTAGGATTTTTAGGTGTGGCAGGGTCATATCAGAAAGGAGTGAGAGGATCTCTTTGTCCTGCCACTTTCTGACATGGCCCCGCTCCTGCTGAGCAATGTGATGTCATGATGCTCCAAAGAGAATGTAGCATTGGAAAGTGGCAGGAGAACTCCTTTGGCTCCACCCCTTTACATGTGCTCCTGCCTCATTTGAGGTAAAGCTTATGGGAAGTTGGCAAACCTACTTGTACCTCTAGATCCCTTGGGCTGTCTTATCCCAGTGAGTCAGCGCATTTGATACCCACTCTCCTATGTGTCCCTAAGTGAGTAGGAAACTAGAACTTGTCCTCCCTGCACCCCCACCCCCCAAGGCAGGCAGAAGTGGGCACCGTACTGTCTGAAGTTGAAGAGTGGGGTAGTGACCCAGCCCAGAGCCTCGGGGAGGCGACGCTGTTTGTTGGTCTCGGAAGAGCTTCCGGGAGGAGGGATTGGTACCGCGTAGAGCGTGGCAGTCAGGAGCGTCTCTCGTGGTAACCGGTTCACTTGGATTGGGAAGCAGATTCTGGAAAAAGCCACAATGAAGCAATGAGCAACAGTCTTGGTTTCGGAACCATGCCTCACCGTCCACAAGAAATGTGCCTTGTTAGCCCTGGCATTATCAGACGACTCATCTAGAATGCCATCCACCAGAAACCAACTCAGTCATGCTTTAGCACTGGGAGACTGCACTCCTCTTCTGCCACCACCCTCACCTATCCGAGAGTCTCCTGGTTCCTAAATCTCGTTGTCTCTTCTCCCATACTGTCCCCGATGCCTGGAACACTCTCTCTGAATACGTACTCTGATCCCTGTTGACCTTCAAATTCCTCCTAAAAACCTCTCTCTTCTATCCAGCTTTCCCTAGCTCCTCACCCCTATGGCCCTCCGATACTCCTTCTACTGTTTATCTGATCCTTTGGGGTCCCCCTTCTCCCCTGTAACTAAGCTAAGCATGTTCACCTGTGACTTCTCAACTTCATGTATGTATCCCTGTCTCTCCCTATGTTCCTGCCTCTCCTCCTTTGCCAGTCCTAGATTAGAAGTCCCTTGAGGCAGGAACCTGTCTTTAATTAACGACCATTTTGTATCAGGCACACTGCTGGTGCTATATAAATAATAATCACAGATGACTGTCTTTGCTCTGCAGGAGCTTTGGCTTTAGTTAGCAGGCTCCAAGGTATAATTCCAAGACTATGACAGTCCCTGCACCAAGCACCACACACAAGATTAGGCCCATAGAGCAAGCAAGTGTTCCCGACCCTCACACCACATCAGTTTCCTTCCTAGATCCAAAGATCACTGGCTGAATTGACTTCAGCCTTCTGGGGTCCCCAGGTATATTTCAAGCTAGGTGCTCACATCACTGTAATATCAGAGCATCTCCCACGCGTTTACAGTACAACACTCCTGGAAGACAGGAAGGTTTTTGTCACCTGCACTTTGCACACAGAGAAACTGAGGCAGAGAGAGAACACACAGGCACCCCTAGCAGCATCACAGCCTACGAGTTACTGGCTTTTCATCGGCTGCTTTGTCCTCTAGAACCTGTTGCCCTATCAAAGATAGAGACCCTACTGCCGAAGCAAGTGAGTTCTGGGAAAGCTTCCAAGCAACCTGGAGCCAAAGCCAGATGGGGAGAGAAAGTGGGTCAGAGAGAAACAAAACCGCCTCCTCTCCTAGCGCTCACTACAACTCTGGATCTTGCATGCATTCCTCTCTCCTCGGCACCATGCAGGGAGGGAAAGAGTGAGAGCTGCATTTTAAGCAAGCTACAGCCTTCTGGCTCAAACAGTCCTGGCAGGGGGAAAATGGGCTGGTCCATTACCTAGGAGAAGAGGTAAGTCTAAGGCATCCCCTCCACCCCCCCATGGCTGAGAGGTAGGGAAGGGGGGAAGCATTAAGAGGGAAGGGACCAGGAATAGAAGGGGCAGGAGATAGGGCAGGGAAAAATCCATGGAGATTTTTGCATCCTATGGGCTGGTAGATATATTTATTTATATTAAAATTTATATGCCACCCCCTCCTGCCTCAGGCATCTCAGGGCAGCTCACAGCATCTTAAAAACATTTAAAAACATTAAAATAAACAATAATGATTTCAATTTAAAAAAACAATATAAAACCCACCCCCCATCTCCCTCGGGAAAGGCCTGGCGGAACAGCCAGGTCTTACATTGTCTGCCGAAAGTGAGGAGGCCGGCAGCCAAGTGGATCTCTGATGGGAGGGAGTTCCACAGTTGCGGTGCAGCCACGGAGAATGTCCTCCTCATAGTAGACACCCGGGAAACCTGGGGGACCTTGAGGAGAGCGCGCCCAGCTGACCGTAGGGGCTGCTCTAGGACCCGGAGGGTGAGGCGGTCCTGCAGATAGGCGGGGCCCAAGCTGTTTAGAGCTTTAAAGGTCAACACCAACACCTTGAATTGGGCCCGGAAGCCTACTGGCAGCCAGTGCAGAGAGTGAAGCACCAGTGTAATATGCTTGTGTTGGCTCGTCCCAGGCAAGAGAAGGGCCACCGCATTCCGCACCAGCTGCAGCTTCCGAACCAACCCCAGGGGTAGCCCCACGTAGAGCGCGTTGCAGTAATCCAGTCTCGAGGTAATAATAGCATGGTGGATGACTGTGGCCAGATCAGAGTCTGAGACATACGGCCTAAGCCGACGCACCAGGTGTAACTGGCAAAATGCTCCCTTCGCCACAGCTGCCACCTGGGCATCCAGGCAGAGCTGTGGGTCCAGGAGCACCCCCAGACTCCGGACGTGAGCTACCAGGGGAGGGCGGACCCCATCAATGATGAGGGCCACCACTCCGTCAGTCCTCCCCACAACCACCACCTCCGTCTTGTCAGGATTAAGCCTCAGGCGGCTCGCCATCATCCAATCCTCCACAGTGAACAAACATCGGGTAAGTACCGAGACTGCCGGGCCTGAGTTGGAGGGAAATGAGAGATATAGCTGGGTGTCATCAGCATATTGATGACATCTCACTCCATATTCCCTAACAACCTCTCCCAAAGGCTGCATGTACACATTGAACAAGAGAGGGGATAAGATGGAACCCTGCGGTATTCCACATCTGAGGCCTCGGGGGGAAGATGAAAACTCCCCCAGCACCACACGCTGGGTTCTCCCGGCCCAGAAAGAGCGGAGAACAGTCCCACCAATCCCTGCCTGGTCCTACAGCCGAGTCACCAACAACTCATGATCAACAGTATCAAATGTAGCTGAGCGATCTAATAGGATCAGCAGGCTCGAACGACCCCGGTCTAACTCACGGGAGAGGTCATCGGCCAAGGCCACAAGCGCAGTCTCCGTGCCATATCCCGGATGAAAGCCCGACTGCGAGGGATCGAAAAAATTAACCTGGTCCAAATGCCCCTGAAGCTGCCAAGCCACCACCAGTTAAATAACCTTCCATAAAAAGGGAAGGTCAGAGACTGGCCGATAACTGGTAAGGGCGTCAACGTCCAAAGATGGTTTCTTGTGCAGGGGCCACACCACTGCCTCCTTGAGACAGCCCAGCACCCTGTCCTCCCCAAGGGAGGCGTTGACTATCCCTGTCAGCAACGACCCCAATGTCTCCCGGCTAGCCTTAACCAGCCAGGACGGGCATGGATCTAGTTCACAATATGTGACTCGAACAGTCCCAAGAGCATCCCCCGCATCTGAGCGCAACACCGCCCGAAACTCATCCCATAAAACAGGACAAGAAGGGGCTTCTACTGCCTCTGACCCATTCTCTGTTGAAAAAGTTGCATCAAAACTGTGGTGAATTTGAGAGATTTTATCTGCAAAAAAGTCCCCAAACAAATCACAGCGAGCATTTGATGGTTCTATGTCCAGGTGGAGGGAGGCCGGACTGACCAGCCCCCTCACCACCCGGAACAGCTCAGCTGGGTGGGACTTAGCAGACGCAATGAGGGCAGCAAAGAAAACTTTCTTTGCTGTCCGCATCACAACGGCATAGATACGTAACCAGACACTATGCCGCAACCGGTCAACTTCAGTACGAGAATGATGCCACCGTCACTCTAACCACCGCCCTTCCTGCTTCATCCACCGCAGCTCCCCGGTATACCACGGGGAGCTGTGTTGTTGGCAATTCGGGAGCGGACACCTGGGAGCCACACAGTCGATGGCCTCCGTTAGCACGATATTCCACCTAGACATGAAGTCATCGAGTGAGTGGCCATCGAAGTCAGAGGAAACATCCCCATGAGCTATCTGGAACCTTCCAGGTTCCATAAGCCTTCGGGGGCGAACCGACCTAACTGGTTCCACACCCTCTCGGGGACCAACATGTGCCAGGATATCTGCCCAGAGGAGATAATGATCCATCCACGATAAGGGCACTGTTGATACCTCCCCCACAAACGGATCCCCCGCCTCAAGGCCTGTGCAAAATATCATGTCCAGGGTATGTCCTCCAACATGTGTGGGGCCCACTACTCTGAGACGGGCCCATGGTTGCTATGGCGGCCATGAACTCACGCTCTGCCCCTCCAAGACTGGCATCGGCATGGATATTGAAGTCCCTCAGAACTATCGTCCTGGGGAACTGCAAGATCACTTCCGAGACCAGCTCGGTCAGTGCGTGCAGGGAGGCTGCTGTACAGGTGGGTGCACGATATATCAGCAGTATCCCCACTCTCTCTCTGGCCAAATCCAACCCCAGATGGAGACCCTTTATACCCATGATAGATCGCACAGGAAATCTCTGCACAGACCAGACATCCTTAAAAATAATGACTACATTGCCCCCCGCATCCCTCCAGCCGTGGCTGATGCTGCACAGAGTACCCAGCTGGAACAAGATCAGCCAATATAGGCACCAATTCATTGTCCAGCCAGGTCTCCGTGACACATGCGAGGTTGGCCGCCTAGTCCAGGATCAACTCCCGGACCAGAGTTGACTTGTTAGTCACTGACCTCGAATTTATCAGCATCAAGCCAAGGCCAGGGGCCCTCTGAACCCCGATCACCTCACCGCCTGGGGGCCAGTGAGCGGGACAGAAACACACCATCTGTCCCATCTCACAGGTCAAACCCGCCTCCCAGAAGAACCATAATTCCCCTGGACCAGGACGACCCCTATGGCTGCAGACCCCCCCTGATCTGCTTCATCAGCCCCCCAGAGGCCACCCCGCCAGCCCCCTGAGGGGGATCCCCACCCCCCATCCTCCTCTGCCACTGGAGGATGCCTCTCCCTCAAAGGGCTGCACCCCTCCCTCACACCGAGGGGGTCAGCCCTTCCCTCCCTAACCCAGTCCCCTTGTCCTCCTCCCTCAAAAATGAAACACCCCATCCCCACTCTAATCCCCTTAAAACAATAAAACAGCCTCCCCCTCTGTTCCCCAGTTCCGCTAAGGGCCACACCTACGGGCCTTTTAGTGCGGCCCTTAGGTGCACTGCCTGCAGTGCCGCCGGGCAGCAGGCCACTTTTGGCCACACCGGGCCCGGAGGTCCTGTCCGTGCGCCTTTGCCCCGCCCCCTTCTCCGACTGGGGGAGTGGGGACCTGTGGGGCTAGGCAGCACGGCTCCGGGAGGCGGCGGGTTGGTTCAGCGGCAGCGGAAGCATCCGGAGTAGCAGTGGCGGCACCCAGGAAAGCCACGCGGAGGTGGAAGGCAGCGGCTCCTACTGGGCTGGGCGGCAGGCTGCTTTTGGCTGGGCTGGGCCCGGAAGTCCTGGCCATGAGACCTGGCCCTGCCCCTCTCCTCCGGCTGGGGGAGGGGGGAGTTGGTACCTGTGGGGCCGGGCAGCACGGCTCTGGGAGGCAGCGGGTTGGTCCAGCGGCACCGCCGCCGGTACCTGGGTATATATGGGGCTATACCAACAGCATGCCAGCTGTTTTATTAGACAGTCTTCTGGGAGAATGCTAAGATCTCCTCCAGGGACTTTTCCTCATACCAGGGTTCAGATGGGCTTGTTTTAATGTCCATCCTCCCCTCCCCCCTCAAATCTGGAGAGGTTTCTAGTTGCAGAACTGAGCATAGATCCAGCTGCTCCAGAGTATCCACCAACGCTCTCACCAGGGTGGGTATGGGAAGCACGCACACAAACCTCTTCCCAGACGATTTCCCCTCCTACGCAGCCACCTCAAGGGAGAGTGTCGCCAGCCAGAGCCAACCCTGCAGGGCTAGCAGAGCGGAGGGGTATGTATGTCAGATCAAAGCAGCCTCGCAGGACACCAGGCAGAGGGGGCGGTGCCATCAATCCAGGAGTCGCATGGCTGGGGGCCCTCAGCCAGCCCCAAGGAGTAATCTGGGGCCCAGGGGACGCAGCTACATGATGGTTCCAATTGTCAGCCTGGCCAAACTAGTGTTTAGCCCATCCTGGCACAGGACTTTGCATGAGCTCTCTCCCCTGGAAGAGGAGTCATCTTGAGCCACCCTCCATGCTGGCTGTCTCTCTCTCTCTCTCCCTGTGTCCTTCTCGGGGACAGACACCTTCTAAAATTATCCCTCCTCCCACCCCCTGCTGGCCTGGTATGAATGCCGGGAGTGGCAGGGGCTCAGGGGTGGATGGCAGCCTTCCTGCTGCCTGGGCTATTTTAGAATCAGACTCCCTTTCCATGCAGCAGCTGGATGACACATAGATATATGGATGCTGAGCGTGGGGTTAGGAGAGGAGCTCCAGTAGCAAGGGGAGAAGACACCCTCCCTGTCTAGAAACTCAAAACTCTTCGGAAGTTATTTTATCAGGCCCCCAGAAACACATGCTGACTCTGGGTGCTGCCCTAGCCAAACCCCCTCCCAGTCCCTAGCCAGGAGTGCAGGGCTCTCTTGCAGAGTCACTCTAGCAGGGCAGCCAGATTTATGGCCAACGACCTGTATTCACTGCATTTTCCCCATTGGCAGCTATGGGGAAAACACAGTGAACACAAGTCCCTGCCTATGGTGCACACAATCCACTGAAGCCAGGTGTCAGCCACAGGTGATCAGACTCCTCCCCTGTGCTGGCTCTGGTGCCCCAGATCAGAACCTCTATTGATTGCTCCCAGCTCTAGGGCACCGTAGCGACTGGTTTCAGGAGTAGAGAGAAGCAGTCCCTTTAACACTGCTTTTAAACGAGGGCGCGCTGAAGCGCCTCCCAAACGCCGCATTAAAGCAAAGCCGCCGGCAATGGGGAGAACGTCACTTCCGGCGGCTTTCCTTTAATGCGGCGTTTGGGAGGCGCTTCAGCGCGCCCTCGTTTAAAAGCAGCCTTAGAGAGAGCCTTCCCCGCCACGCTAGAGGAGACTCCTCCCCAGAGACTCTCCTTGGAGCACTGGTCCTACTCTGTTCCTGCCAGATGAGCTCTGAGGGGCTTGTCCCCCACCCCACATCATGATTGACTGGACACTAGCTTGTGATCCACCAGTGGATTGCAACCTACTCTTTGGCTGCCCCTGTGCTATAGCTTTAGCTGTTAAAACCTGTCTGCAAGACTCCAGGTAAAGTTATACTGGGCTGCTGGTGGGTAAGTCTCCTCAGCTCCAATCAGAAGGTAGAGGAGGTGGGAGGGGAGTGCGGCTGGCTCTCCAATACAGAAGACTCTAGCCCTGGGATGGGGAAACATTTCCCTCCCAAGGCCACTTAGAAAATGAGCAGAAGCTCTGAGAGATGCATAGAAGTTGGAGATGGGGGTGCTTAAGAGGTGCACTCAGGAGGAGGAGGAGGATCCAGATCAAGGATCCGTGTCACTGCTCCTTTGCCCTGAGCTCAGTCTTTCAGGGCTTGGGGGCAGGAAATGGGTCCAGGGTCCAAATCCAAGCACTGGAAAGGGACTAAATAAAAACTAGCTGCAGGTCACATTTAGCCCCCAGGTCTGAGGTTCCCCACCCCTGATCTAGCCAGTAAAAAGAGACACCGTGGGAATAAAGCTGGCTTTAAACAGGGACAGCAGAGGCCTGTACCCTTGGCCCTGCATCTCTTGACAGCAGGGCTCGGTGAACACCACTCCTGAAGGACCCTGGGAGCACCCTCTTCCTGCCACCACCACTGTCACTACTACCGAGGCTCCCAGTAGCAACCCTCCTGAGGGTCTGTGACAGATACTCCCATTTCAGGATAAGCGGTCACAGGATCAGGATGGTTGCACCACTCACCAAGATCCAAATGACACTGAAACTTGATGTCCTTTATTTACAGAGCACAAACCAAAAAGAAACACTTGCCCAAAGTTCACAGAGCCCCTTTCCTGCAGGAAGCTTCTGTTCCACTCTGCTGCCAGGAGTTTTTGCTTCCCTTGCAGTCCTGGAAACCTTACCGTTGGCATCTCCAGGGGTTCTATGTACCTGCTGCTGTCACTATAGCTTCTTTCACCTATCCTCCCTTCAACTAGGAACTTCCTTCCTTCATACTAGTTGCCCCTAATTGCCCAGCAGAGCTGGCAGCTAGGGTGCTGGCACTGCTCCTAACCTATCACCAGCATCTGCCACAAGGCCCCTCAGAAGCAGAAGTAGCAGCTGCAAGTGCTCCAGGGCCCCTTCCCCACTGCTCCATCCTGAGGTCCTGGGACAAATGCTTTCTGCAGGGTTCACTACTTGTTGCTCCACATGCCCAAGAATAGCCAGGTTCCGAGAGGAAGCTTAAGCTGTGGTTGAGGACTGTGGCAAAATGCCACTGGCCCTGACAAGGACACTTGCCTGAAACTGAGTCAGGCTTAACCGAGTTCTAGGCCTCTAAACAAGCACATGTTTAGGACCCCCACATTCCTGAAAGTCCTCAGGAAATTCCTAAGGCCAGCAGGAGGCAGAAAGCTGATTGGCTTGGACTGGTCAGGGGGGAGCTGTACCTGAGCCAGATGACTCTCCTGAACAAATCACAGGGAGGGGAAAGGGCACTTTTAAAAGGCTGAGCCACAGGCTTTTGCTCTCGCTCTCTCTCTGGCACACTCTCTTACGCTCGCATGACCTCTCCGCTGGAGGCACACATGTACTGGATGGCTTGGCTGTGAACTCTAACTCTGGCCTTGCCAGGCCAAGAACCTTGACCCCATAGGAAAAACATCACCTATGGAGACCAGACCCTACCCTGTGTGAATACTTGCTAGTCTGCCTGCTACATCAGATACAGTTGTAGAGAGATGCGTTCCAAACGGGCTACCACGCCCCAAGAGACTGACTCGCATTGCTCAAAGGGTTTATCACCTCTTGGTTCCTGGTGTAAACTTTGCTTTTATTCCTTTTTATATGCACCAGTAAACTCTAAGCTTTGTTTTTACTCTACTGGGAGTGTGCGTGTTATTGGCTGACGATTAAACATCTCCTTTGGCCAGGTAGGCAGGCCAAACTACTAGTGGTGGGACCCCGGGCCCATTACCGGCTACCAGATTTACCGGTTACCGGTTCTACAAAAACCGGATTCCCGGATTAAATCCGGTATGCCGGTACCGGATTTATTTCATTGGTTTCAATGGGGCGCTGTGTCCCCATTGAAACCAATGAAATAA
>QEPC01005758.1:692261-759061 GCA_003113815.1 Sphenodon punctatus | reverse complement strand
CCGCTGGTGCTGGGGGGTGGGCTCGCCTCGCCTCGCCTCGCCTCTGCTGGGTCTTACTCTGTTCTTTTTGAAATCAAAAAGCCAGGCTGGGCAGGGTGGGTGGGGGGTGTCCCCCCTTCCACCCGCGCAGCCTGGACTCGGGGAGGGTTTTTTTTAAAAAAACTTTTGGGCTGGGGCTTTAAGTTTTTTTACATTGCAGCCATTTTTAAATGGCTGCAATGTAAAAAAAACGGTACCCCGAAATCCGGTACCGGGTCCGGATTACCAGGTCGAATCCGATAATGCCGGTACGCCCGTTACCAGCATTATCGGATACCGGATTCTACCGGTTTCCCACCCCTACAAACTACTAAAGAGCGGAAAACTCCCTATTTGGCTAGAAGCCAACAGCTTTGGGACCAAGGGAAGTCTTCCTTGGGTGACTCTGTGGTTCGGCCTCCAAGACAGGGTAGGAAACCCTGGGAAAAGAGTGCCAGGAAGGGGGAGTGCTCTTGGGAAGCTGTGAGGCTTATACCTTTCGGGTTTCACATTTCCTGAGTGGTGTGAATGCCCTCTGGGATACACTCGGGTGGTGACAGCGGAATATCAAGAGTTTTGGGGGGTTTGCCAGCTGTGGGGACCCCTGGTTAGAGATTTGGAGAAACACAGTGAGGTGAGTTGCTCACCTGTATAGCGCCCCCTGCTGGCGTTTTGCCACAAGGGCTCTGCTCCTCAAAGGGCTACGCTGTTACAAGGGAATGGAGCTGCAGTAAGTACTTTGAGAGCGGAGCCTTTGTCATGTTTCTGTCTTTAACAGTCAAGTAGAAGCAGCCCCACCATGTGCCTCTAAGCCAAGTGACACCATCGACAAAATGCATCAATCCTAGCCAGAGCTAGATCTCCAGAAGTGATTCATTCGTCATTTACACACCAGACTGAGGGCTGGTTTATACATGTGGGGTGGGAGGCTGAACCAGCTCATGTACTTTAGTGTAGAATCCAACCCCAGTTGCGGATACCGAGAGCTTAGTAACCAACCCATCCACCAAGCCAGGGTAGAAAGTGGCATTAACCCCTTGGTTCTCAGTGGTTAACAACCCTCTCCCTCCCAACCTTCAAATGCCTCCTGAAAATATACCTCTTCCATCAGGCTTTCCCTACCACCCCACCCAGAGATTGCTCATTTAGGCTTCCCCTTTTACTGTCCCCAATGCCCATCCTTCAGGACCCCCTCCGGAGCTAAGCACCCACTCCTGCAACTTCTCAGCTTCCTGGATGTATTCCAGTCTCTCCCTAGGTGCCCTTCCCTTCCTCGTCACCCTTCCTTTTGTCCACTTTAGACTGTAAGCCCCATGAGGCAGCAACCTGTCTCTAACCAGGACGGTTAGCACCAGACACGTTGCTGGCACTTTATAAATGAACAATAATCTCAGGTTTAAAACTTCATCCAGTGGCCCTGTAGCTCCAGTACAGCTCTCCAGTGACCGTCATACTTAGTTTTGACCCATCCTCTCTAGGATGAGTTAACGCAACCTTTGCAATGTGGCCACGCCCCTTTTAGAGTACTGTGACCTCATACTCCAGAGGGGGTGCAGCCACATCGAAAAGAGGCAGGAGAGTCTCCTTGCCTCACGCCTTCAAGTCAAAGCCCTGGGGATGGTGACGGCAACCCTAGTCATATTCCAGACACAAGCAAGCCCTGGTGTGTGAGCCAAACTGAAGCAGGGCTCAATTCAAATCTCAATTTTATTTCCTCTGGAGACCGGGGAGTTGGAAAAAATGGTTCTGTGTTGAATCCCAATTGAGAAGGTCTGTTGGGCTCCCCTTGCAAAGCCACAGGCCCCATGATACACTGGCATCTAGGGATACTGCTTCCCTCTGGGCTTTTACCTGGAGGGGGAGGGGATGGGGCAAAGTGGATCTCACACCCCCATATTGACATAACCCCGTCCTTTATGTGGCATCAGGAGGTCAGACACTCCACAGGAGCAGGGCCATGTCAAAAAGGTTTGGGAAAGTCTCTACGCCCCCCCCCCACCCTTTCTGATGTGGCCACCCAGGGAAGCCCCAACTTCTCCAAGCTACTGGGGGCTCCCTGGCTAACCCAGAGGAATTGGGACTTCCTCTAGAGTCTCTGAGCAAACCCCAGAGAGGTGGCAACCCTGGTGGGATCATGTCCCCTCAGGCAGACACTTGGGGCTTGAGCTCCAGTACAATTCTTCCACCCCCTGGGAAAGGGGGCTAGGATCTCACTTGGGGGCAGGGATAGCAGTGGATAGCATACACAGCTGTCAGCAGTTCTTTCCAACTCAGCACCCTCCACCCTACAGCTCTGCCTCCATTGTGTGCACAGCCCTTTCTTCCTCCTCCCCCTTGGCAGGTTCCCCCAGCCCCTGCCGAGCCCCCTGTGAAAAGTGAGCAGGGAGCTGCCTTACTGCTGGTCCCAGATGATGAGGTGGAAGAGATACTTGTACACATGAGCCTTTCTGGTCTGCAGGGGGATGCAGAGCTCCTTGCCACCATGGCTGAGGGAGCAGGAGAGGTAGAAATCTTCGTAGCTGCAAGGGGAGAAAATAAAAGGGAGAGATGTGGTTATTTGGGACGTGCACGGTGCACAGGAAGTTCCCCTTGGGAACAAAGGGACGCTAACTCAGCCTTCTCCTCCTCTGGTCTCTCAATCCATCTCACCCTCTTCCCTGGTCTGGTGTTACAGTGCCACAGGCAGCAGGAACAGCAGCTGATTCCTGGGGAGAAATCGGTTTTAAACCCAACCTGGATGGATTCCTAAGGGGACTGAATGAGCAATAGTCAACCAGAAGATCAGTTAGGACTGGTCTACTGTACATTCCTCAGGTTCAAAGACCTTTGCACTGCTGCACAGACCAGCCCTTGGAAATTCAGATGAGCCTCCACAAAACTTACAGACCCTTTCCCCTCCTATGGGCCAGCTCTGTAGGCTGGATAGGAGCCAAGGTGCTTAAGGGGGGTGCTCAGGATGGTGGGCAGGAAGGACGGTGAGAATAGCCCATGGATCTACATCAGAAGTGGGGAAACTATGGCTCTAGAGCCACACACAGCTCTTGGACTCCACTGTGGTAAATGGATGCAGCTCTTGGGGTTGGAAACTTTGCCCGCCCCGATCTATGCCACAGATCATAGTATGTGCCCTCATTTCCACAACCTTCCCCTGCACTCACTCTTTCAGCACTTGTGGTAGAACCTGGATCCACGGACCAGATCCAAGAATCGAAAGGAAAAACACACTGTCCAGATTTGGTTCCTGGGTCAGAGGTTGCCCACTACTGGTTTACAGAAACAGGATTTATGTTCCTTTTAGTCAGTAGTAGGCAACCCGTATTCCAGGGGCTGCATGTATCCTTCTCAGGGGTCACCCTGCAACTCCCTTCATCCTAGATGTCTGCAGCTTGACTTGAAGCCAACAAGACCAGCTGCAAGTGGCAGGTCTGGGTCTCGTCAGATGTAGCTTTCACCTGACCCACTTGTCTCAGGCTGGGTTGCAGATGGACTGTGAACAGCTCTGCCCCTACAGAATGTTAGGAAATCACAGTGCTCCTCATTGGGGTGGAACCACACCAGAAAGGGGGGCACTGAAGTGATGTCATTTGTCATGTGACATCACAGCATTCAGCAAGGGGTGGGATTAGGGCTGCCACCTCTCTGGGTTTCATCCAGAGATTCAGGGTTTTGATCCAGAGTTTCCAGGCTCTTGGGGACAGTCTGATTTCTTTGGGTCAGTCAGAGAAATTGTGGCTTCTCAAGGAGGTAGGAAGCAGACACGTCAGAAAGGGCACAGGCCATAGCGATGTTCATGCTGCTCCATAAGCGGTAGGTTTATGTCAGAAATGCATGTGTTTCAATCCTGCCAATGTGGCTTCACCCCCAGATGAAAGCCTGAGGAGGTGGTAACACTAGGTGGGGAAGCCTTTAAAACAATTCTCTCAGCATCCTTGAGAACAGTCAGATAGCTATTTGACTGTGAATATTATTCAGATATTCAAAATGGACATTTGTGTATCCCTTTTTATTTTTCTATTATTTGGTTACTTCATTTCAGATAATGTGCATGTGCAATAGCACTAATAGTACAAAAATAATGGAACAGCTGAACAATTGCATATGTGAACCGGATATGTGATGCAGATAGACCCCAATCTGGTCACTATTCATTTTGGTGGACATGGCTGAAATCAGGCAAAATTGTCAGATTCGATATTTGCCACAGATATTTGTTTTAGCTCTATTTAGAGCTTGGAGAAGAGGGGCCAAACTCTTCTAAAGTTTGGGGGAGCAGGCAGGGATGCAGTCTCAAGCCAGCTTTGCTCTAACATCACACTGTATGAGCATTTTCCATCAGAGCTGAATTGCAGCAGAAAGTACATCTCCTCTTAGCTTCTTTCCCCATCACCCAAAACATTTCTGCGCAGGCTGTGGGTGAAAGCTCATCTACCCACCCTACAGGATCAGCTGTGGGATCCATTTCCCATCCTGCTGTCCCTTTTGGAGCCATTCCCCTTCCTCCCCACCCCCCAGCTAGATCGACATATGCCACGTAGAATGCCATCACACAGCGCTCTCCCAGAAGAGTCCGGCCATGTGACAGGTGCCGAGCGATGGTGCGGGGAGGGCTGCGGGGCAACAAAGGTCAGGCTAGGCCTGGATTTCCCAGGCTTCCGCCTTTGTTCAGAGTCAGTCACTTATCGGAATACATTAACGATGGGACAAAGGCAAGGGGTCCCAGAGGAGGAGGCTGCAAATGGTTCTGCAGCCTCCCCCACCTCTCTCGCGTGCTCCTGCTGCCGGGGGTGTGGATTACCAACAGGCCTCCCCCACTCAGCTCCTCTGCTTTTGGTGAAACGCACAAACACAGGCATGGGTGGCTAACAAAGGAATAGTCCCTTCCCACCCAGTCTTTCCATTGTCTCTAGATCCATCACACACACACCCCAATCAGTCATTGGACGATGGGGCAAACGCCTTAGCTGAGAACCAGCCATCTGTCAATGTCTATAGGCTGAGCCAAGGGAAGGAGTCCACAGCTATGGGATCTCCCAGAGAATTCCAGCAGGTTTGCACTGGGCAGGGGAAAGAGAAGTGCTAGCTTCCTAAAGCCTCCTTTGCCTCTCTGGCTCATCCTTCCCCGAAGGGGATGCTCAATCATTCCTTCTCCTCCTTCCCCACCCAGCCTTCTATCTAAAGGTTTGCCTACATGAGGGAAATGGTGTGCTCTTTAATTCAACTGTTAAAGTCTGTGGACGGCTGATCTTGGCCCCATTTTAGCTATTCAAGGTCAGCTCTTCCCGGGGTTAGCCTGGCCTTGCTGAATGGAATGCAAAACTGCATTGCCCTGTGCATGCCCCCAAAACAACTCTATAATGCAACACTTTCTCCCTCAAGCAACTTTTAGTGCTGAATTTTCTAGTGCTCCAAAATCCCAGGGTCTAATGGTTTGGATCTTCTTTAGGCCCATATTGATTGCTTATTAGTTATTGAGGGGGACACAGAACTGGGTAAAGGGTTCTCTTGGCTTTAGATGACAGCAGGGATGACAGAATGCCTGGGTCTTTGTAACTTCCAAATGGGAACTTCCCTGTCCATTTCCAGTTCCATCTCTGGACTGTTTAACCCTATAATTCCATCAGGAAAGACTAGGATCAGTTTTATTTCTAATGCATCCCCTGCCCGTCTAGTCTGGGTGAAGGCTTGATTCCAATCAAACAGTCCTTGGCTAATTCCGCACAGGAGGATTCATTGCAGGGCATGACCATGCCCCTGCTCTGGGGTGCTTGGGGGGGGGGGGGGGGGGGGTCAGGGCATGCTTCCTCATGGAACACTCCAGTCTGAGGAGCCCTGGGACAGAGTGGACCTGGCATGAAGGGGGAAGATTCTCCACCCCTGCTTTAAATGAACAGCACATGGAATTCTTGTCTGTTTAGAAGGCTCTTAACCCTGCCTTTGTCTGATGAATCCTTCTAAAGAGGATCTTCCTTCCATATTGATGGCTTATTAGTTGTTGAAGGGACAAAACTGGTTAAAGGGTTCTTTGGGCTTTAGGGGACAACAGGGAGGAGAGAATGCCTGAGTCCTCGAGACAGAACCCCAGCCCAGAGCATCCTGTGGTGGGGAGAGGCTGCACCAGGAGTGCACCACAGGAGGAGTGGCCTCCTGTCCAGAGTACTCCCCGGCTGCCTAGCAGGCTGCAGTGAAGAGGACAGCAGGCTGCAGTCCATAAGTAAGGAGGAACCACCACACAATGGATGGAGGGTGGCTGTGGGACAGAAACTGACCATGGGCTGGGGGGTTCCCCCTCCCCCCCAGGTCAGAAAGCAGGTTTATCGGTCTCAAGGACTTATTCCACTGAGAAGTTGGCATAAATGAAACCATATCATCAGATATGGTTTTGGGTGAAGTGCCTGGCAGCAGGACCCGGGCACTCCCTCACAGCTCAGCAGAGACCAGATGGTGCCATCCGGCTGCATGGCCTCTTACCTTGTCGCCCACGTGATGGGGATGCGGTGCGTGGCGTAGACAGTGAAGGAGAGGGGACAGGTGAGGAGACAGGCCTCCTGGGTGGGATAGTGCTTCCTGCTCCCATGCACTACTGTCTGGAAGTCCGCATTGAACGTGTTGCAGTAAAGCTCCACCAGATCCAAAATGGAGGCAGTTAAGGCCTCCACGACTTTTTCTGTGGAGGAGGAAAAGCAAGCCATGAAACAGGACACTCTAATGCCAAAGCCTTAGCCTCCCATAACATAGATACCGCTCCCAGCATAGCTGGGCCTTGCCAAGTAGCTCACCAGCATGGCCAGCTCATTATGGAAGCTCCTGACAGAAGAGGCATAGCTCTAATAGATGCAGCACATGCAACTGCACATGGGCCTCGGGGCCTCATACACACGTAGAACGCATATGCACACTGAAGTGGAGTGCCCCAGCACAGAACCCATTCCATCTTCTGCAGCGGGGCGCATTCCTACCTAACTATGTCCCTACCTGATGATAACTCTCCCCCATACCCTGTATGCACATAGGCCACACCCCTCCCCATCGCACTCCTAGCCCCTGCCAGGTGCTTCGCTGCAGGGTGATCCAGTTAGACATTTGAACACAGCACACAAGTAAGGTTACTACTACCTTCCCTTTGGGTTTTCACCCAGAGGGGAGGAGGCCAAATTGGCAGGGGTGGGGAAAAGAAGCTGTCATGCCTCTCTTATGTAACCCCACCTCCTACAGGTTGTCATGATGATGCTCCATAAGGGACAGGGCCATATCAGAAAGAGCGTGGGGCAAAGGGGCTGTCATGACCCTATTTGATATAACCTCGCCCCTTATGGAGCATTATGACACTCCATAGGGGCAGGACCGCATTAGAAAAGGGAGGGAGAGTCTGCATGTCCTGCCTCTTTGCTGACATGGCCACCCTCTACAGACACCGGAAGCCATGATTTTTTTTGTTTGCTGGCTGACGTGAAGGAATAAAGGCTTCCTCTGGGACCTTAAAACCCAGAGAGTGGCAACCACTATGCAAAAGACCAGTCTGGCTTAACTTTAAGTTGATCTGACTGTGGAGGTGGCTCTTTCAGGGAATTAAAAATTCTGCTTTAAGCAGAAGACATGCTGCATGCAGTCTTAACTAGCCCTGCAACCTGTATTTCTCATAAGTGTCCTCTAAAATTTGCATATCTGGCCATGCTAACTCCAACAGGGAGGAGGCCCAGAGGAGCAATTTTATGGCTAAGGCACTGGAATGGCTTCAGTTCCCTGCCATGCCACAGACTACTTTTGTGGTCTTTGGCACGTCACCTAGACAATGCTCCACAGCAAGCAACCTGGCAGCATTATCCTGTGGCATTTTGTTCATCTAGACACAGCTTTAGCCTATCAGTGCCTCAGTTTCCAAACTGTAGAAAGGGGAGGATAAGCCTTGCCTTGTCTAGTTGGATTGTAAGCTCTTTGGGCATGGGCTGTCTCAGACTGAGTGTAGAAAGAACTGGATTTTCAAATGAGAAACTTTAAATGGGGGCCCTGTAAGCTCCAGCACCTGGAAAACACAAGAATCAAACTTATTGTTGATCCCATACTTTAGGGTCCCTTTTATTAACAATCATAGCGAGGTATAAAGCAACAGACTCCAAGCACTGCACGCTCTCTTTCTCACAGCCAGCTCCTCTTCCCAGCTTCCAGCTGCCTTTTATCTCTCCAGCAGATCAGCCACTTGCAGATCAGCTATCCGAGGCATTGGCAGCTGGGGAAGCCGTCTCCCCTCATTTAAAGGGCCAGTGACCCACCTTGCCCAGAGCTCATTTTTTCCAGCACACTGAGCTCTTAAGATTTTGTTTGTTTGTTCCCCCCATTCCCAAAGACACAGTGGGAGTGCTGGCTACTCAGCAGTTTTAAAAATCTGACTCTTATTGGCTGATCCTCAAAGCACATGGCCAGCTCAAGCCCAGTTGAAGTGAACAGAGATTGTGCCAGCAGAGTACCCTGAGAATCCAGCCTTATTCTGGTGCCTAAATGGATGCAGACCTGTTTGAGAAATCTGGCTAATAGTACCATGTCCAATAGGGCTCCAGCCTCAGCTGTAGCTTCTAGATGTCACCATAATCAGGGTCCTGCAAATGCTGCACTTGTGGAATTTGACACTTGGCCAATTTCCTGCAGGACTGCAGCCCGAGAGGGGAGTACTGGCCTGCCAATGGGGTTTTCCATTGGTACGAGCTGGCCAGCAGGATGCCAGCACTGCAAACAGCCAACATATATTCTGAAAACATGGGCTGCCAAAGAGAAACAACCCAACGTTATCCACCCCAATGGAGACAAATCATGAAATCCCCTACCATTAAAGTCTATGGGAGTTTTGTCATTGACTTAAACGGATGGAGAATTGCACCCAAAAAGTACATAATACCTTACAGACTCTCAGAGGTTGGTGTGGTATTATTCTATGGATATTTTTAAGATACAATATATACTAAATTGATGAAATGGATTGTTGGGAAACTTATTTACACCATTTAGTTAATTTGCACAATTTGTTCTGCTCACAAAATTTGGTTACAGGATAAGGAAAAAATTTTTGGGAGAAGATGCAGGGCCTTCTCTGTAATACACAGAATAAAAACCAGCAATAACAGAGGCCTGGAAGGAGTCCCGGAAGGGAACTGAAGCACAAAAGCAACAAGAACTCGGCAGTAACAGGGGAAGAGAGAGAAGTTACCTCTATTTTCCCTCATGGCCAGAACATTTGGATCCTGTTCAGGGGGGAGAGGGGGAAGAGAGAAAGAAACAGAAGAGAAATATTAGGCCCACGAGACACAATTGGAAAACTTTACAGAGCTGTCGGCTTTATGCAATATGCCCCCTGGAGTGTTTTCACTCCCTGCCGCTCAAGCCGCACTGAGCGAGGAAATTAAAACAGAGGCAGCTACACATTCCCAGCTGTTCAGGAATTTAACATGTCGTGTCCAGAGGGTGGAAAAAGTAATGGAACTGAAGAACAAGGGATAGGCTTCTACCATTAAAGTAAGGTAGGCAGCCAGTGAAGCAAATGTAAAAAGGTTGGTGTACAGTGCACTGAGGCAGGGATTAAGGGTTTATCCAAGGTGGTGGTGGGGTATGGAGGCAGGACCCAGTGAGTCTGCCCAAGCGGTCTGTCAGTTGGTGGCCTTGCCAACCTGTAGAACCCTCTGGTTGGTTTACCAGGCCTTCCTGCCCACTTGGGTAAGCCCTTGCATTCTCACCTCAGTGTCCCAGCACTCCTTTCCTCCCTTTAGTGGCCTTGACCTCTCTATTCATGCCCAGTGACCTCCACCCTCCTCTCCACACCAGTGACCCTGGCCCTCCCCACTCCAGTGGTCAGCCAGGAGAAAATCATGGCTTCTTGGAGCAGGGGGGCACATCAGAAAAGGGGTGGGTCACAGGTGAAAGTCAAGAAGAAGGTGGTGGGTGACCCCGTCTTCCCACCCTTTCTGACATGGCTCTTCCTCTCATGGAGTGGTGTGTCAGGTCTGGTCCCCAAGGAGCCCAGCTGATTAGGCTTGGGCAGGGCACGGTTGGACACAATATCATAGAATCACAGGGCTGGAAGGGCTTTCTGTGGTTGGGCTCAGGCCCAGCTTGGACTAGAATTTCCAACCCAAGTGTGGCTCCATTTCCATTGATTTCAATAGGGCTATTCCAGAGTAAGTGGTTTGGGATTGTGACCTAGGTGAAGCTTCCCAGCCTCTGCTACATATGAGATAATCACAATTGTTCTTTCTTCCCTTAAAACTCTATGGTCTATTCCAGCATCCCATTGAGCCTGGCAGGCCCTAGGCATCTGACCTATACAGGATAATATAAGGCACAATCCTCAGGTCATTTAGCCCTTGAACTAGCTCTTAGCACTGGCACTAACAGTCCTGGGGAAATCACAGAGTCCAGCAGCCCAAGCAATGGCACAATCACCCCTTCCCCAGTGAATGACATCCCAGCCTCAGCAAACTTCACCAACAAGAAATCCCACCCCACTTATCTAGTGTGCCCCAGGGCATGGCCCAGCTTCTAGCCCCTTACTCTTAGCCACATCTCTCACCTTCTGAATTTTGGGCTGCATGCGAGAGGGGCAGGGCGGCAGCTGGTTCAGAGCTCCCGTGATCTCCTGGGACTCCACAGCCGCCAGAGCGTTGCAAATGGCCATGACAGACTGGATCACCCGCTCGGCCTTCAGCTGAAACTCTCCCTGAAAGAGGGGGTGGAGAGAGGCTCAGTGCACTGGGCAAGGCAGACAGACAGACAGACAGTCCCCCTTGCTGCTAGAGGGGAAGGACACTCTAAAGGACACACAAACGGAGCTGAGACCCCTAGAAGCCTTCATTCTAGCAGCTGCCTAACTGAACTGGTAAGGGCATCTGGTGAACAGCATCTGCCACTTTGGAATAAGTTCAGAGAAGGGCAACAAGGATGATAGAAGGGATGGATTGAATTCCATATGAGGAGAGACTCAACAGGTTAGGCCTGTTTAGCTTGGAAAAGAGGAGGTTAAGGGGGATATGATAGAGGTTTCAGTGCGGAAAAAGTAAATAGGGAACTGTTGTTTGCTCTGTCTCACAATAAGAGAACTTACCTGAGGAAGGACCCTGTGAGGTCCAAAAGTTTGCCTATTTCTACCAAACCTTGTCTCACGCTTGTCTCCCCATTGTACCTCCTCTTCCATTTCATTGCTTTTCTCAAATCTTCAGTTCTGACTCCTTGCCTGTGAGGTCTGAAAGCTCGCACACGTCTACCAACAACAGTTGGTCCCATAAAAGATACCATTTAAACTACTTTGTCTCTATCTCAGTTAAATGGCAGCAAATTAAAACTGACAAAAGGAAGTATGTAGTAGGGGCGAGTGCTGGACAGCACGCAGGCCTTGTAAGAACACTAGCGCCAGGCACAGTAGCACCAGCAGCTGAGCTAGTACAGGGTTGATTAGGGCCAGCTGGGTTAGGGTGTGGCAGATCCAGCCCAGGCACAAGAGCAGAGCTAGAGGGCTTAGCACCGGGCTAGCTACCTGAGAATCAGGAGTGGAGAGCTCTGTCCGAGGACAGCTCCTGACTTTCAGGAGACTGCAGTGAAGGGGAGCCGAGTCTCAGGGTGTTTTTAAACAAGATGCATCCATGCATGCCCCTGACTACATGCCCAATTGCTCATGTGTGGGGGAGTGTAATCCTGTAAACCACGCAGTGGCACCAGGTACACATGGCCCTGCATGGAGCGCCTTTGAAAACTCGAGAGTGCTCCATGCGGGGCCAGTCACGTGTGTGGAGGCTGCCACCATGGCTGGGGTAGCCATGCTGGGAGCCACCTGTGTTAAGCAGCCCTGCAACCTGTATTTCTCTTAAGTGTCCTAAAATCTGCATCTCTGGCACCCCCTGCCCACCTTGCACATCTAAGAACATCTTCAGAGGGGCTGAACCATCCTGCAGCCAAGAGGCTGCCTGGAAGGTAACTGTAGGAGTCTGGGCTTTGCTAGCCAGAGGGCGATGCCTGGAGTGGAGCCCTGAGAGAGCAACAAGGGCTAGAGAGCCAGCCAGAGGGTGGTGGTGCCTGGCTGGAAGGTTCTGAGCCAGGGATGTTGATAGCCAGAGGGGGTGCCTGGCTGTATGGAAGACTGAGGGAGCCAGAGGGAAAGGTGCCTGGCTCTCTGGACTATGGATGGTGGAGAACTGGTAAATAAAGAGAGTGGATGAGCTAGTTCCCTGTGGACTGGATTTACTGGGGTATGGGTTCTGCAGAGACTTATCCTGGGGCAGGGCCACGTGTTTACAAGCTACTTTTTCACTCCGCAGACAATACAGTTTGTGGAACTCGTTGCCGGAGGAGGCAGTGAAAGCCAGTACAACTAACTAGTTTCAAATGGAAACTAGATAAATTCTTAGAGGATAGATCCACAAATGAATTAAATGCTTATTAGCTGGGGATTAAACCCCTGGTAGCTGGAAGTAGTTAGCAGGATACGAGTCACACCTCCATGACTTGCACTTGTATTTCTCTCGAGCTACTGTAGCTAGCCACTGTTGGAGACAGAATGCTGGGCTTGATGGACCATGCGTCTGACACAGTATGGCATTTCTTATGTCCATATGTTCTAGTCCCAGCTCTAACTAGGCTTAGGAGACATGGTTGCAGATGACTAAACAGAAGGGTCAGAGAGGCAGAGCACAGACACAAGAAGTATAAAAAACCAAGGAGCTCCCAGTCAGCTCTGCCCAGTATAGATGGAGAAGAGGATCCTTTGGTGTGCCCCCCCCCCATGTTCTGGTGCCCCCGATACCACAATGGGAAGGAGGAGACATTTTGCCCTTGGGTTGGCACCTAAAGTACTGGTGAGGCCTGGGATGTGGGAAGGAGGAAGAGTGGTGGGCCCAGCAGGAATTCCTGTCCCAGAACAGGAGCGTCTGGGGTGGAAGTAGTAGCAGGCCTTCTGGGTTTCCTATTCAGAGGCATGGGCCTCTGGAACAATAATAGTTTTATTTTTATAGCACATCCCCCATCATCAATGCTCAGAGTGCTTTACAACATCAAAATGATAGAACAATATAAAAATCCTTTAAAAATATAAATCAATTTTAAAACAATTTAAAGAGGGAGGAGAAACACATTGAAGGGAACCAGCAGTAGATCCTAAAAGCACCTGGAGCATAATAAGTGTTCAGGTGTTTTTTAAAGGTGAGGAGGGAGGAAGTGAGATGAACATCTGGTGGGAGTGAATTCCACACTGAGGGGGCCACCACAGCAAAGGTCTGATCGCCTACCGGCTTAAGGCGCGACGGTGGGATTCCCAAACAGGGGGTGGTTTTGGAGAGCAGTGGTGTTAGCTGCCCTGAGATGCTTTTAGCAGGAGAGGACAGCCTACAAATTTTATAATAAATAAATAAAATAACCATCTGGGTGAGACTCCAGGAGCTGGTCTAGAATACAGCCAGCACAAGGGCAGGGGCATAGACCTCATTGCCCCTGCATATGGTGGTTCTGTTATGCACAGCATATTAGTAAGGAACCCCAGCCTCCCATTTCTTCCCTCCTCCAGACTCATGTACTGGATCCAGCCAAGAGCAGGGTGTATGAGGATCTATCTGGTTCCTAGGAGTCCTGTGTCAATAGCATTGTGGTAGGGATGATGCCCCAGTTCTGTGCACGTGACCGTAAGCAGCTGCACTCCCTTGTACCCAACCTCCATCAACATGTCACCCAACAGAGGCATCAGCAGCGGCTGAGGGATTTCCAAGGCCAGGATCGGTCTCCTCCTCACACCTTTGGTTCTCTCCAGACTTGGCACCCCAGGCAGGGAGCAGACAGGCGCTCCACACCATCTGTGGATTTGGCACTGGGAGAGCATAGAGAGGGAGTTGTGTCTGCGGAAGGTAATTGCTGCTCGTGGCGATGTCCCACCCTTCATGGGAGAGGGACAGTCACCAAACCTCAGCAGCTAAGCAAGTACCCTAGACTCATTCCCCCAGACCAGGGGTGGGGAACGTTTCCTTACCGCAAGCCACTAGTATAAGCTCTGCAGGCCAGATAGGAGTTGGGGTGCTTAACAGGTGTGCTCAGGATGGAGAAAGAAAGAGGAAGGCCAGATCATGGATCTGTGCAATGGCTCCATCATCTGTCCTTGAGAGCAGAGATAAGGGTATACACTCTTATCCTGATCTCACTCCTTCAGTGCTTGCGGGTAGGGGTTGGATCCACATGCCAGATCCAGGAAATGGGAAGAGGGGCAATTTTGGCCCACTGGCCAGTAGTTTCCTGCTCCTCCCCTTGATGAGGCACAGAAGCATTGAAGGGAGGTAAGAATCCACAGTTCTCCTACTTTGGCCATTTTCCCTGGGCTTGGAGCCAAAGCAACGCTTCAAGGAAGCCAGGCAACCATATGATGCTGCAAACTCTGCCCGGTAGGTAGTTCCTCCCAGTCTAGAGCTGGTATTGTCACTGGGGGTCATTGCTGCTCCCTCTGTGAACATGTTTGGGAGCACTTGATCGGTGCAGGGAACCCTCAACCTATGTACAAAACTTAGTCTTAGTTTATTGGCCATGGCGATAAGCTAGAGCCGGAACTAAACAATTTACGAATAAAAATAAAATTAAAAAAAGTCTGTGTCTGGTTTTAATTTGGCCCCTTTCCATTTCCTGGATCTGCCCTATGGATCCCTTACCCTCAAACATGGAAGGAGTGAGCTTGGGGGAATGGAGCAGAGATGAGAGCATGCACTCAACGATAGGGGGTAGATCCATGACCTAGACCCTACTCTTCCTTTCCCCAGCCCATCCTCAGCACAGCCACTCCCCACTCCTATCTGACCCATGGATCTTGCACAACTTTTGAAATGGTTACCAGGGTGAAAAGCTTCCACACCCCTGGTTTAGTTCACTGGGTGAGAGGCTGGAAGTCAAGATATGAGTCCCGTATCCATGCCTATTCTACACAACCTAGGGCAGGTTGTCTCCCTGCTCAGTGCCTTAGTTTCCCCTCCTTTGTGAAGGGATTGGAGATGCACAAGTAAAAGCTGCTGGTGGCAGCCAGTACCATGTCTAAATTAACGACTATAGAATAAAGGGTAACAAGGTCAGTTTTATTTCTAATATTGATAACACTCTATATCCTTTTGATTGATTGTAGGCCATCAGTCTTTGGGCCAGCTGAGGAAGGGTTACATTCCCAGCCTGGCAGAAACTAACCAGACCGGTCAAGTGCAGCATCAGAGCTTGAGTTTGTAGAGCTGCTGGCACTAATCACAGGAACTGGCACTGGGTTGCACCGGAGCCCAGGTTCCTGGCAAAAGGACTGTCTGGAAGGGTGGTGCTTTACTGTGGTGTTCCTGCGGAGCTTCTTGCTAGAATTGTTAGAATATGTTTTAAACATATTGTGAGTCGCCCCGAGCTGCTATTATGAGCAGAAGGGAGCGGGATATAAATGTAGTGAAATAAATAAATTAAATAGACAGTTTGCCTTCAAGGTAGCTAAAAGAAAAGGGCCTGGAGCCTGCCTAGGGAGGCTGGAGCTGAGCTCAAGGGGATTTGAACTGGGGCCTGAACTAGGAAGAGCCTGCAACTTGAATGTCTATTTCCCAGAAGCTACAACTTGAACTGAAGAAAGACTCGACCCCTGGGACTAGTATGAACAAGACAGCAGATCCCCCTGAATGTAAAACCCTTGGGATGAATAAAGCAATCCTGCTGAGGGGCAGTCTGCAGTGGACTTTCTGGAGACTGGTGTCTCTTGGGGGGGGGGGGGGGGGGGGACAGAGTACAAGCAAGCAGTTTAGTCTGAATCCCTTTCATCAGGCAATCTCAAAGCACTTTACAGACATTAAAACTTGACCCAGGGGTGGGGACCTCTGCTCGTGGTGGTGTTTTTTATTTGGTCCCTTTCTAGTTTCAGATTCTGGCCCATCGATCCAGCCCCCACCCTAAAGCACTGAAAGAGTTAGCTATAGGGAAGGGAGTGGAGATTAGGGCATAAATTAGGGGTGCAAAACTTTTTCCTTTCCAGAGGCCACTTTGAAAATTAGCACAAGCTCCAAGGCTCACACAGAAGTTGGGGGAGGGGTTGTTTAAGAGTTGCACTTAGGAAGACGAGGGTCAAGATCATGGATCTGTGCAGTGTGTCTATCCCCTGTCCTTATCTGCATGCTTCATCTCCTGCTTACTTCCTGTGAGCTCACTCAATGTTTGGAGGTAGGCATAAAATCTAGGGGCTAGACTGAAGAACTGGAAAGGGGCCAAATAAAAGCTAGCCACAGGCCACGTTTTGCCCCTGCCAATAAACTCACAGATAGGGGATGGATCCATGGCAGAATGGTTGCTGCCCCACAATTATGGCACTCCCTCCCCTTGGAGGTCTGCCTAAGCCCGAGCCTGCTCGTCTTCTGGAGGAGATGCAAGAGCTTTTTGTTTGTCCAGGCATTTGGTAGGTGGGAATAGGGTTGGGTGGGATTGGGTAGAAGGGGTTGGGAAGGGGGATTGATGGTGGTGGGGTGGGATGATGTTGAATTTTTAGGGGATTTTAACGTATTGTATATTTTTTAATGTGGTTAGCCGCCCTGAGTCTGCGGAGAAGGGCGGAATAAAAATGTAATAAAAATAAACAAACTCACTCCATGATCTGGACCCTCAGTTTCCTTCCCCCATCCTTGAGCATACCTGCCCCAACTGCAATCTGATCCTTGGAGTTTGTACTTATTGTCTAAGTGGCCAATGAGAGGGAAAAGGTTCCACACTTCACGACACCCCTTGGAAGGCAGCCACAGACCAATTGGTTATCTACCTTCCATAAGTGTGGGAAACGAAGGCACAGACAGGGGAAGCAGCTTCTCAAGATCTCACAGAAAGTCAGAGATAGAATCAGGAACAGATCCCTGCTTTGATCCCAATTCCTGACCCATGCTGCCACACAGACGGCGCAATCCTTCTGGTAGAGGAGGCTCGTGCTGGCAGTTAGCGGTGGGACTTGCACCTACACTTACAGCTAGTGCAAGCACTATATAGCCACAGGTTTGGGTTGCAAGTTTAGCCTTCATTGCTCTTGAACTAAAGCTCTGGCCCTGCTCTCTGGGAATCTGATTCTGCTGCAGAATCCCTGGCTGGAGTGAAGAAGCAGCTGCTGAAGACGACAGGTTCAGGGTGCTCGGCATGCCCATCCCCAGTGAAAACAACTAAAAAGATACGTTGGCTGCAATCCACAAGCCACTTACTCTGGAGTAGTGTTACCATACGTCCCCTTTAAAAGATTATGCTTATGAAAAATGCATGGTGCAGGGCTGCATTGGTTCTGGTGCAGACCTGCACCATGCATTTTTCATAATCATCCTCTTTTAAAGGGGAGGCATGGTAACTAAACTAGGGTGGCCAGATATGCAAATTTTAGAGGACACGCAGAAGAAATACTGGTTGCAGGGCTGCATTGGCTCCAACACAATAGAGCACATTGGCTCCAGTGCAGCTCTGCAACCTGTATTCCTCATAAGTGTCCTCTAAAATTTGCATATCTAGCCACACTAATGGTAAGCCTACTCTGGAGTAGCCACATTGATACCCATAGGGATTCAATGGGACTACTCTGGAGTAAGCAGTGTGTAGATAGCAGCCATTGGCTTCACAATCCTGGGATTCAGCAGCAACAAAGTAATATGGGAGCAACAGATAAACAACATGGGCCAGGTCCCAGAAGATCGGACAAAAAAATCTGAAGATGAGAACACCTATATAGCCCCCCCCTCCCCCCAATCTCCTCAGGCTGCCAATCTCTTATTCAAGATAGTGACTACAAAGAGCAACCTCTTTGCCTATGTACTCTATGGTATGGAGGACCTTACACCAAGCCTGCTGCTAAACAACAGGCCTCACCAACAAAGTGAGGATCCAGGCCCACAACTGCTTGGGGGGAGGAGGGATTAAGGCAGGGGGAAGAGAGACAAGCAGTCCAACTTTTGAACCAAAAAAATACTCCACTGAGCACTGGGGTAGACGGTGTAGAGTCTATATACACACCCCAAGCACAGCTAAGTTCCAGCCTGCACCCCTGTCGTCACTCAGCATCAATCCTGCCAGAGTACACTCACCTCAGCTGCCAGGAAGGAGTCCACCTCATTGTGGAAGGTGTCAAAGAGGAGGCTCAGGGCCTGTCTGTGGGAACAGAGCAGAGCACTCAGCACAAACAGAGAAAGAAGCAGGAGCCGCTCCCACCACATGTACACAGAATAACCCCACCCTTCTTCTCCCTAGGGAGCCTGAGCAGCAATGACATTGGGGACACAATCCCAGGACCCCAACACTGGGTCCATTATTTTCCTTGTCGTTCTCAGTCCAAGCAGCCAGAGATGTATGGAGGGGCTTAATTTATAAATAAAGAGGTGTCAAAGCTAAGGCCTGTCCAAGAAGTCTCATCTCTTGACCCCTGAAGCCTGGCGGGGGTGGGGGATAATCAGAGGGTATGGTGGAGCTGCCCTACCAGGTCTTCAAGACTCCACCAGCCCCTAGAGTTGCCAGGTGTCCCTTATTTTACAGGAGCATCCCTTTTCAGAGCCCTACCGCTCTGTAGAATATAGCCCCTATTCTGAATACCATAGCTCCATGGAATGCAATGGACATCCCTTATTTCAGTATCTTTCAGCTCTCTATTGTCCCTTATTTTGATCTGGCAACCCTGTTCCTGCCCCTAGTATGCCAACCCTTGCTTGGTTGTGGCTGCAATAGGCTCCCTCCGTTGCTCCTCTGCAATAAGCATCCACAGCAGTCTCAACTAGGGTGGCCAGTTATGCAAATTTTAGAGGACAGTTATGAGAAATACAGATTTCAGGGCTGCACTGGGGTCAATACAACCCTGCAACCTGTATTTCTCATGTCCTCTAAAATGTGCATATCTGGCCACCCTAGTCTCAAACCTGCCAGGGGGGAGAGAGAGGCTGATGCTTCTGCATGGGAGTGGGGCGAGGGCTGTTCCTGTCACCCATCAGTTGGTCAGTGGCAAAACTGTTTTGCTACCAAACTAATCAGTGGTGGCAGCCTGAGCCCCCATAAAATTCTATCCGGCTGTGGGTGGGGTCTAGCAGAGAGGTGGCAGTTGCTAGGGAAGGTTCCAGAACTGAGCCCTGACATGACCTGAGGTGGCAGGGCAGAGAGCCCAGCCACAAAGCAAGCCCTGCTGTACAGACACATTCCTAGCCAGATCCCCACCCCCTTACCTGCTGATGGTCTGTTTGATGGGCCTCTCCTGCAGGTGCACATAGTGGTTGAGTGTGGAAGGGCTCTGATCATCATTCACCTGTGTAAGGGGGAGACTAGATTAGGCTCTTTAACCCTGTTGTGTCCCCACCACTGGTCATTTTGGCAAAGGATTGCAAAGCAGGAAGTCATGTTCCCATTAACAGGCAAGGGAGATTGGACACTTGTATAATAACAATTATATAGTGCCTGCAATATGCCTGACACCAAACAGTCATCAATTAGAGATAGGTTGCTGACCAAAAGGGCTTACGATCTAGGATAGACAAGGGAGGGGAGATAAGGGAAAGGGGGAGACAGCGATACATGTGCTTAGCTTAGCTATAGGGGAGAAGGAGACCCTGAATGATAGGGCAGTAGAAGGAGCATCAATGAGGAGCTAAATCTCTCTTTGCAGGTTGGGAGGGAGCAGAGTGTATGTGTTCAGGGAGGGGAGTTCCCACATAGGGGGCAGCATGGATGAAAACGCAAAAACAGTTTAGAGAGTAACCTACCGACTCTGGGGTATGTGAAGGTGGTAGCAGAGGAGTGAAGTTCTCAAGTGGCAGGAGACCAGGGCAAGAAAGAGAGAGAGGAGCAAGGCCATAAAGAGCCTTGAAGGTGAGTTATAATTCCCACCAGGCAGTTCAAGCCCTGTGTGGTGTCCTGGCTCCAGTCCTCAAACCTTCTGGTGCCTGTACTAGTCTTTTGCGCTGATGCTAGTCCCATTGAAGCGGATGGAACTCCTACTGGTGCAGGGGGCTGGTGTCCGCAACAGATGGTTTCAGGATAGAGCTGTGAGGCTGAGAAGCCAGCACCACCCCAAGGCCCCTTTGCCCTAACTGGCCCTACAGTGCTGATGTGTGGACAAGTTGTTTGACCAGTCGATGGAGGGAGCAGGACAAACCTCAGAAACTCTAGCTTGTACAGCTCAGACGAATTCCCTGGGGAAATGTCTGACACTGCCTGTGTCCCCACCCCCAGTGTGGTGTCCCCATAGGCTCTCTTGGCTCCCCTTGGCTATTGCACTAGGACTGGGAGCCAGATTGCTGCTTGCCCTGCAGAGAGATGAGACCCCCTTGCAGAAAGCTTCCCAGGGCAGAAACAGTCTCTTGCTATGAAAGTTTGTACAACATGTAGCACAACAGGGCTCCAACTTTAAACAGGACCTCTGTGTGCTATGGTGATGCAACAAATACAAATAAATCCTATTGAGTTGTTGCAGTAATCGCTCCTGCCTAATGATGCAAACCCCAAAACAAGAGTAACGGGCATGGCCATGCTTTTGCCTTCACCTTACAAATCAGCAGCCCTGGAGTCCCTCTCCACTATCAACAGCAGAGGTCAATGACTGAAAGAACAAGGTCTGTGGGTGTGATCCTCTGGCAGGATAGTGCACATCCTAGCAGAGGCATGACCCCCATTGAAATTAATGGGACTCACTTCCATGCTAGCTGCTAGCATGTGTTATCCTGCCAAAGGATCATACTTCCTGTGGCAGTTCAGTGCCTTCTTGTCCTACTGGAGAGCAGCCCCTCACCGTCCTAGCCAGATTGGTGCACACGCCCTTCCTCTTCATCAGCTGCAGCCGGATGTCAATGTCAAACTTACTGCAGTGCTGGATGTATTCATGGCTTCCCAGTGGGTGTTTGCTGGAAGGATACAAAACACAAAGCAGCTGTGAGCCAAGACCTTCCTCAGGTCTAACTTTTGCTTCTAACTGCAAAGGTCTGGAAATTCAAGAGCTCCATTTGACAGTAGCCTCTGACTGTCTTACCACAGCACTAGGGGAAGAGGAATTCCAGAGTTCTGTTTTTAGCTCTGTCACTGGTGGCCAGGTAATGTCACGTCACTGCTCTGTCCCTCAGTTTCCCCATCTGTTAAATGGATGTTAGAAAATTCCCCAAAAGGTGTGAGAATTTCTATGAGAGATGAACTTGTCCTCCTTTCCCTGGATCTGTGGGGATGGGGGGTAGGGGGAACTATGGCTCAAGAGGGCTATAAGAATAGGTGAAAGCTTCCTAATTGAGAGTGTGACAAACCAGGCGACTGGTAGCAAATAAGGCGGCACCGCTTCCCCATCAGAGCCACAGATCCAGGTTGCCTCTCCTGGCTAGTGCACTGAGTAGCTGATCTGCTGGGAAGCTAGAACTAGCAGCAAGGCTGGGAGTGGGAAGACAGTGGGCTGTGAGTGAGGCCACAGCTTCTGCTCAGGCTGAAGGAAAAGCCTATGCTCTCGTTTGTGAGTGTTTTTGATTTGGTGTAGTTTTGCTTGAAGTAACTGTTAGGCCTTGTTCACACATTTCAGGGAGGGCTCCTGCCACAGTGCCCCTACCTAACCTAGGAGGGGAAGGGTAGTGTGTGGTTCTTACCCCACCCCCAGGGTAAGCTACCTCCCATTCTAATGTAATGTGTGAACACTAGAGGTTTGTTTATCATGGGGTAACCTACCCTTTATAATATGTGTCAACACGGCCCTAACTGTGGAAAGGAGCTGGGCGGCAACACTAAAGGGTGTGCTCAGGCTGAGGGGAACGATCTGTGCCATGGAGCCATCCCCTATAGGGTTGCACCTATGCAGATTTTCAAAGAACACTTATGAAAAATAGATGTTGCAGGCCCTGAAACATGTATTTTTCATAAGTGTTCCTTGGAAATTTGCATAGGTGGCCACCCTAATCCCCTAGGAGTGTATGCCTTCATCACTGCTCCCTTCCCCTGTGCTCACTCTGTCTCTTTTAGTGACTGAGGGTAGGAACTGGGTCCATGGGCCAGATCTAAGCACTGCAAAGGGGGAATAAAAACCAGCCGTGGGTCAGAGGTTCCTCAGTCCTAAAGCAAGGGAGCCCAGGAGAAAGTTTTGATTGAGAGTTTGTTATTGCTCACTGGTTGGCAAGCAAAATTCACCCCCTCCCAGCAGGTAGTATTTTCAGCTGTCAGTCATGGAAATGGAGGCCTTTGTCTCTGGTGTCTGACTTGACATATGACCCTCGTGCCAAATGTCTGGAAATGGATCGCCGGGGGGGGGGGCACATTCCACGGTGCTGTAATGTTTAGAAATAAGGGTCTAGCTTTTTAAAAAATACAGTCTCAATATTAGTCAACAGGTCATTTCATTTACATATATTTGCATGCATTGCTTCCTGTACATTTGTATAAAATTACTGGTTTTCTTTCCCGGAGCAGGTAGAGACTGAGAGAGAGTGAATGTGCGTGCATGTGTGTGCATGCTGTAAGGTGGAGAAGTCACCTACCTAGCCACTTCGCAGGGCTTCTGCCTCCTACCCCTTTAAAAGTTGTGCCTTTGTCCACCCTTCCTTCATCCCCATCAAAGCACCGATGTGGGGTTGCAGCTAAGGGGTCGGTAGAAAATCCACACCCTCCAAATTTGACAGAGAAAAATTGATACACTCCATGCCACCCCTAATTTGCATTATTTTGCATGTTTATACAAATTTGGAATAGCTCACTGACTAATTTTGGGGCTGAGCTGGGGAAAAAGGGGGTGTTTGTATGAGAAGATCTGTGTGCACATGTGTTTGTCTGTGCAGGACTGATGGTTCAAGTTGAAACTTGGCTTATTAAAAAGTCAAAATTCTCAAATGTGCATTAACTTTGGCTTTAAAGTTTGAGTTTTAAAGACATTCAGAGGATCACAGGTGGAAGCAGTGGCAGTCCTTTTCAGCATACTACAAAATAATTTCTCACAAACACACTTGCACCCATCCTACCTTTTTTATTATTTATTTTTAATAAAGTTTGCTTTCTTGTTCTTTGATACTGGTGCTTATCCCAAGCTCGTTAAAGTGAGAAAAGGTGCCCCAGCAATGAATAAAAACAGGACAAGGCTCTTTCTCCTGCTGGATCAATCAGTTGTTAATGACCCCCTTTCTCTGCTGAACCCAGTACAAACCTTGCACTGCAGAGAGCCTGGTATAAGATAACAAAACTGTTACTGTACTGGGAAGAAAGGTACTGTTGGCAGGTACGAAAATCCCTGCGTAATGCCTGTGCCTTAGTGCTTCCCAGATGAATATAAGCCACAGAGAAGTGGTAGCATCCAGAAAGGGGAGAAACAGGGATAACAAAGAATAGATTCTTTTAAAAACAAAACCATGGCAAATTTCAAACAATGCACAAGCTTTCATGGGAATTTCTATTTTTGAAAAATTTCCACTGACTTTTATTTTGAACCAGAAAAAATAATCAGTTTATTTTGCCTTCCTTTCACCCTCCTTTCCCAGTGGGGGAGAAAAAGGTGAGGAGGTGGAGGAATAATAGGAGGATTAGAGCAGCTCTGGCTCATGGCTGCTTTTTATTTGGCCTGTTTCCAGTTTCTGGATCTGGCCCATGGATCCAGTCTCTACTCTCAAGCACTGAAAGAGTGAGCTCGGGGACAGGGAGTGGAGACAAAGACATAAGGCGCCTGCACATGAGATGGGAGGGTGGGGGGGACTGCCGTGAGCCGAAATCACACCTGGGGGATCGCGTGAAGCTCTGCTCATGTGGGCGGGGTTTTAAATGTCATTAGCCTATTTCCTGTCTCTTATACACATCTAGATGTGTATAAGAGACAGCCTCAAAGCACTTTACAGACATTAAAACTTGACCCAGGGGTGGGGACCTCTGCTCGTGGTGGTGTTTTTTATTTGGTCCCTTTCTAGTTTCAGATTCTGGCCCATCGATCCAGCCCCCACCCTAAAGCACTGAAAGAGTTAGCTATAGGGAAGGGAGTGGAGATTAGGGCATAAATTAGGGGTGCAAAACTTTTTCCTTTCCAGAGGCCACTTTGAAAATTAGCACAAGCTCCAAGGCTCACACAGAAGTTGGGGGAGGGGTTGTTTAAGAGTTGCACTTAGGAAGACGAGGGTCAAGATCATGGATCTGTGCAGTGTGTCTATCCCCTGTCCTTATCTGCATGCTTCATCTCCTGCTTACTTCCTGTGAGCTCACTCAATGTTTGGAGGTAGGCATAAAATCTAGGGGCTAGACTGAAGAACTGGAAAGGGGCCAAATAAAAGCTAGCCACAGGCCACGTTTTGCCCCTGCCAATAAACTCACAGATAGGGGATGGATCCATGGCAGAATGGTTGCTGCCCCACAATTATGGCACTCCCTCCCCTTGGAGGTCTGCCTAAGCCCGAGCCTGCTCGTCTTCTGGAGGAGATGCAAGAGCTTTTTGTTTGTCCAGGCATTTGGTAGGTGGGAATAGGGTTGGGTGGGATTGGGTAGAAGGGGTTGGGAAGGGGGATTGATGGTGGTGGGGTGGGATGATGTTGAATTTTTAGGGGATTTTAACGTATTGTATATTTTTTAATGTGGTTAGCCGCCCTGAGTCTGCGGAGAAGGGCGGAATAAAAATGTAATAAAAATAAACAAACTCACTCCATGATCTGGACCCTCAGTTTCCTTCCCCCATCCTTGAGCATACCTGCCCCAACTGCAATCTGATCCTTGGAGTTTGTACTTATTGTCTAAGTGGCCAATGAGAGGGAAAAGGTTCCACACTTCACGACACCCCTTGGAAGGCAGCCACAGACCAATTGGTTATCTACCTTCCATAAGTGTGGGAAACGAAGGCACAGACAGGGGAAGCAGCTTCTCAAGATCTCACAGAAAGTCAGAGATAGAATCAGGAACAGATCCCTGCTTTGATCCCAATTCCTGACCCATGCTGCCACACAGACGGCGCAATCCTTCTGGTAGAGGAGGCTCGTGCTGGCAGTTAGCGGTGGGACTTGCACCTACACTTACAGCTAGTGCAAGCACTATATAGCCACAGGTTTGGGTTGCAAGTTTAGCCTTCATTGCTCTTGAACTAAAGCTCTGGCCCTGCTCTCTGGGAATCTGATTCTGCTGCAGAATCCCTGGCTGGAGTGAAGAAGCAGCTGCTGAAGACGACAGGTTCAGGGTGCTCGGCATGCCCATCCCCAGTGAAAACAACTAAAAAGATACGTTGGCTGCAATCCACAAGCCACTTACTCTGGAGTAGTGTTACCATACGTCCCCTTTAAAAGATTATGCTTATGAAAAATGCATGGTGCAGGGCTGCATTGGTTCTGGTGCAGACCTGCACCATGCATTTTTCATAATCATCCTCTTTTAAAGGGGAGGCATGGTAACTAAACTAGGGTGGCCAGATATGCAAATTTTAGAGGACACGCAGAAGAAATACTGGTTGCAGGGCTGCATTGGCTCCAACACAATAGAGCACATTGGCTCCAGTGCAGCTCTGCAACCTGTATTCCTCATAAGTGTCCTCTAAAATTTGCATATCTAGCCACACTAATGGTAAGCCTACTCTGGAGTAGCCACATTGATACCCATAGGGATTCAATGGGACTACTCTGGAGTAAGCAGTGTGTAGATAGCAGCCATTGGCTTCACAATCCTGGGATTCAGCAGCAACAAAGTAATATGGGAGCAACAGATAAACAACATGGGCCAGGTCCCAGAAGATCGGACAAAAAAATCTGAAGATGAGAACACCTATATAGCCCCCCCCTCCCCCCAATCTCCTCAGGCTGCCAATCTCTTATTCAAGATAGTGACTACAAAGAGCAACCTCTTTGCCTATGTACTCTATGGTATGGAGGACCTTACACCAAGCCTGCTGCTAAACAACAGGCCTCACCAACAAAGTGAGGATCCAGGCCCACAACTGCTTGGGGGGAGGAGGGATTAAGGCAGGGGGAAGAGAGACAAGCAGTCCAACTTTTGAACCAAAAAAATACTCCACTGAGCACTGGGGTAGACGGTGTAGAGTCTATATACACACCCCAAGCACAGCTAAGTTCCAGCCTGCACCCCTGTCGTCACTCAGCATCAATCCTGCCAGAGTACACTCACCTCAGCTGCCAGGAAGGAGTCCACCTCATTGTGGAAGGTGTCAAAGAGGAGGCTCAGGGCCTGTCTGTGGGAACAGAGCAGAGCACTCAGCACAAACAGAGAAAGAAGCAGGAGCCGCTCCCACCACATGTACACAGAATAACCCCACCCTTCTTCTCCCTAGGGAGCCTGAGCAGCAATGACATTGGGGACACAATCCCAGGACCCCAACACTGGGTCCATTATTTTCCTTGTCGTTCTCAGTCCAAGCAGCCAGAGATGTATGGAGGGGCTTAATTTATAAATAAAGAGGTGTCAAAGCTAAGGCCTGTCCAAGAAGTCTCATCTCTTGACCCCTGAAGCCTGGCGGGGGTGGGGGATAATCAGAGGGTATGGTGGAGCTGCCCTACCAGGTCTTCAAGACTCCACCAGCCCCTAGAGTTGCCAGGTGTCCCTTATTTTACAGGAGCATCCCTTTTCAGAGCCCTACCGCTCTGTAGAATATAGCCCCTATTCTGAATACCATAGCTCCATGGAATGCAATGGACATCCCTTATTTCAGTATCTTTCAGCTCTCTATTGTCCCTTATTTTGATCTGGCAACCCTGTTCCTGCCCCTAGTATGCCAACCCTTGCTTGGTTGTGGCTGCAATAGGCTCCCTCCGTTGCTCCTCTGCAATAAGCATCCACAGCAGTCTCAACTAGGGTGGCCAGTTATGCAAATTTTAGAGGACAGTTATGAGAAATACAGATTTCAGGGCTGCACTGGGGTCAATACAACCCTGCAACCTGTATTTCTCATGTCCTCTAAAATGTGCATATCTGGCCACCCTAGTCTCAAACCTGCCAGGGGGGAGAGAGAGGCTGATGCTTCTGCATGGGAGTGGGGCGAGGGCTGTTCCTGTCACCCATCAGTTGGTCAGTGGCAAAACTGTTTTGCTACCAAACTAATCAGTGGTGGCAGCCTGAGCCCCCATAAAATTCTATCCGGCTGTGGGTGGGGTCTAGCAGAGAGGTGGCAGTNAGTTCTCCTGGCCAGGAACAATCAAAACCAGTCCAAGACCGTTCCGCCAATTCCGGCACGGTCCCGCAGGCGAGTCACCAACACCTCATGATCGACTGTGTCGAACGCAGCTGAAAGGTCTAGCAGGACCAGTAAGGTCTGACAACCCTGGTCCAACGCCAGACGGAGATCGTCAACCAAGGCCGTCTCCGTACCATACCCAGGCCAAAACCCAGACTGGGAGGGATCAAGGAAACCGGTGTGGTCCAGATGTTCCTGGAGCTGCCGTGCCACAGCCGTTCAATAACCTTCCCTGAAAAGGGAAGGTTAGAGACCGGCCGATAACTGGCAGGAGCACCAGCATCAAGAGATGGTTTCTTGAGCAGGGGTCTAACCACAGCCTCCTTTAGGCAATCAGGCACCCTGCCCTCCCAAAGGGAGGCACTAACCACCCCAGTCAGCAACGGCCGTAACGTCTCCTGGCTAGCTTTCACCAGCCAGGACGGGCATCGATCTTGCTCACAAGTAGTGGCAGGAACAGATCCCAACAAGGACTCCACATCGGCAGACGACACCATCTGAAACCGATCCCACAAAACAGGCCAGGATGGGGCATCCATAGCCCCAAGATGATCCTCTGCAATAACTGTGGTACCGAAATCGTGGCAGATGCGAGCGATCTTATCTGCAAAGTACTCCAGTCACAGCGGTCACTGGATTGCTCCAGGTCCAGGTGGAGGCAGGCAGGACTGACCGAGCCTTTGACCACCCAGAAAAGCTCCGCTGGACGTGACTTTGCAGATGCAAAAAGGGCAGCAAAGAACTACTTCTTTACTGCCTGCACCACCACAGCATAGGCCTTTAAACTGCTCTTATGCTGTGATCGATCATACTGGCCGCGAGTCCAGCGCCACCGTCGCTCTAACCGCCTGCTCTCCCGCTTCAAACACCGCAGGCCCTCAGTAAACCAAGGAGACCTGCAAGAGACTCGGGAGGGCAGCAGACGCCTGGGAGCCACTCTGTCAATGGTCTCGGCCAACAAAGTGTTCCAGAAGGCTACAAGATCATCGACAGAGTGGGTGTCAAGGTCCAGGGGAAACTCCCCCAGAGCATTCCGGAACCAATCCGGTTCCATAAGTCTCCGGGGGCAGACCGATCTAATAGGCCCTGCACCCTGCCGGGGGCTAAAATGCGCCAGGATGCACGCCTTAAGGAGGTAATGGTCAGACCATGACAAAGGCTCTACCCCCTTAACTCTTACTAACTGACCCCCCGCCTCAAGGCCGGTGCAGAAAACCAAATCCAGTGTATGTCCCTCCTCATGTGTGAGGCCACAGATGATTTGGGACAGGCCCATGGTTGTCATGGAGGCCATGAGCTCCTGCCTCGCTCCTCCAAGATCAGTGTCAGTGTGGATATTAAAGTCCCCCAGGACCACTAGTCTAGGGGTCCGGAGGATCACATCTGACACCAGATCAGCAAGAGCATGTAGGGATGCCACAGGGCAGTTGGGTGCAAGGTAAACCAGCAGCACCCCTAATCTGCCCCCGGCCAAATCCAACACAAGATGGAGGCACTCAACACCTGGTGGAGCCTGCACCGGATATCTCCTAAAAGACAATGCATCCTTGATAACAATGGCTACACCGCCCCCTCCCTCCCCCAATCCCTCCAGCCGAGGCTGATGCTGCACAGAGAACCCAGCTGAAACAAGATCGGCCAAGATAGGACCCAATTCATTGTCCAGCCAGGTCTCTGTAATACACATGAGGTCGGCGTCCCACTCCGGGATTAACTCCCAGCATAGATCCATGATCCCTCCCCTTTCTCCTCCCACCATCTTAAGTGCACCTTTTAAGCATCCTAACCCCAAGTTCTATGTCGCTTAAAAAACTTGGAACAATTTTCAAAGTGACCTGCGGGATGGAAAAGGTTCCCCACCTCTGAACTAGCAGAGTCCACCCACCCACCCACCCCAAACTAGAAAAATACACATTTGAATTCAACTCAGAAAAAAAAGAATTAAAACATTTCAGGAAAAAGAAATTAGGGGGAAATTTTTCTTTCAAAATTCTCTTAGGGAAAATAACGACCATTTCTAGTATGCTTCCTTAGATACAGCAAGCAATGGAGTGATCAAAACAAACAACTGCCCTCAACCTGCTCTGCGTTAAACCAGAGGCTGGCCAAAGCCCACCCCCCAACCCTCCACCATGGGGGTGGAGAAACTAAGTACAGCAGGGACAACTAAGTAGTCTACACTATTTAGTGTCTTTGGGCTCTGTGACCCAGTGGAACACAAAGCAGATCTCGCACACTGTCAGCCTGGGAGCCCTTATCGAAGTGACAGGAGCCTGAACGCCTTAGAGCTTGTTTGTGATATAGACTCCCTCCCTCTCTCACAGTCGTGGCAGAGAATAAGCCAAGTCAGCCTTCCACAGCAACCTAGGAAACAGAGCACATGGCACTCAGGGAGGGGAAATGGAGCCAGAGGACATCTGCAGAGTTGAGGGCAGGAGGGAATCCAAAGGGCAGAAGCTACATAGGGGAGACTAGATCACACAGAACAAAACCAGTAATGTGGCAGGGGAGAGAGAGAGAAGGGGAGCTGAAATTTGAGGAATGGATGTAAAGGATTTTGGCTAGCTAGGAGACTCAGAGGCTGTGTTATAGCCTGGGTAACAAGAGATCTGCTGCTGTGCTATCCTCCTGAATGCAGAAACCTCCACAGCTGCTCCGTCACAGCTGGATTGTCTGCTCCACACAGCCTGTCAAAGGAGCAGGCCATTGTCTTGTGTCATGCATGTTCCCTCCCATGTCCGATCACTGCATAGAGCCTTGGCCCACTGATAGCTGCTGCACCTGCCGTTTTGCAGTGCCCTTTTGAAAAGCTAGGAAGCAGGGATTCTCCCGCAGCTCTGCTCCTACAGTCCAGCCTCCTCAAACCCCACTTGCATCCATGTACTGCAGGCTAGAGGCGTAACCTAGGGGGAATCTCAGGGGTGGGGGCTATACCTCCATCTGTTTTTCTCCTCTGTCTGCTGTTGCCCTCCTAGTTGTGACCCCCAACACAGGAAAGTGCCCCCCATCTGAGAAACCTTGGTTCTGACACTGCTGTAGGCTGGAGACTAGACCGTGGTACACCCTGGACACCAAGCTAGAGCTGGGGCTGGTGAATGTTCCAACAGAAGGAACAATGCAGGGGTGTGGGACAGCTGCAGCAGGAAGCCTGGCCCTTTTGCAGGCTGCTCCAGCAGGAACAGCCAGCTCTTATCTCAGTGGAGCTGGCATCCTGGCCCAGGCCAACACAGCTGCCATTGCACCACAGGGCACCTCGGGGCGGGGGGAGAGGTTTTGATACTGGGTGTTTTTAAATGAGCAAGACAATTGGGGGGGGGGGAAATCTGTGGTCGCAAGTGGGTCTGCCCCGGAGCACCCACTCAGGTGGAGTGCATGGAGATTAATTCTGATGGGCGGCTCCCAGCGTGGCTCCCCCGGCCACAGAGGCAGCTGCCATGCACTCTCCCTGCCATGGACCATGGGGGAGGGGAAAGCACATCGGGCTAGCCTTTGCAAGTGACATGTTCCATGCATGAGTACTGGGGAACCTGGGCTCCTCAGCGCTCCTGGTCAGTTCTTGTGACTTGCAAAAGATGCTTCCCCCTGCCCACAGTGCTTCTGAGCAGCAGACCTGTCTGCTGGCGTGGCTGGCTGCCATCATTCATATGGGCAGGCACTCTGTGTCCGCCTGTTGCCACGCTTCCATTTGGCTTGCCCCGCATGGAGCACTCTAGATTTCCTGGCAGTGGTCCGTGCATGGCCATGAGCAGGTGTTCTGTGGCTCACAGGAGTGCGCACCCAGCCGCTCCACCTTCAGATGGGTGGTCGTATCTCTGGCAGCACCTCATCTGAAAACACCCACTCTGTAAACAATGTTTGGAAAGAGATGAGGAGATTATGTGATTTATGAAATCCTACAAGTCTGGAGTGGGAGGGAACAGGTGGGATCGCTGGGGCAGAAGTGCCAAGGTGGGGGTCCCACAGGAAAGATTTTTAATGCAGGTTCTCTAACTTTTCTTCACACCTATTCATTCCTGAAGCACCATTTACAGATTATGGGGTTATCAGCTTTCCTTTCCAGACAGACATTTATGTCCAGCTGTTTAAGGGGGCAACTATAGAGGCTTGCAACCTGCCCCAACTGGTCCGATCAGACCCATGATAGACTGGGCACTCTGGTTCAGGGGAGGCCAGATTCCCAGCTGTAGGAAGCCCCACCCCTCACAAAGCATGATGAGGCCACAAAACTCCATCAGGGGTGTGACCATTTTGGAAAAGGACAGGAAAAATGCCTTCACCCCATCCCTTTTCTGATGTAGCCCTGCCCCTTTACAGAGTGCCAAAATGTAAAGGCAGTCTGAGGCAGGTGTGATCATGTTGGATACAGGCAAGGTGAAGGGGCTCTCCCGCTGCCCCTAAAGTAAGTTCTGTTGGTACCCCAGTCTGAGGCTACTCGGAAACATTGGGCCTGGGCTCAAAAGAGCCTAGCTGCATTGGAGGCTAGATCAGGTCAGGCATGGGCCCAAATTCCTCACTCAAACAGGGCTCTGTGTGGTCAGAGAAGGGTAATGGGAGTCAGGATCTCTTGGTTTTAACGTCACATACTGGTAGCAGCGGCAGGAGGAGAGGTTAGAGGAACAGGGGGTTAGAACTCCGGGTTCCCAAGTCTCATTTCTGGGTGGGAGGGAAGGATGGGAAGGGCTTGAGTTGTTAGAGCAGGGCACTGGGGTTCAAGACACTGAATTTTCTTCCTAGCTCTGAGAGCAGGATGTTGCTTAATAATGGTTAGACTCATTCATCATGCTGTACAGGTCTAGGGTTGCCACCTATGCACATTTTTAAGGAAGACTTATGAAAAATACATGGTGCAGGGCCTGCACCATGTATTTTTCATAAGTCTTCCTTAAAAATGTGCATAGGTGGCAACCCTAGGTGTGATACTTCTGCTGAGCCAGGCATATGCTCCATACTGAGTTGACTGGATGGTTCAAGAGGTACTAGGACAGCAGTGGGGACCTTCTTTCTACCTTGGGGCACTTGGAAAAGTTTTTAAAGGGCCATGGGCTGGAGCACTGTGCAAGTAGGCAGGGCCTGCCAGACTGTTTTGTGCAGGGAGGGACAGCGTGCTCTGCGATTTGGGCAGGCCCACTGGTGGCCATAGGGCTTGCTGGTGCACCCCTCGCAGTGGCTCACCTCAGAGTGTGCGCCATTAAAGGGGAGACAGAGAAAGCTGTAGCAGGCCAAATAGAAGAGGCGGAGGGCACAGAAGTGGCCTGGGAGGGTGAAAGTTCTGCACCCTGCTGCTAGGGAATAATACAAGGTCTTTCAGCAATGCATCACTGTCTCCAGTACAGCACAGGTGAGTGGTGGCATAAAGAGAACTACTCTGGGATGGGAGCCTTGGGCAGGTAGGTTCATCCATCATAAAACAGACCCACTGAAACAGGCAACTGTGCAAAAATGCTAAAATTTGTATGGGCAATGAAGCATGCGATATCCACATTCTACTCCCTTCCCTAGTGAATGGCCCATCTGGTCAGGGTATTGAGGAAAGATGGTCCAGAGGTTTGGTCACCATGATGGCCTCAGCTCCCTGCTCTGCCACAGACTCCGTGTGTTTCTGGGCAAGCTGCTCAGCCCTCCTCTCCTTTATGAAAGCACATTCCCACCAGCTCCAGCAGTGTCTCCTGATTTGCACCAGGCAAGGGTGAGAAGAGAATCACATCTACAGAGTCAAGAAATCTATTTGTCAGTGTCTGTGGGTGACGTGTTAACATATGAGGATAGCCCTCTGGAGTTCCAATTCGGTCTGTGCAGACCCTGCTCACATTTAGGCTAATAAACGGGCAGCCCCCTGCGAGTATTTCTTGTGCGGTCAGGCTGCTCCCACTCAGCCACCATTCACAGGTTTAGCGTGATAAGCCTAATACATGGGTAGGCATTCTTCCCCATCGCGCTATGCCCACCAACCCCCTCCCCCTCCGCTTCTCAGTATCCAGCTCCCTATGATGACTCACAACCATGGCAAACGATGGGGAGGGCCAGAGTTAGGATCTTAGCACCCTACGTAACTCAGGCTGCCTCCCCACAATTCCCCTGAGCTCTGGTGCGTGTGTGGGCTGCTGTCTGAGGCAGGGAAGGAGACAAGGGCGGCACCCAGCACAGAAGCAGAGTCTCTTCCTCAGCGATCAACACCACCGCAGAGCATGTTTGCGGGGGCTCAGGGGTGGAACGGGACTTCTGCAGATGGGGATGAAGGAAGGGTCCCCACCCGCCCGTCTGTGGGTGGTGCAGGTGAGGCAGTGTAGTTGTGGTGGTGGTGGGGCGGTGCTGTGACCAGGCAGGTGCGCACTGAGAACAGAAGCCCCCCCCAAAAAAACTCCTGCCCATGGCAGGTGTTTATGTTGCCTGCCCCTAAGTCTGGCCCTGACAATGGGAAGAAGCAACTGCACCAGCTGTTTCTTTCTTCTGGGCTATTATAACTCCAGACAGCAGTCCAGCACCTGCTACTCCTGCCCAACCACAGATGTTCATACCTGGGTTTATACCTGCCAGCTGGAAATAACCTTTTGCTATGCACAGAATGCTGAGTTTGAGCAAATTGCATACATTATTGAGTGCCTATAAAGGAAATTGGAAGTAAAAATTGAAATCAAAAGCAATCAGTCTTTGCATGTTGTTACCACCTAGTTTCTTGCATCCATGGCTCGCGGTAATGTTCTGGCAGGTAGTAGCACACAGTTTTATTGGTGTCTCACCTGCCATAGTATTGGAAATTCCTCTTGGTTCTCATAAAATCTCTACTCAAACATGTGCCTCTCTGGCATCTTCTGCATTACCATGCTGTTGGGGTGGAAAACCTCTCCACTTGCAAGGGTGCTCTGTGCATCTCTGAGTGTCCAAACTTCATATGGGACAAGCTCTCCTTCAGCCGGTTCATGTTACCTGTCCCTGAAAAGATTCATTACTCCCGGTGGCTCCACAGGTATGTTCTTCCTGCCATCAGGGCAGGGATAAGAAAAAACAGCAGGGAAGGTCAAGCTTCAATCACTGATGCCACATGCAGAGCTGTACCCACTGAGCAGTTTGTCCAGGTGAAAGAGAAAAACACAGACCAGGGGGACAACATGCTGTCTTCGTGGGGAGATGCTGAATAAGTCACTTGAGGATGCTCTGTCACCTCGTCTTGCAGACAGCCAAGATCCTCAAGCGACAACTGGAGAAACAAAGCATGGTGATGCGATAGTCACCCTTTCCTGGAGAGAAGCACGTTGCCATTGCCATCTGGAAGCTTGTCACTCTGGACTCCTATCACTCTGTTGTCCAGCAATTTAGCATTCTAAACTCCATGGTGGGCACCATACCAGTGGAGATTTGCACAGCAATTGTGGAACTAATGCTGGACTGGGTGGGGCAGTTGGCTGACCCCGTGGAGGTAATGGAGGACTTTCGGTGGGAGGGGTTCCCAAACTGTATAGGGGCGATCAATGGGAGCCATATCACCATCATCTGCCCACCCCATAGCAAGGAGGACTACCTGAACCAGAAGGGGCTTTTCCTCATGGCTCTCCAGGTCGTCGTGGATGGGACCTCCATGCCCAGTCTATGGATGTGCTGGCTGGGTGGTCCGTGAAGAACCACGAACCTGCATCTTCCATTGGTCCCCCTTCTTTGGCCGCATGTACACCGGAGACTTTGGGCCCTCAACTGAAACATGCATTGAGGGCGTGCTCATGAGGCCTGTTGTTCTCGGGGACTCTGTGTACCTTCTGAAGCCCTGGCTCATGAACGCATACTGTGTTGCCTGCACTCCAAAGCAAATGTACTTTAAGCGGCAGCTCAGCACCACTCACTCTGTTGTGGAGAGGGCTTTGGGGCTTTTAAAGCAGCACTGGAGATCAATAGGTGCTAGGATCGATTTCCAGCAAGAGACTGTTCCCCTGCTAACAACCATCACCTGTGTCCTCCACAAAATCTGCGAGACCAGTGGGACCACGTTGGTGAAGCCCCCGTCAGTTAGCTCCAGCAAGCCAGTGCCCCTGGCTGAACAGACTGGAGCAGCATACAGCCAAGAGATCCAGGACACCTTGTCCTGGCACATCAACCACAATGCTAGTCCCAACACCCCGACATCAGTGACAGTGATGGACATCAGTGAACTTTTTAAAATGATCTTTTTGTAATATCAATAAAGCCTTTAAAAATAATTCCTATGTGTCATTGTGTTTTTCTCGGGCCCATCCGGTTCCTGCACAGCACTGGGACAGCATGCTTTCTCTCCCCCCTCCTCCCCCTGTGCTATTTCCTGCCAGATGGCCTTTCCCTGTGTGTTCCCTATTGGCATTTGCAGATTAGCTGGTTGCAGGCCTGAAGCGCTGCGTTTCCTATTAGCGATTGCAGGCTAGTCGGGTCTGGAAATGCCAATAAGGAAGCACAGAGGCACAGGTGTGCAGCTGGCTACTCTGCAACTGGCCACCACCCAACCTTTGACTATGGCTTTCCTCATGGTATTTCCCTTTGCACCCAGGCTTTTCCCCATTGGACTACTATGGGGCTCCCTGCCCTCAATTGCAAGTGCATGGCCAGCGAACTGCCCAGCTTCCCTTTCCCTTCTAACTCCCACCTTCAAAGCTGCTTATTGCTTATCACCATTTTCCACGGCCCCACCCCTTTCCTTCCCTGCACCCCTGCCATCCACTTCCTTCCCTTCCAAACGCCAGCCTCCAAAGTGGCTTATTGGCATACCACCATTTTCCATGCCTCCCCTCTTCCCCAAGCTTCCCTCCTTTCCCAGAAGAAGCAAAAAAACCATGGATTATAAACAAATTAAAGAACTTTATTAAACTTTATTAAATTAAAGAACTTTTAAAACAGAACTCTATTAATTAGAACTGTTTCTTTTACCACCTGCTCTTTTTGGGGGCAGGTGGTGTGCTCACTTGGGTGGCAGGACTGGCGAGGTGACATCGTCCCGATCCGCTAACTGTGGATCCGACTGTGGAGGAGTGTTCATGGAAGACATGAGGAATGGCTGACAGGGGGAGGGGAGCTTTCCCTGGCATAAGTGCTGTATGGAGTGGGATTGGGTGCTTTCCCTGGGGGGTGGAGTGTGGGGGAATTAGGCAGGCATGAAAGGCTGATAGTGGTTAGGAAACAGTGCCTGTCCCTGGGCAACAATGCTCATGGTCATGGCAGCAACATGCTTGAGGAAGGAGCTCTAGAGCTGAATGGACTGGGACAGGCTGCTTGAGGTCTATGCCCACATCTCATCTTCTTGCTCACCTTCTCAATCACACTGTCTGATGCTTAAACAGCTGCCAGAGGCAGGCCCAGCTGATTCCTTGGCAGCTAAAGCCTTGCGTTCTGTGGTGTTCTCCCACACCAGCTGCCTATGCTCCCTAGCCATGCTGCTAATAGCGTCCCAGATCTCATTCGCCCACCACATGGTCTCCCCAGACAGCTCCCTGGCCAAATCCTCCCTGCGCTGCCAGTTGCAGACCCACAGGTCATGGTTCCACTGGGAACTTGTGGCAGGGGGTGCCGTCCGCACTCATTGCACTGGCAGACCTGTAGCAAGACAACAAGGAAAGCCATTAATTCAGACCACTCCACCCACCTTTCTGCCCCAGTGATTCAGAACCTCGTCTGCCCAATTTTCAGCCCTCCACCCGCCCAAAGGGAAGCAGGAATAAGTACCTGGCCTATGCAGCTGCTGGGGCACTTATTACAGCAGGATCCCAGCCCCACGTAGTTCTCCTCCCACAATCACTGTAGAAGAGTGAAAACACAGAAGTCAACCACCGCCATTCATGCTCTCCCCCTGGCCACCATTTTGGGCTTCTACCCCTCACCAGCTTGCCGTCCATCTCACCATGGTGCCTTCCCCCCGCCAGTCCACCATCCCACCACGGTGTTTTGCCCCACACACCAGTCCACTGGCCCGCCAAAGTGTCTTCCCACCTGCTTCCCATGCCTACCGTTCCCATCCAGTGGAGCTATTTCCTGGTGATTTTCTTGCCGCTCCTCTGCATTCTCCTGGCTGCCTGTCAACACAGTAAACAATTTAAAAATACATAATCAGATAACAATAAACAGAAGCCTTTATCATACAGCTGTGCAAACGCAAATACCCCACACCCCAGATGCATTAACTTACCATTTCCCTCCACCACAAAAAGTGGCATCTGGGTCCTCCATGCCCTCGACCAGAACCCCAGGTGGCTCCTCAAACAAGAGCTGGCTCTAGAGCTCGAAGGGATACATGGTGAGAGTCATGGTGTCCGAGTTGACCCGTGCCGGCACTGGGGTGGGGACGGGCATGGACAGGCACTACTCTGCCAGTGGTGATGACTTCTGTAGGGGGAGCAGTTTCAGCAGGAATGGGCAATTCATCCGCGTCTGGCCCCTGGCGAAGACGCAGCCATACAGGTGGGATGCAACAATGGCGCCATCCACGCAGAAGAACCAGTTAAGGAGTGTGTGATAGGGTGATGTTTGCCTCCCAGAGCCAGAGATGGAATTGTTGTCCCAGATCGCTTTGTATCTACGCCTCAAGTCCTTGGCCTGCTGCTGGCACTTGTTCATGTCCCAGGTGTAACCCTAGTGCACCATTTGAACCGAGATTTCTTGGAACACTGCCTCATCCTGTAGCACTTCACCAGGGCACATTGGACCTTCTGATACCCCCACAGAACAATGAAGGCCTTGGTTTATTCCTCAGTCCAGGGAATGCAGTGATGGCAGGTGGATTGGTAGGCAGAGAGCAACTGTGATTGGATGGTGGTGGTAGCAGTGCTGGTTGTTGCCTGGCTGTCAGATTGAACCATGGCCACGGTGATGGTAAATCTCCAAAAGTTGTTACGTAGAATGCAACAGCTCAGAAAGAGCAAGCGCCCAGCATGTACTCCCAACCAGAAAGAGCTGGAAAAACACATATTTGTAAATGGCGCAGTGGGCTTTTAAGGAAGATGTTACGTGTGCACCAGTGAGAGCAGAGAAAGGGGTCAGGAGTGATCTCTCCTCAGACCACTTTAGCCTTTTCACCCACGACTCTATTGATATGGTCTGGATTATGCAGGCTCCAGGTGGTTACCTGCTTGCAGCTTCCCAAGGGCACCCCTTTCCCTGGTTCTCCTTCTCTGGCATTCTCCCTTACAGGAGGCAGAAGCCCTTGGAGTAACGCAGGGGTGCTTATCTTGGTCAGAAGCTGCTCTGGATAAAAAGACTAGAGGGGAATTTCCCTTCTCAGAGGGAGATCCTTTCTCCCTCTTGGTAGCTGTGCCTTCCAGTCTTTGCAAGAAACACCCACCCACACCCAGTGGAGTAAAGAAAGAAAGAAAGCTTAGACTTTACTGGTAAGGGTCAAAAAAAGGTACAAACAGGTACTAAAGGGTAAGAGAGTAGGATAAGCTTTTGAGCAAGTTCCAGAGTCCAATGCAATGGGTGCATGGACCCTTTAAGAATTTGTGTCTGTCTAAACAGTTCTGGTTCAGGTAGGCAAGCTGGTTGCTTGTAGCTCACAGTTTTCTCCACATGTTGAGAATGGTGTTGAGAAACCACGTGGGGCCCGGTCCTTAGTTCTGATCTGGCAGAAGCCCAGATGTTGCCAATGTCAGAGCACGAGAGTAAGAGAGAGGAACAGGGCAGTCTTGGTCCCTTTTAAAGTTCTATCCCCCTCAGCTGGGATTGGTTCATGGGAGGTCACCTGGTCCATGTCCAACCAATCAGGGTGAGCTGCCTGTGGATACCTGAGCCATGATGACCTCACCCATCAGGAATGTCAGTTGCAACATCTGCCACATGTCCAGGTATCAGGCCTCTAAGCCCCTTTAGCAGTCTCAAGGGCAAGGCCTCCAAGGTCGTGTAGCTTTATGCCACAGCTGCATGCAACCTAACTGACAGGATGTGGACACATGGGCGCACATTAGCCTGCATTTGCCCACACAGCAGGCTCTGTCATCATGAGTGGAGGCTGTGTATCTGGTGGGTGGTGGCCATGTGGCTGGTAGAGGCAAACACCTAATAGACAGGTGGACGACACCCACCTGGTTTGGGCTACCGTCTCATTTGTTACTACCCTGTGTTTTCCACTGAGAGCAAATTAGCCCTGCTGGCCTAAGCTGTGGGAGGAGGAGACAAAGATCAGAGACAATGGGGCTTTATTCAGGACACTTTCCCAAAGGTCTTTCAAAGACACCAGCGAGCAGTGTGTTCCTTTTCCAGCTCATTAGAGAGTCTTTAGGCTGGACTGCAGTAGTGGGGATGGAATGGGAAGGATCTATGCTTTGTGCCCGAGACAGTATGCATCCTGGCAATGGGGGACAAGGACGATGGGCAGACAGGCCATCATTTCAAACCAGGTGCAAAATAAAAGCAAAATGCAAACAGCAAACTGCATGCTAAGCAAGGTAGAGAATCCAAGCAGGACAGATATTTCATAAACGCTGAAGGGACTGGATATGTTTTGATTAGAAAAAATATAGCATTTTTCAAATATCTAAAAGGATGCCACAAAAAGAAAAGATGGTGAACATTTGTTCTCCACTGTTACAGAAGACAGAACAAGAGGGAATGGGCTTAAATTGCAACCATGTAGATTTCGGTTAGACATTAGGAAAAACTTCTTAACTGTAAGAACTGTTGGACAATGGAATACGTTGCCCAGGGAGGTTGTGGATTCTCCTTCCTTGGATGTTTTCAAAACCCAACTGGACAAGCAGCTGCCTGTGATGCTGAAGGTAGAGGCTATCTTGCCTTAGAGAAGGGGGTTGGGGTGGGCTGTGCCTCAGGTGGTAGAGCACATGCTTTGCATGTCTAAGGTTCCAAGTTCAATCTCTGGTATCTCCAATTCAGGGATCCTGGAGGGCCTCAGGTAGCATGCCTGGGTGAGGCCTCTGCTGGAGACCCAGATATGAAACCCTGCTGCCATGCCAGGCTGTGACAATACTGGACTAAGATAGACCATTGGTGTGATTCAGTTAGGCAGCTCCTTATATTCTTGAGGTCCCTTCCTTCCCTACAATTCTATATACATATGGACACCTGATGCAGTGAGCATTTGTACTGCAGTAGCCTCTACAGACCTCAGCTGTGATCAGGGTCCCTTTATGCTTAAGCTCTGTATAGACACAGGATAAGAGACTGCCCCTTCTCTGGAGAACTTAACAGCCATAGAGGATACCATTGTTCTTGCTATACCAGTTGGGCAACCCATAGAGAGATTAAGTGACTTGCCCAAGTTCACACAGGTCTGTAGCAGAGCAGGGAACTGCTGGGTCCAAATCCATGGCTCTAACCAAAAGACAGGGCTTCCTTTCTGTAGTCAGGAAACCACCAGACCCATTCTTCAGTTCCTCTGAAAAAGTTGCAGCCTTCCATAAATGGTTTGTGAATTTGGCTGCAGGGGTGAGAGAAGAACCGAGCTTTCCTTCCCATAACCATAACTTTGCATCCCTTTAAAGGGGGGGGGGGGAGAGAGAGAACCAGGAGGAGCCTGCAGATCACAAATTGGGAGTATTATTATTTTCCTCATCTGATGTCAATTACTTTCTTTCCCACAGGGAGGCTGCTTCTGGTAAAAGCTCATTATACACTCATTATACAAAAGGGAGGGAGGCTTTTTTTCTGCTGATGGCATCGGCAATATTAGAGGGGGAAGAAAATCACAGAGGCTAATGGAGGAGAATTTGCAGCTCGTCTCATTCCCCAGGCTCTGAGCTGGGGACTCTCTTGCCAGTTCTCTTTACAGAGGCTGGCTTGGCTAGCCCTATAGACAGGCGTTCCCTGGAATCTACTGCAGGCACCAGAAGAGATTTGCTATATAGGTCATATACACGGACAGCAGCCTACATACAAATAGAAAATCCATATTTTATGCACACACCCTTCTGCTTTACACAGACACCCGCTATAGGTCTTAAGTTTATCCCTCAGCTGTGCCTGGGATGAAAGGGTGGGGAAGACAGCCCTACACTGTGCTAGTTGAAGTGGTTCCCTATGTGCTGGTCTAACAGCTGAGGGTCCAGAGTGAAAGGTGCTCTTGCCATGCTCCCTCCCCTAGCCTACGCAGTGAGGCGGAGAGGGGCTGGTGGCGAGTCACACAGGATAATTCTTTATTCAGTGGGAAAATCACCAACCAGCCACCCTTAGCCATGTGTGTGTGAGAGGTGCAGCTGCAACTTCTGGCTGTCACAGCCTGCAATTTTGCATAGGGCAGTTCCTAAGGACACTCTCTCCAGTTGCTCCTTTGGGACCTAATTCTCCTGCCAGTGATGCAAAGCCAGCCCTCAGGGCAACTTTGTGCCTGTGGATCTGCCTATAATGTGGACACAAGCAACTACCAGGAAATAATAGATGTACACACATGTATTATAGATAGTCCAGTTCAGTCACTGGTGTGGTGGCCAAGTCAATAGCTACTGTGCAAAACTGTATGAGGATGCTAAGACTGCTTTTAGATGTGCACGATGAACACGCTGCATAAAATCACGCTGCGTGTAAATATCCCGCGTGTGGGATTTAGACGTGACATTTCACGCGTTAAAGCCGGCCGCGCATTCTTTTAAAGCCGCAAATTAAATACTTCAATATTGAGGTATTTAGCGCATTTAAAAGAATGCACAACTGGCTTTAATGTGCGAAATGTCACATCTAAATCCCACACGTAGGATATTTACATGCAGCGTGGTTTTATGCAGTGTGTTCGCTGCGCATGTCTAAAAGCACCCTGAGTCTCTGGGTTTGGCCTGGAGACTCCAGGTTCAAAAGCCTGAAGTCTCCAGGCCAAACCTGGAAACTTTGCTGTCCTAAAATGGAGTGAAAGGTTTAGCTCTACAACTTGAGCTAAAGAAAAAAGCAGGCTCTTTAGCTGGGCTGTAATAACATGTAGCCTATGCCGAATGTGCTTCTGCATATGCAGAGAGCACCACTCACCCCAGTGAGTTCCATGGAATAGTTAAAGCACACGAATTGTTTCTTCCCTTGAGCCACAAAAGGCAGCCACCTCTGGGACAGAGAGAGCATCGGTTTTGTCAGTCTACAATTTATTTTTTGCTTAAAACCCCAGCTCCTGGAGTCCTGTGAATAGGTAAAAAGCACAGGGTTTGTGGGTTTTTTTAAAAAAAATCTAAGTTTTTAGTCCTTATGATTGTGGAGACAGCTTGAAAATGTGTCCAGAGTGAAACCTAAAGCCTCCGAAGCTGGATGACAAATAAAAAGAACCCCAAATGTTTTTTTTTGTTTTGTTTTGTAAAGAATCTACACTATATTATATATTTTAAGTTTTATGATTTTTGAGGGCCTGACTCACAATTGGGGTTAGCAGTGCTGCAGTATAAAGCCACAGGGAGAGAGGAGACATTGGGGCTGGGGCTGCAAGGCAAACAACTGTCTTAAGAAAAATTACTGTGAGTGTTTTTAAGTGCATCGTCATACTTGTTATACACTACCAACAAGTATCTTGGTGATGCTACGAAGGCTAAGCTAAGCCACCTGGGATCAGAAGCTGCATGTTAGGGACTCGAGAGATGCTCAACTTGATGCTTAGATCACAGAGTCATTTAAACAAACACACATGGGGTATTTTCAGACGTTACGAGATCACAGTCAACCACAGTCAATTCCCTGTGGTGGTTGTGACCGCGTAACATCTGATGGGGGAAACGAATGTTCCCCCCCCAGATCTTCACCACGGTCAATCGTGGCGGGGAATCACATTCACCACGCGATCGGCTGAACCGGCGGGGCCGGCGGTGATCGCTTGGTGAAGGCGATTCCCCGCTGCGATGAACCGAGCCGTCACGTCTGGACGGCGGGCACGGCCCGGAATCCCCGCAGGGATTCCGGCCCGTGGTCAATTCGGGCGGGCGCTGCGGCCGCATTGGCTACGGCGCCCGCCCGTCTCCCCAGAGGGCGGGCGGCAGGGGAGCGTGGGGGGTGGGGCCGTGCGGCCACATGTTGCGCCGTGCGGCCCCGCCCCCTCCCCGATTCCCCGCCGGGAGCCCCCGGTACGTCTGTTAGGCCGTGACCCGGTGGTCCTGGCGGGGGATCAACAGATTGGTTCCGTGACGGGGTCAATTGGCCCCGTCACGTCTGAAAATACCCATCCATAGCTCCTTCCATTGCTGCAGAAAAAGTCAGACTGTGGTTATAGCTAGCTACTATACATGCTGCCAGAGCTCTATGAGAGGAGGAAAGAGCCCCGAGACTCGGAATGCTTTTATAACTATCCCTGCTAAAAAACTGAAACCGATCCAGGAGATTTGCTCCCTTGATGTGGTCTTCAACACACTCCAAATTGTCCTCCACAGAGGACTCTGTGTGGTTTAAAAGTCTGTCCAGCCATGATAATAACTAGTTTTCACACATCAGCTCACATTCCCAGTTGTTGTAACTGGGCCACAAGTTCCATAAAGGCAAAACTAAAGCCATCTTTGAAGTCCCACCCACCATGGTGAATGATGTCCCTGATAACCCACATAGTTATGCACTGCTGCTAAAGAGGGAGATTAAACCCTGAAGACTTTGAAAATGTGCCTTTAGGCAGGCCACAAGAGATCATGATTCTGAATCTCACTTCCACTCACAATGTCCCTTTTTGTTTCAATCAAGACCCTGCTCTTCAAGGTAAGGAGTTATCAGCTGCTGCTCCCTCATTTTACGAAGAAGCCATGAGGTCATTCAGGTCCACAGGACTAGACCCCAGGATTCTAGCAAAGCAGACTCAGAACGTTTGACTCAATGGGCAAATCTCCAAGAGCTTCCCTAGTGGCAGAATTTAAGAGAGGCATCATTTCCTCCCAGAACTTACTTGAAAAGCTCTGATCAGGTGGAGATTTTTGGCCTAAGCCTGACTGCATTGGGCCCAGTTTGAACTGGGACTTAGTGCAGCCAGGCACTTTTGAGCCTGGGCCTGGTGTGTTTGTGGGTGGCCCTCCTCTATGGACCATTTTGGCATCATAGAGCTCTTTGGGGATGAAGCCACGTTGGAAAGGGGTGGGGAAAGCCTTAATCCATGCCCCTTTCCAACATGGCCCCGCACGCACAGAGCACTGCAACATCACTGCACTCCATAGGGATGGGGTTCAAGAGGCTTGGGCAGAGTGTTCATCCATCCTAACCCAAGCCCGACAGGACCTACTGAACTCAGTTCAGGTCATAGGTTTCAAGTGGCTTGAGTTCATGCCCTTCTAGCTAATTTGAGAAGATGTTATATATGTGGGTGATTGATTTCAGTTTTCAAGTTTGCTTTTAAAAAAATAACTGGGCTTTTTTTTAGCCCAGCCTCGATGTTAGACAATGAACTACCTCAAATTTGAATAACTTACATAAATTAGTACATGCAAATTTTTGGTAGATTTTGGTGCATGCACACAAGCAAGTTTTAAATGTGCACACTCTGCAGGTTGGGGAAAAATGATACGGATCGTTGGTTCACATACCCTGAACGTTTTGCTATGAGCTCAGATCCCAAACAGTGCCCAATTCGCCTATGATTAACCAATGATGAGGCTTCATGACAGAAGATTCCATTTTAATAGTTCCTCCAGGGATGGTTTCACCTGCTGCTAACAACAACTACAAGCTAATTCCACCTCCCACCGCCAGTATCTACTCTGATGATAACAATCCACTTTGCAATTGTTCACACTCTGTAGATGAATTACTCAGGCAGAGACTTGCCAGGGAGCTAATGACTGTGGAAACAGTTTGGTGTTAAGTGCTTTGACATGCTTCTATTAATGCCCTTTTTTTATATTCACACAACCCCTTACACCTGGGGATAAACTACTCTGAAATACGTTCTCCTCTTTAATTGAGAGTACTGCGTCAGAGAGAAACCACCCTTTACTTTGCTTTAAACATTGTATTTGTGGGAACAAAAGCAGAGTTAAAGTGAATTAAGGTGTAAATACTTCAGAGTGTTTGTCTGAAGAAGCCCAAAGAAAACAAAAAGGGGAGAGGCCAGACAGGTAATGTGCCAAGGAGCCTTCTCCCTCTAGGTCACTGACTGGTTTCAGACCAGCATGACACAGGCTTGTCACCAACAAGTTCAGTGACTACCATGGCTCTTAGTCTAATACTACATTACAAAAAAACATCAGCACTGATTGGCAACTGGGGGTGATTTCAGACGTTACGTTTGTCTGAAATCACCACAGACAACCTCAGTCAACCGGTGGGGGGTGGTGAACGGAGGTGAACGTCTGTTTGCGCGCATCCAGGTGTTCACCTCAGTCAACCACCCCCTGCGGTGAATCTAACCACGCTTTGTTCTCCTGCACCATGGCGGTGAACAAAGCGTGGTTAGGGGGAATCCGGAACATGGTGAAGGAAAAGTAACATCTGTTACCTTACCTCCACCGCGTTCCAGGGTTTCGGTGGCGTGCAGCGGCAGCGGCTGGATAGGCTGCTGTGGCTGCCTGTTTCGGGGAGGGCGGGCAGCCGGGGAGCACAGGGGGCGGGGCCATGCGCACGGCCCCGCCCCAGGGGGGTGCCCCTTTAGATGTTACGGCCAGGCACTTTCACCACAGGCCATGGTTCGGCGGTCCCCACAGCCAGGAGCAAAGGGGGGGGAACGTCTGTTGGCTCCCCACTTCACCTCCGGCTGTGATCCAAACCACCCCACGGCCTGTGGTGAAAGCGCCTGGCCGTAACGTCTGAAATCACCCTGGGTTGACTGGCCCAGAACAAACAACACAAACTGTGTGGGCCACAGAAGCTAAGCCAGGACTCTTCCTTCTAGGTATGGACCAACCACGGCCAGCACACCTGCAAGACAGCATGGGGAAGCCTCCAACTATGTGAATCTTTCTCCACTGCACCTGTCAGCCTGGAATTTCTTGCTCTGGGTCTCTCCTTGGTGATACTGACCCCACTCCTGACACTATGCTTCCATATCTGCCTGTGACAAATGCTGGTGCTAGTTATTGCAAGAGCAGTCCCCTAGCCCTCCAGCACCACAGTCACTAGCGCCTGGGCGATCGGGGAGGGGGTTATTTGCCTTTGCTTCTGCTTGAATCTTTAATATTTTTTATTATGTATATTTTTATATAGCAGTATTGAAAATGGTTTTATTGTTTATTAAGAACATAAGAAGTGCCATACTGGGTCAGACCAATGGTCCATCTAGCCCAACATCCTGTCTCCAACAGTGGCCAATCATTGTGGCTTGAGAGAAGCACCCAACAGGGCACAATGGGGGATCCATTCCCTGTTGTTTTCCCCCAACTCCTGTCATGTTCCCTGATCCTCTCTGGCTAATAACTGCTAATGGACCTATCCTCCAGAAACTTGTCCAAACCTCTTTTAAACTCAGCTATAGTACTGGCCATTACCACAGCCTCTGGCAGTAGATTCCACAACCCAATTATATGCTGAGTGAAAAAATATTTTATTTTATTTGTTATAAACTTGCCACCCATGAGTTTCATGGAGTGTCCCCTAGTTCTAGTACTCGCTGAGAGGATAAATAACAGCTCCTTGTTTATTAGTTACACACCACTCATGATTTTATAGATCTCTATCCTATCTCCTCTCAGTCGTCTCTTCTCCAGACTGAAGAGCCCCAACCTGCCAAGCCTCTCCTTATATGGGATCCCTTCCATGCCCTTGATCATTTTTGTTGCCCTTCTCTGTACCTTTTCTAGTTCAGCTATGTCTTTTTTGAGATGCGGCGACCAGAACTGCACACAATATTCCAGGTGCACTCACACCATTGATTTGTACAGAGGCATTATGACTTCCTCAGTTTTATTTTCTATCCCCTTCCAAATAATTCCTAACATTCGGTTTGCTTTTTTGACTGCTGCCACGCACTGTGCTGTGGGTTTCATTGTATTTTTCCTGTGGATTTCATTGTATTATTCACAACCACCCCCAGATCCTTTTCCTGAGTGGTAACTCCTAGCTTAGTACCCAGCATTGTGTACGCATAGTTTGGATTATTTTTCCCTACGTGCATCACTTTGCACTTGTCCACATTAAATCTCATTTGCCATTTAGATGCCCAGGCACCCAGTGTTGTAAGATCCCATTGCAGTTCCTCACAGTCTGCTCGTGTTTTAACTACCTTGAATAACTTGGTGTCGTCTGCAAATTTGATCACCTCACTCTTAACACCCTTTTCCAAATCATTAATGAATACATTAAACAGCACCGGTCCCAATACAGATCCCTGAGGCACACCACTTTTTACATCTCTCCATTGTGAAAACTGACCATTTAGTCCTACCCTTTGCTTTCTATCTTTTAACCAGTTTCTGATCCATAGTAAGACACTACCTCCTATCTCATGACTTTTTAATTTTCTCAAGAATTTCTCATGAGGGACCTTATCAAATGCTTTCTGGAAATCCAGGTACACTGTATCTACTGGGTCTCCCTTGTCCACATGCTTATTGTTTTTTTAATGTTGTGCGCCACCCCGAGCTGCCAGTGTGCAGGAGAGTGCGAGATACAAGTGTTTGTATAAATGTATAAATAAATAAATAAAATAAGAGGATTACGGGCCAATTAGTGGCAACAGTCTGCCCTATAAAGGAAGGAAGTTCTTAGCTGAACTGGGTCTGAGAAGCTGTGAAGTGAACAACGCACCTGAGGGAGCCAAAGGTGAGCTTACAAGGGTGGGGCAGGAAACCTTCTGGAAGCGACTGCAAAACAGACCGAGCTGGACAGAGGTACTGCCTGTAAGGGAGTGCTCTGTGGATTCTAGGAGAGAGGTTGTTTTTGCACTGCATGGTATGGGATTAGAAGTTGCAGTGTCATTTTTGGACTCTGGATGACCGATGTACTGGCCCTAATCCTGCACTTAGCTGGACAAGGGCCATTCATTACACTGCCCTTGTACTTTGCTGGCAGCAATTTTTTTGTGGTCCTCTGATTGAGAGGCAGGATGCTGTTCTATCATGGTGGTAGCCTTTCAAGGGCCCCACTGTTCACAAGAATCACACTGGCAGCCACCTTTCATCCCAGAGTTGACAACAAACACTAAAACGTGTGCTCTCGACTCCTTCCCCGATTTGCTAAATATCCTCATTGTTATTTAAAGAGCTTGTTTTGGCCACTTGCTCCAAGCATGAACTGAGAGGGGAATACAATAGAAACATATAAAATCATGAGTGGTGTGGTACATGTAAATAGGGAGCAGTTATTTACCCTGCTCTCTAAGAGTACTAGAACAAGGGGACACTCCATGAAATTAATTAGCAGATTTAAAACAAATAAGAGAAAGTATTTTTTTCACTCAGAGTACAATTAACTTGTGGAATTTGATGCCAGAGGAAGTGGTCAAGGCTGTAATGTAGCTAGTTTTAAAAAGGGATTGGATAAGTTCTTGGAGGTAAGTCCATATATGCCTATTAGCCAAATAGGTTTGTGGGATGTAACCGCTTACTGTTGGGGGCTGGAACAATAGGGAATGGACTACCCATTATGACCTGTTGGGTACTTCTCCCGCAAGACGGAGACTGGCCACTGTTGGAGATAGGATGCTGGGCTATGGACCATTAGCCTGACCCAGTACGGAACTCTTATGAGTTTTGGAGCATGCAGCGGGGTGAACAAGAATTACTTATATCCCACCCAATGTGGCTTTCTTGGCAAGAGAATCCCAATGATATAAAGAAAGCAGGAAATGGAACAACCTGCAGGGTTTCAGTCAAACCGAGCCAGTGGTTGTAGAACATCACCTGGCTTTGGGACTGAACATATCCTGGATGCCAAGGTCATTGGGTGTATGAATGGATTGAAGAGTCTGTGCATACAGCAGAAGAGCAAAGTTACAGGCAAAGCACTTGGCTTAGAGTGCATGAAATAATAGTAGAAGCCATTTTGGCCTGCACACCAAGAATTGAACCAGGAACTTCCAGAGCTCAGTGCATGCATGTTATTGAGTTAAAGAACCATCATCTGTTGCTACATCTGTAACAGTCATGCAGCCTCTATGGAACAGGCAGAGAGAGGCCCATGTAACACCAATAAATGGGTTACAGACTGAAAATGTATGAGAGGAGGAGGCTAGGATGTCTTGGTGTCTTCCCTGCTCCTGAGCCAACATTAGCAGAGAAGGGTCCCTAACCCACTTCTCTGCAGCACACAGAGCCCCTCCAAGATTTTTGGTGCCCAAGTGATGCAAGGTCTGAGTGGGCTGAGTAGCAGGCACCATTTGTTTACTCACTTTTGCAGGAACTCTTCCAGGCCACACAGCTTGAGCACAAAGTCATCCACATTGATGCCACGCAGCTCATCATGCGTATAGCACAGTGTCTGGTAAATGAGCAAGTCCACTGTGGAGGAACCTGTAGGGATGAGGAGAGCACAAACCTGGAATGAGAGCTTCAGGCTAGGGCTCTTTGGAGATCTGTCTCACCCACTGCCCGTTGACCTGTCAAGTAGACTCAGTCTCACCATCACCGCTTTGCATCCATTGGGAAGCAGGAGGAAATCAGAGGCAAGCAAGGTAGGGCATGCTGCCTCCACAATGGGTCCTTCCTCCCAAATTAGCATGGCTCTGCAACATGCCACTCCTAGCTGCTCTCCTTGAGTCAGCTGGATTCTTCCCCTTGACTTCAACTGGCTTTGAATCAGGGCCATAACTCAAGTCTTATCCCACCTCAGTCATTATGATGCAACAGCATCCAGATGACCCCAGCTCACTCTATGCCATAATATAAACAAGCTTCTAAGCCGGGGTCCAGATCTCAGGCCCTCCTGTCCCACAGCAAAACCTAGGGGCCTCTAAAATCCAGAATTTGGCCTAGCCCATTATAAAGTGGCAAACTGAGAAATGTCAATCCATGCTTGTAGACTGGACCCATCTCTAATACACCTCCAATTCTGGTGGCCCCACCCACCCACCTACTCTCTCTCTCTATGAATGGCAAAAATATCCACAGCTACTTCATGTTGCCAGAAGGAAGGAATATAAAACCTTATGTGTCAGGGCAAAAGTCAAGGTCTGACTATTTCAGACCTTCCTGGGGCAGCTACTTCCTATTTGCTGTTGGAGATGAGAGAAAACTGGATAGATGCACGTGCCTAATTCAGTTTTTCATGAATGTCCTTTTTCTTTTTTTCTTGGCTTCAATTACAATATTTCAGTATGCATTTCACTTTACTAAAATACATTTTCTTGCCTTCTGACATTTTGATGTATCATAAAAACATTATAAAAACAAAAACAACCCAAACAAGCTGCGCTTTTTCTGCCTCTACATAGAGATGAACAAGTAAAGTATGTAAATGTCCTATACAGAGACCATTTTCTTTATTCCTTTTATTCTTTCCAGATTATTGTTTTGAATCAAGAAGACTTTTCTCTTTTATTTATCTAAATTTTCTTCAGCAGGATGCTATTTTTGCCCTTCTCTGATTCTCATGTTTCTTTTAATAAGTCCCAAATTGGAGTCCAAATCATATAAAATCCTCAAAATTATCATGGATATCCATGGATAGTCTTTCCATTGTTATCGTTAATTACATGTGTTGCCTTCACAGTTTTGCAATTCTTATGCTCCTAAACACTTCTCTAAGAGATGGAACTTTGTGCGCTGTAAGATGAGCTTGCAGCACAATGCAGAAGACACCCCTGCTTAAGCAAGAAGATAACGGGCATTTTAAGACACATGTTAAAGTTCCGGATGTTTCAATCTTCTGGGTTTACAAGTCCACAAGTAAGTTCCAGATGCATTTTTCACACACACACTGCCCTGAGGCAGTTCCTAGATGCATTCTTTACACAAACACTGCCCTGAGGCAGTTCCTAGATGCATTCTTTACACAAACACTGCCCTGAGGCAGCCTAAAGTAGCCGTAGCTGTAAATGTGACAGGCTGCCATGGAAACCAAGTGACCGCAGCTGCCTGGAGCAAAGCAGTTTACCAAGAGAACCTTTTACACACAAAAGTTCTGGGAGAAGTTTCACACAGAAGTTCAAAGATCCGGATATTTAAGATCTGGATGAGTGATTCAGACACACAGAAAGTTCTGGATGTTACAGCAAACATCCAGGAGAAATGTGTGTCTAAAAACACCCATTGTGATGGTACTAGTCCCCTTCATTGCCATGGGGCCCAGAGGAGGAGTGAATCCATTTCTCACACTGGCATTGAGCTGAAGAGGCCTCCCCAGGCCAGGCCAGAGAGCATGGGGCACCCAAGAAGGAAACTTACAGTCACAGGTGAAGGTGAGTGGCTCCTGAAGGCCGTCGTACACCACCGTCACCTTCAGGCTGACCCCAAAGCCCAGGTGCTCAGGACTCAGGTTGACAGTGCTCCAGACATAGCCAGTGAGGGAGTAATCCTTGGTGCTGTAGCCAGATCTCAAGCTGTGGGCAGAATGAAACCAGAAGAAGAGTCAATTCCCATCATCAGCCAGTGCTGCTCCCATAAAGGCTTCGAGTTCTGTATGCAGTGGGAGTTTAGGAGGTTCAGAAGAACTCTCCCCCACGCCTAGGCAGTCTGAGTTTTACTTGGCCAGTCTTAATAGTTACAGGAATAGGGGAAGGGCCTGTGAGCCAGACCTGGGACCAAGAGGGTCCAAATTATCCTTTCTGGCCTGGGCTAAGCATTCTGCTCGCCTGAGCACCTAAGCCAGATTCCTCAGCTGTAGGAAGCCCTGCCCTCATAGCACGGGGCCACCTTTGCCCTGCCCCTTTTCTGACATAGCCACCATGCCCCTTAAAGAACACCATGACATTGTGGAGCTCAGTAGATGGAGAGCACCTGGACACATCAGGCCCAGGCTCGGAAGACCCTGGCTACATCAGACCCAGACTCAGTCAGGTCCAATGCTATTAAGTTCTGTCCCAAATTTCTGGCCCAAGCAGGGCTCTAGAGTAGGAGTATCTGCCATAGCCCCATGCGTAGATGCTCACCTACATTCTGCTCAGCTTCTTGCACTGTGCTCTATGGTCAGCTTTGCCGAAGTTGTAGCGCATAAGTACTCTTACTTACAGTTACGCATTTATTACGTATTTCTTATTTTGAAGTCAGGCACTTCTCAAACTTTCTCTTATTTATACTCTCATATGTCAGCACTATCTGCTACTTGCTGTTCCACCTTGAGCAAAAATAAGTTTAAAAAACCCTACCCCCGCCCCCTCAATTTTCTGACCGTGACCACCAGTATACACAGGCCTGCCTTTGTTGTGTGGCAGGCTCTCCTCCTCTCCCTTCCCTGTCCTTGGCCACCTCCCCCTTCTCTCAGCATGCCCCATTCCATCTGTTTACACAGTCTTGCCTAACATCTCTATGTTGTGGCCTCACAAATCTTTCTTGTCGCCTCAAGTTTTCCTCCCTCCTTCTTGCCCTAAATTTTGGCTTGTCTGACACCCCCTCAAGGATGTCTCATAGACAATGTAAATATAATGGAGCTTCTTATCTCCTCATCCCTGCCGCCTTTGTCTGCCAACACTGACCACCTCATCTGCCTTATCTCAGTCTCTTACTCCTATGGCTTGGATGCCGTCTTTGGCTCTGCCTTCTCTAACCCCTCCCTTCCACCATCTGTCAGCAACCATCACCAGCTTCTTCCATGGGCACCTTCAGGCCTCCTCCACCTATCCCATCCCCTTACTCATGGGTAAGCTCAATCTCTAAAAACACTTCTCAAATTCCAACACCATGATATTCATAGGAAATTGCCAATTAATAATGGTTGTGCAGGCAGTTGGCAGAATCTGGAGAGAGAATTAATATTTCTCACAACAACGCTGGACAAAAACGCAAGCAGTCTTTCCCCTTCCGACTCCACCACCCACCAGAGCCAGGTGACCTCCATTCTCTTCCCCAGGTGAGTTCAGGCATCTCATCTCTTTGAAAACTAGAAGAGTAATAATAATAATTTTTATTTTTATATAGCGCTCTCCTGCCATGGCCTTCAGAGCACTTTACATATATTACAACTTTTAATCCTCATAACAACCCTGTGAGGTAGGTTGGGCTGAGAGGATATTGTGACTGGTCCAAGGTCACCCAGTGAGTTTCTAGCTAAGGCGAGACTTGAACCAGGGTCCCCCATTACCTCCCAGTCCAAGTACTGTGCACTTAGCCATTATCTACCTATGAGTATAAACAAAGGCCTCCAAATTCTGCAGGGGTCCTTGGAAGGCTGCTGTTGGAGAGGCCTGATCTGCTGCCGACACCTGGGGCTACTTTGTCTCCTCCCCACCCACTTTGGCTGTTAAAAGGATTCCAGACTGCAGGCGGCTGCCTGTGGAAGCTGCCGAAGGCAGATGCAATGGCTATCTGCTGTTTGGCAGCCAGAGGCAGGGGTTGGGTCTTCCCTCTTTGTCTTCTCTTTTAATTATATTTAGAGGAGTATGGAATTTTATTTTTAATTGGTTTAAATTGGTTTTAAGTGTTTTGGTGGGCTGGGATGTGAGGAGGAATGGTGTTTCGGGGGGAAAGAGAGTGCCACAACCCCCTTGTGAGGTGGGTATGGGCCTGAGGGGAGAGGGTGGAAGTGCCTTGGCCCCCCTGTGAGAGGGTGGGTACAGGTATGGGAGAGGAGCGTTGAAGGGAGTACCATGGTCTCCCTGTGAGGCTTTCCCAGGCACAGGGGAGAGTGGGGGAGGGGGAGTGTTTCCCTGCCTGCTGCCTCTGCTGCTCTGTCTCTGGGGATGCTGGGCTTGGGAGACCCTCTCTGGCTACCCACCTCCCTGGGTCCTTGTGGGCCATTTTGGGTGATGGAGATTGAGAATCACATACTGGAGGGGGAAGCCTGTTTGGAGGGGACTGGGATGGGGTCAGCTATTGGGGTTGTGTTGGTCATGGGGAGGTATGAGGGGGGAAGAAAGACCATCGGGACTTTCAGGAGAGACACCTGGTGCCTGTCCCTATGTCCAACTCCCCTGTTTCGGAGGGGATTGGTGGGGGGTTAAGGCCAGTAGGCTGGGATTGTAACTGCCTCCCTTCAGGAGGATAGGGTGTCGAACGTTCTTAAAACTGCGGTTGTCCGGCCTCTGCTTAAGGAGTCATCTTTGGATGCTGACTCCTCAGCCAGCTATCGGCCTGTCTCTAACCTTCCCTTTTTAGGTAAGGATATTGAACAGGTGGTTGCCTGATAGCTCCAGGCTCATCTCAATATCAATTTCCTGGATTTGTTTCAGTCAGGCTTCCACCGTGGGTATGGCACAGAGACTGTGCTCATGGTCTTGGTTGATGATCTGTGCCTGGAGACTGACAGGAAGAATTCTGCCCTGTTGATTCTGTTAGATCTTTCAGCAGCCTTTAATACAGTTGATCACGAGGTGGTGTTGGCATAACTGCGGGGCCTGGTGTGGGTGTGTGGGACCACTTTTGTGTGGTTCCGCTCCTTCCTGTCAGGGAGGTCCCAGAGAATGGTGATGGGTTGCTCTTCATCCTTGCAGGACCTCCCCTGTGGGGTCCCGCAGGGTTCTATTCCGTCTCCACTCTTGTTCAACATGAACATGAGGCCGCTGGGTGAGGTTGTTTGGAGGCTTGGGGTAAAGTGTCATCAGTATGGTGATGACACCCAACTCTACCTCTCTTTTTCATCCGACACAGGCCCTGCAGTCTCAGGGCTTACCCAATGCCTGGCTGCTGTCGGGGACTGGATGAGGATGAGCCGATGGAAGCTGAATCCAGACAAGACTGAGGTGATGATGGCCTTGTGACCCAGAGGAAATCGGGACTCCTGCTATTGATGGGAGTCTGGCTTCCTCTGGCCAATCAGGTTCGCAGCCTTGGAGTGCTTCTGGACCCCTTGCGGCGCCTGGATTTTCAGGTTGCAGCAGTAGCCAGGAGCGCTTTTCACCAACTCCATCTGGTGAGGAGGCTGCAGCCTTTACTTCTGATTCAGATCTGGCCACTGTCACCCATGCTTTCATCACATCAAGACTAGATTACTGCAATGCGCTCTACGTGGGGCTGCCCTTGGTGACTTTGGAAGCTGCAGCTGGTGCAGAATGCAGCAGCTCACCTCCTTTCAGGGGCGAGGCGCCGGGAGTACATTACACCGGTGCTCTGAAGTCTGCACTGGCTCCCTATAACTTTCCAAGCACAGTTCAAGGTGCTGGTTTTGTCCTTTAAAGTCCTAAATGGTCTGGGTCCCCCCTATTTGGAAAACCGCCTGTCCTTCCATGCCCCACTGCAGCCCCTACAATCGGCCAGGAGCGCCTCTCTGTGGGTACCATCCATTAGTCTTCTTTATATGATGAGGGCTCACAGGGAGGTGTTCTCAGTTCCTGCCCCAATGCTATGGAACTCCCTTCCCCCTGGAGGTTCATTTGGGCCGGAGCATCTTCTGGATGCTTGTTTGTAAAGGCATTTGGTGGGCAAGGATAGGTGGGTTTGGGGTAGGAGTGTGAGTGGGTGGATGTGGGAAATGGGGTGGTTTGGGGGGGTTGGTTTTGTGTTTTATTGTTTTTATGGTCTGTGAGCTGCCCTGAGCCTTTGGGAAGGGTGGCATAAAAATTGATTAAATAAATAAATAAATAAATAAATTCAGTTGCACCAGTCTTGCTTTCTTATCGTCCCCTCAGCCACCCTTTGCACCTGTGTTAGAAAACCTAGTTGGAAATTTTCTGCCAGAAAAAGTTTGTGGGATTTTATTTTTTTATCCAAAAAGAAATGTTGGAACAAAATAAAAAGTTGAGGTTCTGTAGGGGAAGAAAAAGGAATACATTTTTTTTTTTCAAGAGGAAATGTCCATGGTTCCTTTTTCTAATAAGAAGTCTGCACTGGCTCAGTTCAAGGTGCTGGTTTTGTCCTTTCTGGAACTCTGGAACTTTCCATTCATGTCAATGGGAGAGGACTTCTTGTCCACCCTAAGTGAAGGATAAGGTCCCAGTTTTGAAGAAAAAAATCATTGTAATTCACATTTTTATAGGGGGAAAATAATTCCTGGCCAGCTCTGTTTATGAGGAAATGAGATACTAGCAGGCTGGCCTGAATTTCAGCAAGAGATTTACCATCTTCCATTTGGTCCCTCCCCACAGTTCAATGGATTTCTGTGAATTGAGAGGTATGTCCCTGTTTTGTCTCCCCAAACCTCCCCTACTTATAGGGATACTTATATATCCCTTCCCCCTGTTGCTGCTTTGCTCCAATCCCTGCCAAAGGATGTCAAATGGATTCATGCTCCCATCCCTGACACTCGTTATACCTCTCTTTGAGTGTTAACAAATAAGATGATAGGCTGCTGCAGTCCGGGGTCAGTCCATGTTGCCCCCACTCGCATATTAAGTATGTCCAGCCTAATTAATTAAAAGCTCCCTGTGTGCATTTCATGCGCTTGTGGGCAGACCCCAATTTGCAGCGCCAGTGAGAGCAAGAGTGGAGAGAGAGGCAGAAAGCTATCACTCCTCGGACGCTCTAGAATTTCCACTCGTGAATTTGCTCTATGGTGCTGGCAGATCTGGACACATGGAGTCTCTGCACATAACCCAATTGATGGGACATGGACATACGGGGGCACATTAGCCCACATGGCTGTCTCCACATGAGACCCTGCCATGAGTGGGGGCGGTGGGTCCGGTGGGTGGAGGTCACGTGGCCAGTAGGGGTGAACTCCTAATAAATGGAAAGGTGTGGGCATGGGCTATAGCAAGCTGATCTGTTCTTTGTTAACACCCTCTGGTGCTGCTGCTTAACTATGAGGCAGCACAAACACTAGAGTCAAAGGACAGGTCTTCCAAGTGCTAGGGAATAATTTGTTTATTTATTTATTTAAAACATTTGATATCCTCAGGCAGCTCAGGACAGCTAACAATATTAAAACATCATAAAAATGACAAAAAAACCACCACATCAAAAACCAAATAAAACCGCTCATTAAAATAGCTACAATAAAAATAAATAAAATAACCCAATTTCCTCCCAATACCCCCCCCACCCTCCCCAATCCTTCCCATCTCCCTCTCCAAAGGCCTGGCAGAACAATACATTCTTACACAGCTGCCAGAAGGTAAGCAGATCCGAGCAGAGGTGGGCCTCCTCTGGGAGGGAGTTCCACAGCAATGCCCTCCTCATGGTGGCCATCTGCTGACAATGCGGGACCTCGAGAAGAGTGCTGCTGGCTGACTGCAAAAACTGGCTTAGGGCCCAGGAGATGAGGCGGTCCTGCAGATAAGTGGGACCTAGACCATGTAGGGCTTTAAACGTCAAAACCAACACCTTGAATCAGGCCCAGAAGACTAGTGGCAGCCAATGCAGTGCATGCAAAACTGGAGTTACGTGCTCAAGCCAGCCCGAACGCATAAGGAGACAGACTGCTGCATTCTGCACTAGCTACAGCCTCTGGACCAGCACCATGGGCAACCCCACATAGAGTGCATTGCAGTAATCTAGTCTTGAGGTAATGAAATCATGGGTGATGGTAGCAAGTTCAGAATTAGAGATATAGGGATGTAATTGGCGGAAGGCACCCTCATGCACAGCCACTACCTGATCATCCAAGCGCAACTGAGGATCTAGGAGCACCACCAGGCTCTGGACCCGAGAGACCAGAGAAGGGCGAACCCCATATATGATGGGAGTTCCTCCCCCAGGTCACCAGCCCTATCAACCAGCATCACTGCTGTCTTGTGTCGGGATTCAGTTTCAATTGATTCACCCTCATCCAGACCCCCACAACTGCCAGACACCAGGAAAGCACCGAGACTGCCGGGTCAGATGAAAATGAGAGGTAGAACTGGGTGTCGTCAGCATATTGATGGCACCGCACCCAAAACCCTCTCACGATCTCGCCCAGCGGCTGCATCTACACGTTGAATGGGTGGGGGGACAGAATAGAACCCTGCGGCACTCCACACGGTAGGCCTCGGGGAGATGATGAACAGTCCCCCAGCACCACCCGCTGGGATCTCCCAACTAGGAAAGAAAGGAACCATTGAAGAACATTCTGCACTAGCTGCAGCCTCACCCCAGCCATATCACACAGGCAGGTCACCAATACCTCATGGTTAACGGTATCAAATTTTATTTTTAAAACGTATTACCCCGCCCCTACTGCCACAGGCAGCTCGGGGCGGCTTACAGCAGTAAAAACAATTAGAACACATAAAAGGAAGAAACAGGAAAGGAAAAACACCACAACCCCCCACCCCTCTCCCTCACCAAATGCCTGGCGGAACAGCCAACTCTTACAACTTTTCCAAAAAGAAGGGAGGTCTGGGGCCAGCTAGGCCCCCACCAGAAGGGTGCCCATAGGTGCGGCGCAGCCACCGAGAATGCCCTCTCCTGCATGGCCACCCAAGAAACTCGGGGGACCTCGAGCAGGGCATCCCCGGATGACTGCAGGGGCTGATCCAGGACATGGGGAGTGATGCGGTCTTGCAGATAGGCAGGGCCCAGACCGTTTAGGGCTTTATAGGTTAAAACCAACACCTTGAATCGGGCCCGGAAAACCACTGGCAGCCAGCGTAGAGAGCCGAGCACTGGTGTAATATGCTCCCGGCAGCCCAGTCCCACTAGGAGATGGGCCGCCGCATTCTGCACCAGCTGCAATTTCCGAGCCGTCACCACAGGTAGCCCCCTGTAGAGCACGTTACAATAGTCTAGTTGAGAGGTGATGAAAGCATGAATGACTGTGGCCAGGTCAGAGTCTGAAACAAACGGCCAAAGCAGTTGCACCAGATGCAACTGGCGGAAAGCACTCCTCGCCACAACCTCCACCTGGAAATCCAGGCAGAGCTGCGCATTGAGGAGCACCCCTAGACTCCGTACCTGGGAGGTCAATGGAGGATAGACCCCATCAATGATGGGGGCCGCCAATTCCATCGCTTTACCCACTATGACCACCTCTGTCTTGTCAGGATTCAGCCGCAGTCGATTAGCCCTCATCCAATCCCTCAGAGCCGCCAGGCACCGAGAAAGCACTGAGACTGCCGGGCCTGGGTCTGTTGAAAAAGAGAGGTACAGCTGGGTGTCATCAGCATACTGATGACACCGTACACAGAACCCCCTAATCACCTCGCTGAGTGGCTGCATATACATGTTGAACAGGAGAGGGGACAGAACAGAACCCTGTGGAACTCCACACGAGAGGTCTCGGTATGATGAAAAACAGTCCCCGACAACCACCCACTGGGTTCTTCCGGTCAGGAACGAGCGGAACCATTCAAGAACAGTTCCGCCTACTCCTGCACAGTGCTGCAGGCATGTCACCAACATCTCATGAACAACGGTATCAAACGCAGCCAAAAGATCTAACAGGATCAGCAGGGTTGAACGGCCCCGATCCATATCTCGACACAGGTCATCTACCAAAGCCACAAGTGCAGTCTCAGTGCCATAACCCGGAGGAAAGCCAGACTGAGAGGGATCAAGAAAACCGATGCAATCAAGATGCCCCTGCAGCTGCCGAGCCACTACCCGTTCAATAACCTGCCGCTGAAAGATCTAACAGAACCAACAGGGTCAAATTTCCCTGTCCAATTCCAGGCACAGATTGTCGACCAAAGCCACAAGTGCAGTGTCAGTGCCATAACTTGGGTGAAAACCAGACTGTGATGGGTCTAGAAAACCAATGCCATCCAGATGCCCCCATAGCTGCTGCGCTACTGCCCACTCAATAACCTTCCCTAAAAAGGGAAGGTTAGAGACAGGTCGATAGCTGGCAGGGGAACCAACGTCAAGTGAAGGCTTCTTGAGCAAAGGCCAAACCAAAGTCTCCTTGAGGCAATCCAGCAACCTGCCCTCTCGCAGGGAGGCACTGATTACCCCAGCCAGCAACGGCCCCAATGTCTCCCGGTTGTTTTACACCAACCCTGATGGGCATAGATCTAATTCACAAGTGGTGGCTCTAACAGCCTCAAGTACCAACCCCGCATCAGCGAGCGACAGCAATTGAAACTGATCCCATAATACTGGACAAGCCGGGACCCAGTAATTAATTAAACCCAGTAATTAATTCATTGGAGCAGGAAGGTTGTTGCTAAACTTAGACTCACAAGCTATGGTCTTGTTCTGTAGGACAGATGTCAAAATGGTAGCTTGCCCACTTCTCCTCCTCCCCCCAAGTACTTACACATCCAGCATGTGACAGAAAGCAGCCACTTCTTCATCCTTCTCCTCAGAGACTTCAAATAGCTCATAGCCGTTGGCCAAGGAATGTGGTCGAGAGACAGCCTGGCAGCAAAGGAGAGATGGAGAGAGAATAGCATCATGCAAACATCAGCCACTGGAATACAACGGCTCCCATTTCCCTCCCCATATCCACCAGCCCATCTCCTGCTTCTTTAGCCCCCCCATCCATGAGCACACATGGACTATTTCATACAGAGTAATAATCTAACCTGCCGACCACAGGTTCAATAGACAGGACCTAGGGGCTGATCACACAAAACATTCCTTACTAAGGGTTAGTTTGCTGCTTGGCAAGGGTAAAGGTACTTGAGGGTAAAGCTGTTTGTGTGACCACTCCTGCATGGAGGTTAAATTACCTCCTAGTGATAAGGCTACCTCACCTTTTGGATTTGACCCAGAGTTTCCAGATTTTCCTTCAGCAACTCCAGGGTGCAGGTGGAAGCCCTTTTTCCCCAGTGGGGAAATCTATGTTGGAGGTGCATCACAGAAAAGGGTGGAGTTAAGGCTCCCCCTGCCTTTTGCCTGACATTGCCCCTTCCCTACTACAGAGTACCATGGTGTCACAACTCGAGTCTGAGAGGCTCCCGAACTGAACCATGCCCGATAGGACCCCTCAGGCTGGTAAGCAGGGCTGTATCCTCACACTGGAATGTTAGACAGACACACTGACTCACCCATTAGAAAAATGAAAATGTTCCCATAATTAATTTCTGATGTTCAGTTATACATAGTATCCCCTTTAGAAGCCAGGGCTCCCTGCATTATAGGCCCATACTTTATGCATATACTGTTATTTCTAGTTAATTCATATCCTCCATGTGTTGGAGACACCCCCACCCCCACCCCACCGAATGCCTGTGGGCCCTCCATAAACTGGGTTTCCCTACAATCGAGGACTGTATTTTATCCCAGTTCTTCTCACACTGTTTATTCATGGATCCCATGTGTGGGGGGCTGCCAACATATGGGGCCATGTACAGTTGCACAGTCTGCACATTCCTGGATTCAGCTCTGCTTTTGGCACACTATCTAGCCCACCAGCCAGTCCACCACTAAAAGTCCCAAGCAAGGACACTCCCACTCTTTCTACTGCAGACTTGATCCTACAGTTCTACATGCATTATTGTTATCATAGCACGTTTGAGCTGGAGTCCTGTTGCACTAGAATAGGCTCTACTCTTCTGGTGGGGCAGCTGAGCTTTGGTGAACCCTGCCTTGGTTCAGGGTACTGGGACTTGAGGACTCTTGAGGTCCCTTCCAACCGTAGGATACTAGATGCTAGGCCGGGGTTGAGGAACCTTTACATTTCTGTGGGCTCCTTTGAAAGTTAGTTCAGGGTCAAGCTGTACAGGTTGGATATGAGCTAGGGGCAGTGGTGCAAAAGGGGTGTGCTCAGGATGGGAGAAGAAAGGGGAAGATCCAGATCATGAATTTATGCCACGCATCCATCCCATCTCGAGTACATGCCCCCATCTCTACTCCCTTCCTCTAAATTCATGCTTTCAGTGCTTGAGTGTAAGGACTGAATCCACTGGCCAGATCCAGGAATTGAAAACAGGCCAAATAGAAAAAAGCCACAAGGCAGACTTGGTCACAGACTGAGGGACCACCCCTATGCTGTGCACAAACCTACCTCTTACATCAGGCTTTCCAGGGCTGGCCCTAGGCATGTGCAATATGTGCATTTGCACATGGCTCCGCGCCAGGGGGCGACAGCCTTATGCAAATTATTTAAATTATGAAAATTAGGCCCCGCACCATGAGTTTACACATGGCCCTGCATGGTCCCACAAATCCTGGGGCTGATCCTGAAGTTTTCCCAACTCCTCACCCCCACAGCCTGTTCACTGATGCCCCCTCTACTGCCTTATCATTCAGGGTCCCTTCTCCCCTGTAACTAAACTAGGCAGGTGCACCTGTGATTTCTCAACTTTGTGAATATTTCCCTGTCTCCTCCTTATGTTCACCTCCTCTCCCTTGTATATCCTAGATTGTAAGCTCCTCAAGGCAGGGATCTGTCTCTTAATAATTATTCAGTGCTGGATAAATTGCTGGCGCTAAATCTCTAGCAATAACATGAGAGACAGTCCCTGCCTCCAAGAGTTTATAAATTACATCAATAGACAACTGAACGCAAAGCACAAGGAAACAATTGGCTGTAAGTCACCCAGGGAGTCAGCAGCAAAGGCGGAACTCAAACCCAAGATCTCCAAACCCTAAAGCAGCACTCCAGCTACTGGCTCACACTACTTCTCCACAGGAAATAAAGCACTGACAGACAAGCCACAGAAGAAGCCCAAGGGGCACTAAGCATCCTCAAAACTAAGGTTTCAATTCCAGTGCCTCCCCCAACCTCAAACACCAGCATGAGCTGATGGGTGTAACATGGGGACATGCAGAAGCATTCAGAAGGCCAGCCTCAGCCCTACAGAGAGAGAGAGAGAGAGAGTGTACGCGCAAGCACACATGGGTCCCAGCTCCTCCATCACTCTTTCTGAGCAAACAATGGTCCCACTGTCAGAGCAATTAACCCACGGAATAGCAAGAGGGAGAGAGAGAAAGGGAGAGAACACAACAGTCACTAAAGACAATTTTAATGCTCTTTTCTAATTAGTTTCTGGCACCGAGAAAACACGGAGTGACTTACGTAAGCCATTCCAGCAACCCCTGGCTGCATCTCTCTCTTGCTGTGCAGGAGTGGGTCCTAGGGGCTTAGAAGGGAAGGAGAGCTTGCTTGGATTTATATCCTCCTTCACCCAGGGTGCATGACACACCAGGTCCAAGGGGGTGCCCTCACCCAGCCACGCTCCCTGCTGAGCTGGGGTTGGGTGGGATATTGCTGAGTCAAACCTGATAAGGAATGTTCTGTAGTCTAGAATCAAGCTGGGCAGAATCTGAGGTGCTGGGGAGAGACCTGCATGATTTGAAGGATAATCCTGATCCTTCCCCTCCTAACAGGAAACTAGTCACACTGCTCCTCGAGTGTCTTCCTTGAGGATCTTGTGACATTTCAAAAGCTGTTGGTGTTGCTGCCGGAAAGCACAGCTGTACCAGCTACAGCCCAACACATAGATTTCAGCACTGATTTGGAAAGGCTTGCACTGCAAGTCACCACCTTTTGCTTGGATTTGCGCCTGGGCCTTATAAATAGCACAACACTCGTACCCTCCAGAGCAGGATTTCAAGAACACTCATCACAACAGGCCACTGAGCAGATGCAAAATATAGCCACAGCTAAAGGGCCCCATTAGCATTTGGGCCAGGAAACAAGCTCTGTTTGTTATGGGACAGATGGTCAGCAGGGCTGGTTTCTGGACTGGCTCCAGGCAGATTTTCAAAGATCTTGTAGCTCTGACCACTGGACACTTTCAGATGGGCTGAAGAGGATGTCTCTGAAAAATCCCAATGCAAGAATAAAGGATCCCAGCACTTTGTGATCTTTAGAGGAAAAGTTAATTGTTACAACTGTCCTGCCAACCTCAATCAAACCAAAAACCAGGTTTCAAAACAACATGAAATTGAAATTTTTTTTAAAAAATCAGGCGATTTCTCTAAAAGTACACTTGGATTTATTTTTCTTTGCCCTCCGATTCTGAGCCTTTGCGTTATGTGGCAACGCTATCTTCCAGCTTCTCTCTGCAACCAGGAGGGCTGGAAACTTTGATTTCCAAGATGATGATGATGATTTGTATAGATTTGCACAGAATCACATGATTTCTGAGTTGGAGCAGTAGAGAAAACATCAACTATCTGAAGACTCAGGACAAAATCACAAGAGATAACAATACTGCTTATTAGTTTGTGGGTGGGTGGAGGAAGGGTCTCAGCACCCATACATTCCCTGTACAAACTGTAACTCAGGGAATGGACACACAGACATGACACAGTGGTGCAGCAAAATGGCATTTCTCTGAAGCAATTTAGTTGCTGAGGAACACCCAGTTCCTGTGTTTAAACTAGCACAAACACATCTTCCACATCTATTATGATATGCGAGGTCTTTAGTAAGAGGAGCATATTTGGTGGGTGGTGTAGCAAGGAGCAGGCTGTCTAGGATATTGGTCCTTTAAGGGGAATTAGCACTGGCAGGAGTAGGTGCTAAGTCGAGTGCTGGTGCTAATAGGAAGGACAACATCTGAGTACTGACTAGCTGTGGGCTAATTGAACGGTGGAGCCAGCTGAGCCTAGGCATGGCGTGGCCAGCCCAAAGGCCAAAAGAGCCTGAGCCAAGCTCAGAAAGGGAAGAGAGTAGGAGACAGGAGCTCAGGTGGGACTTTATCTCCAAGCAAGCCCGGCTCAAAGGGTGCTGCCTGCGGGTGCAGCCACACGAGATGGGCTGAGGACGTTACCACTCTGGGTAGCCTTAACCCCCCCTGCACAAATGAGCCATGCGATACAGTGGTTCGTATGCCCAGGGCCCACCCAATGTTTGTCCTTCCCTGCAGGGGGTAGGCAGCTGGCTGCTCTGTGATGCATCTTCAGAGAAATCCCAAGGAGACGTCACGGAGCAGCCTTACCCCAAGTGGTGTAAAGCTGCCCACATTTGGGCAATCCATGCGGTAGGGTGCGCTTGCCCCGCCACACTTGGAACAAGGCTGCAGGGCTGTAAGTGACAGGCAATAGCATCCATTGTGCACAGCCATTTCACAGTCAGGGGCCAGCTCACAGATGGGCTAGGGGAGAGAGGTGGGGCAGGGCCAGGCGGCCTGCCTTGGCTCCAAAATGGGCCAAGCCGCTTCACTCCCCCGTACTCATGTGCCCGGTTCCCTGTGCTTCAGTGTGGTGAGGCCAGTTGTCCGTTATGGGGCCACACAGGGATCGAGCCCATGCAACTTGTCTGGCTGTACCCTTAATGGTAAGGGCTTGGGGAGCTGCAGGAGGGACTGTGTTTGGCCCAGAGAACTGAGAGCAGAAGGACTATTCAAAGTGTGGGGAGGCAGCCTAAGAGGCTGAGACAGTTTGAAGGGACTGTGTGGGAGGCACCTGGCTGGGAGGGGTTGTGCCTGGTCAGGGAGCTACGGCTAAGAAGCCTTGCTATGCTGCACAAACCTGAACTTTTGTCTATATGAGGAATGGGACAGTAAAGAGTCTTGAGCTAAGATTCCCCTGTTGAGTGTGACAGTGGGCCAAGATCCTGCCAATACTCAACCCCGGGACGCTGGACCCTGCTACATTTGGAGCTTATACTAGCACCACCCCATTTCCTCTTCATGGTTTTGAAACAGCGGGTGCTGCAGGGGACATGTTCCTCCTGATTTTGGAGCACAGGCCGAGGGACAGAACTCTCCTTCAGTTTGGCTCCAGTCTGCCACTGGATTCTGCACTGGATCAGAGCAGGGGGTGGGGTACTGCCTGGGGGGTTTGGGGGTGCCTCTCCTGCCCCCCTCCCAACTGTTGCCGCTGCTTCTCCTGTCCCCCTCCAGCCATCACCAGGCTTCGTGGGACAGGGGTTGAGGCGGCGTAGGGCAGCAAATATTCTCACACTGACCCTGGGTGCCCCCTTCAACTTGCTGCCCTAGGCAGCCCTGCTAAGGCTATGATTTTATTATTATTATTTTTTATTATAAGCATTTGTATAGCACCAGCTGTGTACCTGGCGCAATAAGAAAGACGGAGACGTGTTCCCTGCCTACGGCTTACAATCTAATAGATACGGAGGGGGGAGACAAGGAGAGGGAACATAGGGAGAGACAAGGGATAAATAACATTCAAGCAGATGCGAAGTCTCAGGTGCGCGTGCTTGGCTTGGTTGCAGTAAGGCAGGAGTCTGCGGGGAGGGCAGACAGTAAATACTGAGAGGAAAGTTCTAACAGGCGTCGGGAAAGGCGGCGAGGAAGAGGTGGGTTTTGAGGAGGGATATGAAGGTGCAGAGGGAGGGGGCAAGGCGGATGTGGGCAGGGAGGGAGTTCCAGGCATGGGGGACAGAGGAGGAGCGGAGAGTGCATGCAGGAGTGTGTAAGGAGATTAGGGCTGAGAAAGGGAGCCAGGTTGTGAAGGGTTTTGTAAGTGAATACCAGGAGTTTGTGAAGGATGCGTTCGGGAAGGGGGAGCCAGTGAAGTGGAGAGAGGAGAGGAGAGGCTGCACGTGGAGCGGAGTTTTGGATGGAGATAAGGGGGGACAGGTGAGAGCGGGGGAGGCCAGCAAAGAGGAGGTTGCAGTAGTCAAGGCAAAAAATGACCATGGCATGAACAAGGGTTTTGGCTGAGGAGATAGAGAGAAAGGGGCAAATCGGAGCAATGTTATGGAAGGCAAAGTGACAGGACTTGGCAACAGAGTCAATGTAAGCTTTAAAGGAAAGGTGAGTATCGAAGACGAAGCCCAAGCTACGGGCTTGGAGAACGGGGCGGATGGTGACCCCATCGATAAGGATGGACAGGGAAGAGGAAGGGTAGGGAGGAAAGATAAGGAGTTCGGTCTTAGCCATGTTAAGCCTGAGCTGACGTTGGGACATCCAGGCAGAGATATCAGAGAGACAGTTGATGAGGCGAGCTTGGACAGAAGGGGAGAGAGAGGGGGTGGAGAGATAGAGTTGAGTGTCGTCAGCATAGAGGTGATATTGGAAGCCGTGGGAGGCAATGAGTTTGCCAAGGGACAGGGTGTAGATAGAGAAGAGGAGAGGGCCCAGGACAGAGCCTTGGGGAAC
>QEPC01005758.1:665057-691528 GCA_003113815.1 Sphenodon punctatus | reverse complement strand
CCCCTTCCACCCGCGCAGCCTGGGAGGGGGAGGGGGAGGGAATTTAATTTATTTCATTGGTTTCAATGGGGACACAGCGCCCCATTGAAACCAATGAAATAAATCCGGTACCGGTATACCGGATTTAAACCGGGAATCCGATTTTCGGGGAACCGGTAACCGGTAAATCCGGTAACCGGTAATGGGCCCGGGGTCCCACCACTAGTCGACAGTGTCAAAGGCAGCAGAGAGGTCCAGGAGGACAAGAATGGAGTAAAGGCGTTTAGATTTAGCGACAAGTAGATCATTGGTGATCTTGGCAAGGGCAGTTTCAGTGGAGTGAAGGGGGCAGAAGCCAGATTGGAGAGGGTCCAAGGAGGAGTTGGCAGAGAGGAGATCCAGGCAGCAGGAGTAGAAAACATGTTCCAGAAGCTTAGAGGCAAAGGGTAGGAGGGAGACCGGCCGGTAACTAGAGGGGTCAGAGGGGCCGAGGGCGGACGTTTTGAGAATGGGAGAGACAATGGCATACTTGAAGGTGGAGGGGAAGGAGTCAGTGGAGAGGGAGAGATTAATTACATGTAAAAGGGGGGGGCAACAGTGGGAGCAATGGAGGTCAGGAGTTGGGAGGGAATTGGGTCGAGAGGGCAGGTGGAGGGGTTGGAGGAAGAGAGCAAAGAGGAGATTTCTTCAAGGGAGGCAGGAGGGAAGGAGGAGAGGGGGGAGGGGTGGTGAGGGAGCAGGGAGAGGAGATGGGTGGGAAGCAATGTCCTGGCAGATCTTGTCAATCTTTGAGGTGAAGACTGACGTGAAATCCTGAGCAGAAAGGGAAGATGGGGTAGGGGGGGCTTGAGAAGGGAGTCAAAGGTGGAGAAGAGGCGGCAAGGGTCACAAGAGTAGGATTCAACCCGGGACACATAGTAGTGTTGCCTCACCAGGGAAATAGCAGAAGAGAGGGAGAATTTATAGTGGAGGAAGTCAGGGTGGGAGCGGGATTTGCGCCAGAGGCATTCGGCAGCCTGGGTGCAGGAGCAGAGGTAGTGGATAGTAGGAGTGAGCCAAGGATGGGGGTTTTGGGGTCGAACAGGGTGGGAGGAGAGGGGGGCAAGAGAGTTGAGGTGAGAGAGGTGTTGAGAGAAGAGATGGCAGTGTCAGGGGAAGAGGAGGAGAAGCACAGAGGTCACAGATTCCCATGTCCTGCCCATGGATTTTCAATAAAGATACCCGTGCCAAAATCATAGCCTTACTCATGTCGTCACAACACTCTGAAGGGGCAGGGACAAGAAAAGTTGAGGGGGGGGGTAGTGCCCCCCTCCAGTTCCTTTCCCCCATCTGGCACCCATGGTTGCAGGGGGGAAATTAAAAAGGAAGCTGCCCGCTGTCCCACTTTGCACCCTGTTGGCATTTGAATTTCCTAGAAGCTGGATACTACTGTATCCAGAGCAATGCCACTCTCTCCCCACCAGCACTGGAATTTCTCGGAGGATGGACAAGTGAGTAGAGCTACTGCCATGGGGGTAGGGTGGTGGGGGAATCACAAAAGCTTTGAGAGTCAAGGGGGAAGAGCCCTCTCTCCTTGCATTGGTGTGTTGTTCCTCCACCGTTACCCCCTGAAGCAGAACAAGCTGACCCTTAAAGAGTTAATGAGCTCAGCTTTCCTCCTGCACTTAATACAGCTAACCCCCTCCTGCAGCTACAGTGAATGAAGGGGGGCCAAAGTGGGGACCTGCTTAGGCTAACATTTGGACCTGAGACCAAGTACGTTGGGTCCAACCCAAATCTGGGCCTGATGCAGCTTGGCTCTTCCGGGCTCATTCCCAATGTTTCAGGGTGTCTCCGGTCCTCCATGGAGTGCTGTGATGTCAAAAAGTTCCATAAGGGGCAGGGCTACATCAGAAAGGGGTGGGGTTAATCATTCCATCATTGCTTCCCGACATTGCCACATTCTCTATCGAGTGTCATGATGTCACAGCATTCTGTAGGGGGCAGGACTTCCTGCTGCTAGAGAGTTGAGTGGCCTTGGGCTGAGTGCCTGACTCGATCCAAGTCCCACCATACCAGCCCAGTACCGTTGGGTTCAGGTTGGGTCACAGGCCTTTAGGCTGTGGGTGGTCACCTGTGTCTGGAAGAAATCAGCTAACTAAAAGATAAGGGTGTTTTTAAACAAGCAAGGTGGCGGGGTGGGTGGGTCCGTGGCTAATGAGTGGCGCTGCTGCGGAGCACGCGCTCAGGCTATATGCATGAGGAGGGACTCAAACAGGCGGCTTCTATGTGGCTACCCCAGTCACGGAAACAAGCCGCTATGCACTCCCTCTGCCATGGATCATGGGGGAGGGGGGAGCGTGTAGGGCTGGTCTTTGCAATTGACATGTCTCCATCATGAGCACAGGGGAACCCAGGCTCCCCAGCACTCCTGGCTAGTTCTTGTGACTTGCAAAGGCTGTGTCCCCCCGACCATAGTATCTAGGAGCGACGGACCAGTCTGCTGGCATGGGCTAGCCGCCCATTGCTACAGAGCTATTTGGCTTTCCCTGCTAGAGCACGCTGGATTTCTCGGCAGTGCTCTGTGGGTGGCCATGAGTGGGTGCTCCATAACTCCTGGGAGCGCACATCCCCCTGCTCCACCTTCACATGAGTGGTCGGATGCATGGCTCCTGGGTGGCCATGCGGGGTAGCCTAAGAATACCAAAGCTCACTGAATAATAGTGAGTTCACTCGGCATATGAGGGTGGTTCTGGAATGAAAGCTGCAAAGTAGGGACACAGAGAGGAGCTAAGGGGCTGGTTTGGTGCAAAAGATAAATGCTGTGTGGGAAGACTGAGTATTGTAAAAGCGTGCTGAACAAACACAACAGCGCAAGGGCAGAGTGTAATCAAGGGTCTGTAGTCAGTCTCCTGTGTGTTGTCTATGGGGAGACTCCGGCACCAATGGTGCGGGACAGACCTGGTGAAGGTGACATTATGCTCCTCTTCCAGAGTAATTTGCCCCCTGCTGGTTCTCAAGCTGAGCTTTGCAGAGCACTTGGCTGGCAGGGCTTGCAGGGCAGCAGTGGCTGATCATCACAAGCTGCTTGGCTCCTCGCTTCCATTTCCAGCTCCCAACAGTTCAGGAAACTCTTTCTGGTATTACTGTTCTATGTCAGCAATTGCTGTGGTTGCCACAGGGCTGTTACGCAAGTGTGTGTGGCTGGCTGGGTTGCCAGCTCATGAATGAGAGGGGAGGGATCCGTGGTCTGAGCTCATGTGGAGATTTGCTGCATGCTACAAAACAGCAAGAAACTTCTGTCCTAAATTCAGAAATTCAATTGGTAGCTGGGACCTGACCTGTATAGCGAGCCCCAGACTGCACCTTGGCAGAAGCAAGAGAGAATCAATGCTTGGGGGAAAAAAATCAAGCCTCTGCAAAATCTCCTGGCCCTGGTGGGTCGTTCCATTGGAATATCACAACCAGCTGCTTGCCTGGACTGGAACCAGATTCACATTCCTTGCTTTACCCTATTGGATTCTCCATTCTGATCTGAAGGGTTAAGGACACAGCTGTGGGATTCAGCACTCCTTGCTTCCAAGCACTTGATCTTGTTAACACCCCCAGGAGGAGTGGGGGATGGGAAAATGAGGACTGTGCTTTTATCAAAATGTTAAACATATTAGGGAGCACAGGATGCAAAAAACAAAGGGCATGTGAAACCTCCCCGAGCAAAAATTATTAAATGATGGCTGGAGAGAGAGACACTTGACAGACTTGTTCACATGCAGAAATAGCCTTGGACTTCAGACCCCTGCTCTCCTATTGGCCATGCTCCAGTTTGTCTGGCATGCATCAATTATTAAATTTCTTCTTGTAGCATCAAATACACCCACAACTGGGGGCAGAGGGAATGATGGGGTTCCCTGGTGCCCGAGTATTAGAATTATATTTATTTAAATTATACAAATCCCCTTAAACTCCACTCCATCCCCCTGAAGCCACTCAGCCAACCCTATCCCTGCCAGCCAATTGCCTGGACAAGCAAAAAGGCCTTGCATTGCTTGTGGAAGATGAGCAGGCTTGGACTTAGATAAATCCCCAAGGGAAGAGAGTTCCATAATTGTGAGGCAGCCACCAAAAATGCCTCTGTGTGTGCCCTTGTTGTGGAAACTTTGTGGGCAGATAGCACCTCCATGGGGGACCTTTCAGCTGATCACAGAGGCCACGATGGAACATGAGTCTAATATATGATCCCGGAACTGGAAAGGGACTACATAAAAACTAGACGTGGACCATATTTGGCTGCTAGGTCTGAAGTTCCCCATCCCTGCTCTAAGGCAAGGGTGTTCGAACTGTGGCCACTTTTAGACATGCACGGCGCACATGCAGCATGAAATCATGGTGCATGTAAAAATTCCACAGGCGGGGTTTAGACACGACATTTCGCGTGTTAAAGCCGGTTGCACATACTTTTAAAACCGCAAACTCAATACTGTGAAATGTCGTGACTAAGCCCCGCCTGTGATACTTTTACACGTGGTGTGACTTCATGCGACGTGTGTGCTGCGCATGTCTAAAAGCAGCCGTGTCTCAGAAGCTCTTGAGTCCAAGCCCTGTTCTGCTTTAATGGCCCTGTGTCTTACTTGATTGCAGCCAAATTTCAGAAGCTGCCAGAACTGCAAACATTGGCTCTGCCAGCCAATCCTAAAACCAGAGAGGCAGGGAATTTTACCATATGAAGATTTTGGTATGTAGCTCTTGGGATTGGGAACTTTGACCATCCTTGTTCTAAAGCAAGGGGTGTCAAAGTTCCCAATCTGAAGAACCACACACTGAGATCTTCCTATGGCCAAGAGCCACCATCAAATGTCACTCAAGCCCGCACGCACGCACGCACGCACGCACGCACGCACGTCAAGTCTCACAGAATCACACAAACATGCTCTCTGCCTCAGGGCCACTGCCTCTGCCTGCCCCTACTTCCCACTCCTCACCTCTCCTATTGCCAGTCCCGTGCCAGACTGCCCACTCCTCACCTCTCCCATTGCCACAGTCCCGTGCCACATTGCCCACTCCTCATCTCTCCCATTGCCACAGTCCTGCTGACACTGTTCACCCCTCCTGCCTCCACCACCCACTGGTACAGGCTACTCAGCACCAAGCACTCGCTTTTCCTGCTTCCTCCTCCATGCACAAGCAGGGACCACCTAGCTCTGCTGCTGTTGCAAACACCCAGCACTGGGTGGTCCCTGCCAAAACACATTAGTGCCCAGTGCTAGGCAGTGTATGTGAAGGAGGCAGAACTGAGGAAGTCACATGGTCACCCCCACTCTAGGCAGCTATTTCTTTTGGGAGCCGCAATAGAGGTGTTGGAGAACTGCCTGTGGCTCCCAAGCTATCATTTGCCCACCTCTGCTGTAAAGCATTTGTACTGAATTCTGAAGTCCCCCAATGCCTTCTAGCCAATAGACTGGAAGCATTGAAATCAGCTGGGAGAAGATTGGTTCAGTGGTGGCTCATGTCACAATAAACGTAGTTCACAGTGGCCCAAATGTATCTGCAGCATGGGGTGGGGGCCAGATAGTTGGACCAGACAGTGCCAAGGACCAGTGCCAATGGGACCAACAGTGACCTGACATGAGGGGATATCATGGGCCAGTGCAGGGTATGGAAGTAACATCTCAGGCCACACTCAACATCTTTCTACCTGTGAAATCTCAGATATACCTAGTTGTTAGCATACACTGTTAACACCACCTTTAGAAGGGCCAGCAACCCTTCCTGTAAGGCTGCTAAATGACAGACATGGAAAGAGAAAGAGAAAAGCCTCCTACCGGATCCACTGAAATTCTGCGGTTTTTGTTGGGCATCACATTCTTCCGGTTGCCAGACCTGGAGACGTAGGTCCTAGGCGGGACCTGGGGAGGCATAGTCTTGCTGCGAGCCACTGGCTTCCCACTGGTTTCCTTCTCAAATATGCTCCTGCCTTCCTTCCAGCCCCGGGTGGCCTCCCTCAGCAGCTAAGTGTCATAGGTAGATTTGAGGTTGAGGCGCGTGATGGCATCATTGATACCGTCATAGTCCACTGAGCTGTAGGGATCTTCCTCTGAGATCCTGCGGCCAAGAAGCTTCCCATCGACCCGCTCATGGGCTGAGAACATATTGATGTCATTGGGTTGGGGCCCTTTGTTGGAGGGTGGGGACCCTTTGAGGGAAGAGTGGTTCACCTCAGAGGAGCTCCAGAGGGAGATGCGAGGGGGTAATGGGGGAGGGGAAAGCTTCTTAGGCGAGCTGCTTCCACCATCCTGGCGGGACGTCCCATTGAGAGGCTCTCCAAGGAAGTCACCACCTGAGCTGTCGAAAATGTACAGGTAGTCGCTAGAGAGAGGCCCTTTCAGCCAAGGCTGGCTCTCCGGCTCAGGCAGCAGGCCAGTTGAGGTAGTGTTGTTGGTCCTGGGAGCTCTCAACCCCTCCTGGCTTGAGAGGGAGTTGTAATTGAGGGTGGAGTCAGAGCCAGAAAGGCCTCGCATAATCTTGATGCTGTTGCAGTCATTCCTGACAGCGGGTTTGCTGTAATCTAGAGCCGGGTCATCCCAGGAAATGAGAGGCTGGTCTGTGTTTTGCTTGGCCTGGCTCTCCTCCTTATCCTGCCTCAAGCGGGACAGGGCATCATACTCCATCTGCAGAGCTTCTGCCAGAGCCAGCTCCTTACGGCTGATCCCCACCGACTCCAAAGACTTCCACTGCTCCCCATTGCCTCTCGTGGCAGACATCTCTCAGCAACTGGGACAGCTGGCTATTTCCTGCTTAGATCAGGAATTAGGAAGAAAGGCATCCTGCACCACTAGCCACCTGGAGAGAGGGAAAGGAGGGAGAGAAAGGGTCAAAGGACAAATACACCAGGAAAGAAAAATCAAGGGCAATAAGAACTTTGCATTTATACAGCACTTCATCTGCAGAAGTCTGGCGCATCCACAATTCCAGTGGAAGCCGTTGTGTGTCCAGCACCTCTAAAAGCATGCCCTGGAAGCCCTGACACGTTTAACATTCACCTGTCCAACAGCAGAAAGGGAGCCTTCTCTTGGCTTTCAGAGAGACTTCAGCCATGCTAACCTGAAACCTTCCCCTGGATTTTATATCACAGAGGTCCTATGATGTCCGGGTGCTTCTGGAAAAAACTGAGGTCAAAAATAGTTACCTGGGGATAAATTAACCCTGCTTTTAACAGGAATTTATTATTTATTATTAATTATTATATGGTTATTAAGAAGGTGAAGACAAAGACGAAAACTGACAATTAACAGTGAACTGCCCAGAGATTTCACATGGAATAACCTGGAAACCCAAATGCTGCATGGACACTGCACAGCACAGAATGTGCTGAGGTGACGGATAAAGGGTTTAATGCCATGGAGCAATTGGGCTATGTGTAGCCTAGTGGTTAAGGTGTTGGGCTTGCATCTTGGAAACCAGGGTTCAAATCCCATCCTTAGCCATGAACTTACTAGGGACCCTTGGCAAGTCATCTCTCAGCCGCTGTTCCTAATCTGTAAAATGGGAATAATCAAGACCTACCTCACAGAGTTGGTGGGAGGGTGAACCAGATGAGTGCTGTAAAGCAGCACTTTGAACAATAAAAGTGCTAATTGCTTCAAACACATAACTTGGATGTGAGAACACATACAGAGACCTCTAAATCACTCAAGCAGTTTTGGAAATCTGACCCTAACATGACGTGAGCATCTAAGGTGTTACATGGAAAAAACAAAAGCAATCAAGGATGTTTCCACACAATACATTGGCCATTTCTATTCCCGTGCTTATTTGTTCTCACGAACACTGGAATGACTGCCAAATCTGGGGCTTCTGCTCCAGAAACAAACTGGTTTGGGAGGGACCCTACATAGTCAGTGTAACATGGATGGAGACACAGGCGGCATTTAGACGTGCGTTTAAATCGCACAGCCGCCGCGGCGGCATCGTGCAATTTAAAGCACCGTGCACTTCCGGGTTGGTGTGAATGTGGTGAATGCGCACATTTCTGCCTAACCCGAACTGTTGGAGTGCGGTTTGAAAAGCTGCTCGGAGCAGCTTTTCAAACCACACTCCAACAGTTCGGGTTAGGCGGAAATGTTGCATTCACACTAACCCGGAAGTGCGCGGTGCTTTAAATCGCACGATGCCGCCGCTGCGGCTGTGCGATTTAAAGCACGTCTGATTGTGCCCAGTCTGGGGCTGCTACAGGGGACTAGGGACTCCAATGCAGCCCTGCAACCTGAATGTCTCATAAGTATCCTCTAACATTTGCATATCTGGCCACCCTAGCCCCCACTAGCCCAGAGAAATTGGGGCTTCTGGGGTCGGGGTCATGTCAGAAAGGGGGTGAGTCATAGGGACTTTCAAACTCCTACCATCTGCAACTGAAGCACTGCAGGCAAGAGGGACTGTCCCACTTTGCCAGTTGAGGTGCTGGTGGAAGATTGGGGGCTCTCTGCTCTTAGCAGCCCCATTTGAGAAAAACCTGGGGCTGCTAGCTGCAAAGCACACCCTCCATCTTGCAGCACGTGTGAACTCCAGACATTTGTCTCTGTGCATACATAGCAAGTGCATGGGGAACATACATGTGGGAATGCCCACAGCAAGCGAGGATCACCAAATGCACAGGGTCAGTCATACTGTAGGCTCCCAGGAGCGCACAGCCTTGAAACACACACCTCAGCAAAGGGAGGAGAGAAGACCGCTTCAAGCAGCCACCTTCCTGCTTCTTGGCCCCTGCCCAAAACATCTAAACCACAGTGACCGCAGAGCTCTCAAGCCTAGCCAGCTTCCTCTCAGCCTCCGACAGATCTCCTGCCTGCCCAAAGTGCGGACAGCCAGGGCCTTCGCTGCTGAGCCAGAGAGACGCTGCTGAGGAAGGATATTTCCACCTCCTCTCCCTTCTTAGCAAAATAAATAACTTAATGGGTGCAAAACAGCAGAGCTAAGTGAGCCCAGGGTCTGGGGAGGCTCCAGCATGTTAAACGCCCAAGAGATGCTGACCAGCTCAGCATTTTCACTGCACAGTCACGCAGGCCTAGCTCTTAACTATTATGAGGAGAAAGTCAGTGGATCATTAGCAGAGAGACAGTTACAAAACAGTCACAAGCTTCACCCTAGAGAGCTATTGGGAACATTGGAGTTTTGGTTTATTGTAACCTCTATAGTCATATACAGATGCCTACATCCTAGACACCACAGAGAAAACTTCCAATACACCCTATCCCAGCATTTCCCAAACCATGTGGGGCAATCTCCCTCCCTCAGAGAGAGGAGAAGATAGGCATTGTGCTACTTCACCCCATAGTGCTACTCCACCCCATGGTGGCAGCATGGGAATGGGCTGGTGGAGGGTTTGTATGGTGATGGTAGGGTGTACCCGGCTCTCCGTGGCAGGGGGAGCTGAGGGGGTGGGGAGGGTGATGCCGGCCTTTGGTGGCAGTATGAGGTCTGACTGAAGGGGGGGGGGACCAAGGTCCCTGGTGAAGGTTAGGAGGGTTACCCCCCCCCACACACACACACACACACACACCAAGGAGGAGGATGGGTCAGGGTTCAGGATCCGCCTGTGGGGGGCTGATGCTGTTGAATGCAAGGTCTGTAGTGAACAAGGCCCCAATTATCCGAGATCTTATCCTGGATAGGGCGGCAGACCTTGCGTGCATCACGGAAACCTGGCTGGATGAGGGGGCTGGATCTGTTCTGGCAGACCTCGTGCCAGCCAGGTATGCTGTGCAACACCAGCCTCGTATAGGGGGCCGGGGAGGTGGTGTAGCTATTATTTTTAGGGAGGACTGGCCAGTTACGAGATATCCAGTCCAGGAGATTCCAGGTGTGGAGGCCCTCCATGTGGTGTTTGATTTGGCTGGGGGCAAGCTTGGGGTGTTGCTGGTATACCGGGCCCCTTCCTGTCTGGCGGCATCCCTTGCCGCTCTAGCAGAGCTGGCCTCGGAGGTAGTGTTGGACTCCCCCAGGACCGTGGTCCTCGGGGACTTCAACACTCATGTCGATGCCGGCCTTGTAGGAGCGGAGCGAGAGTTCATGGCTGCCATGGCAACCATGGACTTGTTCCAAGTGGTCACCTGCCCGACTCATGTGGGGGGGACATATCATTGACCTGGTCTTCTGTTCTGGCCTTGAGGCGAGTGATCCATTAGTGGGGGATGTGAGATCTACGCCCTTGTCATGGACGGACCATTATCTCCTGCAGGCCAGCCTCTTAGCGCACCCCCTCCAGAAGGGGAATGGACCAGTTCAGAGGCTGATGGAACTGCAGCGGTTCCAGGAGGCTCTGAGGGAGTTAACCCTAGACCCGAATGGCCACTCTGTCGATGTGCTGGTACAGCATTGGAACACCTTGCTAGGGGAGGCCATCGACAGGGTCGCTCAGAGACATCCCCTGCCTCTGTCTCATTGCAGGGCCCCTTGGTTTACTGAGGGACTGCGGTGTATGAAGCGGGTAGACAGGAGACTAGAGTGACGCTGGTGTCGGACTCGCTCTGAATCTGACAGATTTCTCCATAGGACCCATTTGCGGTCATATGTTGAGGCTGTGATGACAGCAAAGAAGGAATTCCGTGCTGCCCTCATAGTGTCTGCAAAGTCGCATCCAGTGGAGCTGATTCGGGTGGTGTGGGGGCTGGTCAGTCCGGCCTCCCTCCACCTGGACGGGGACTTGTCCCAGGCCCGCTGTGAGGAGTTTGCCATCTACTTTGCAGACAAGATCGTTCAGATCCAAAGTAATTTCAACACCGGGTTGGATGCAGTATATGAGTAGCGTGAGGTTATGGAGGCACCGTCTGGTCGATCTTTCTGGGAGGAATTTCAGGAAGTGACGCCGGTCGATGCGGTGGATGTCTTGAGGTCTGTTCGAGCCACAAGTTGTGAATTAGATCCATGCCTGTCCTGATTGGTGAAAGCCTCCAGGGAGACATCGGAGTCGGTTCTGGCGAGGGTGGTTAACGCGTCCCTTCGGCAGGGGAAGTTGTCGCCCAGTCTCAAGGAGGCTGTGGTGCGCCCCCTGTTGAAGAAGCCTTCGCTGGATGTGGACGCACTCGTCAGTTACCGTCCTGTCTCTAATATTCCCTTTTTAGGGAAGGTTATTGAACGGGCAGTGGCTCTGCAGCTCCAGGCGCATCTGGACCGTATCGGTTTCCTTGACCCTTTTCAGTCTGGGTTCCGCCCCGGCTATGGTGGCTTTGGTGGACGATCTCCGCCGGGAGATGAATGCAGATGTTCTACATTCTTGATCCTGCTAGATCTCTCAGCCGCTTTTGATACTGTGGACCATAGGCTGCTGCTGCGAGACTTGGGGGGTCTGGACGGGACTGTCTTTGGGTGGTTCCACTCATTCCTTTCGGGGAGAAGCCAGTGGGTGGTGCTGGGAGCTGAAACATTGAGCTCCCGGGCTTTGACCTGTGGTGTTCCGCAGGGTTCGATCTTGTCTCCGCTTTTGTTTAATGTGTATATGCAGCCCCTAGGGGAGATCGTGAGAGGGTTCAGGGTGCGATGTCACCAATATGCTGATGATACTCAGCTGTACTTCTCGTTTTCGACCGACCCAGGCCCTGCTGTCTCGTTGCTTTCCCAATGTTTGGAGGCTGTGGAGGATTGGATGCGGCAGAGCAGACTGAAGCTCAATCCTGATAAGACAGAGGTGATGGTGGTGGGTAGGGCGAGGGAGGTGCCGGCCCCTCTGGTGGTGGTGGTGGGGGTCTGCCCTCCTGTAGCCCAAAAGGTTCGGAGTCTGGGGGTGGTTTTAGATCCGGGCCTCCGTCAGGATCGGCAGGTGGAGGCGGTGGCTAAAGCCGTTTTTCGCCAGCTGTATCTAGTACGGAGGCTGCGCCCATACATTTCCGGGCCCGACCTGGCCACTCTTATTCACGCCTTCATCACCTCGAGGCTAGACTACTGCAATGTGCTCTATGTGGGGCTTCCCTTGGTTCTGGTTTGGAGGCTGCAGCTGGTGCAGAATGCGGCGGCCTGTCTCCTTACAGGGATGAAGCGGCGGGATCACATAACACCTGTGCTCCGCACTCTGCACTGGCTGCCTATAGCATACCGAGACAGATTCAAGGTGTTGGTGTTGATCTATAAAGCCCTATACGATCTGGGAACCTCATACCTTGGGGACCGCCTTGCCTTCTGCACCTCGGGGCGATCCCTGCGGTCTGCCGGGAGTGCCTTCTTGGAGGTCCCCTGTGTTAAACGGGGGGCCACAATGGAGAGGGCGTTCTCGGTGGACGGGTTGCAACTCGAACTCCCTCCCGGAGGAAGCTTGCCTGGCCCCAGGCCTGATGGCTTTTCGTTGAGCCTGTAAGACCTGGCTGTTCGCCCAGGCCTTTGGAAGGGGTGGCCAATAAACATAAATAAAATAAATAAATAGCTTACCCTAGCTCTCATACTGGGACTGGACTGTCCCTTTCCTGCTCCCACTTGATACACCAAAAGGGGGGGCTGCTGGATCTAGGAGGAAGCTGCAGATATGGTGCCAGACCTGCACTCCCATGCTGTTGCAATTTGATTGTATGTAATATACTATGAGAATGAATATACTGGAACCAATGGCCATATTTGAAAATGCATGTAACTATTGTACCAAAGCTCTGAATTATCTGTACTGATCCAGTAGGCAGGATTTCTAGAAATAGCCAGGTAGGCTATGTGTGGGAAATACTCTCACATGACTTTCACAAACTCCCAACATATCACCATGTCTGGCAAGATCTGTGATTCACATCATCCTGTTGACCAACTGCACCCAGCCTGGAACAAAGCACTAACAAGGACTAAACAAAGGTGCTTGATAAGATGGTGCTTGTATGCAATTTACGCAACCCAAGACACCCGAATGGTCAGCTGGAATGACAAAAGGAGCATCCCTGCAGAATATCTGCTTCACGCCTGGAGGGGAAGGAGGAGATGTTTCTGCCCAGGGAGATGCCAACCAACAAGCAGCAGCCATTCAAGTGACCATCACCCTTTTTGCACCAGAACAGAAACAAAGGCGTACACATCGGCATATCTGCTCCCTGCCTGAAGGGAGGGAAAAAGATGTCCTGTTATCAAGTGCCCACCCTGACTAACAAACAAACTGCTAATATATATGACCATTAGCACCCAGGCTCCAGATGGATGGGATAGGGAGATGACAGCCAGACCCCATAAGATGAATATCAACAAGCACATTGCACAATCAAGCACCCTGGAATATGCATACTAAAGAACATCTTCTCCCCAAAACACTATAAAAGACAGAAGCAGAGACCAGAACAATGTCTCAGCGCTTGGCATCTAACTTGGTGTCCGTGGGCTGTTGACCCTTTCCGGGACCCCTCCATAGGGGGTCCTACAACTTGACCAGACCAGGCCGTCACCTATCTCCTGCTCCTGAAAGATGACATCCACCGTTTTGAACTTTCAAGACATGAAAGACTGACTTTGGGTGTGGGATATTGTATAGCTAGGTAACTGCTGCTAGATCATTACAGACTGGGTTTTATAAATGTGTGAACAACTAAATAAATCTATAACTATGATTAAGATCCCATCTATTTGAATCTCTCTCGTATCTGCAAACCAGGGTGTGTGGTTCCCCCGAGCCAAAGAGAGGTAATTCCCTAAATCTTAACTATGCCTGGTAGGGATACAAGAGAAATCTCCCACAAGTCACACAGCCTAGGGCTGGGACACTCTATTGCAGCCCTCAGAATAACTCCACACAACAGTCTCCCTCTCCACCCTGTTCCAGCCCCCAGTTGGGCTCTCTGTCTCCTGGACAGTGGACACACATCTGGCAATCAAAAAGAGGGAGATTTATTCATTAGGGGCACAGTGCATGGAAAAGGTTGGTCTGTACGGTATCAATATGGACACTTTTGTAAAGATAGTTTCCTTTTTCTCCTTTCTTTCCTCTTATCCCCCTCTGTCTTTTTCCCTCTATTCCAATCTCTCTTTCCATCTCTCTGCAGTTCAAGTTCAGGAGACAGTTTGACAGAGAGTGATGGAGATGAAGCCCCAAACACACTTCTGAGCCTCCAGCCCCCATTGCAGTCTACCTTATGATGCTGCTGGCGCCTCCTCTTGTGCAGAGAAGCCAGTGTGAGGCAGATGGTGATGGTAGAAACTTGGGAGTCTCTCCACTACGTGACTGTCTGTGCAGTCCGATGGACACAGATGCTGACTGAGGACTGAGAGGAGGAAGTCCAAGAAAGGAGAGGATAGAGCAGCACTGAAAGTGGTATTTACCTCCCAAAGAAGTAGACTTGGCATAGGCCTGCCTGCACTCCCAATGGCACTTCAACTCTAGGGTCCACATTCCTGCTGTTTTGGAAGGAATCATAGAGTTGGAAGGGAGCTCAGAGGTCATTTAGTCCAACCCCCTCCTCAATGCAGGAATCTGCAGCTACAACATCTCCAACAGATGGCGGCCGAGCCTCTGTTTGAAAACCTCCAGCAAAGGAGAACCCACCACCTCCCAAGGCAATTTGTTCCACTGTTGAACTAACAGCTCTTACCATTAGGAAGTTCTTTTTAATCTTTAACCAAAATCTGCTTTCTTGTACTTTGAGCCCATTATTTCTAGTCTTGCCCTCAGGGGCAACAGAGGACACGTCTTTGCCATCTTTTGTGTGACAACCTTTCAGGTATTTGAAGACCACTCTCATGTCTCCTCTTAGTCTTCTTTTTTCTAGGCTAAACATCCCCCGTTCCTTCAACCTTTCCTCATAGAACTTGGTTTTCAGACCTCTGAAAATCTTTGTTGCCCTCCTCTGAACCTGTTCCAATTTGTCAATGTCCTTCTTAAAGTGTGGTGCCCAGAACTGGACACAGTACTCCAGCTGAGGACTGACCAGTGCAGAATAGAGTGGAACTATTACCTCTTGTGATTTAAAACGATGCTTCTGTTAATGCAGCCTAAAATTGCATTAGCCTTTTTTAAGCTAATGCATCACACTGCTGACTGATGCTCTGTTTGTGATCAACTACAGTCCCCGAGCTGTTTTCAGGAGGGGCAGGATAAAAATAGATAAAAATAAATAAGTAATTGATCCTTTTTTCACATGTACTGCTGAAAAGCTAGGTGTCATCCATCCTATACTTATGCATTTGGTTTTTCTTACATAATGCAGAATTTTATATTTATCTCTGTTGAATTTTATTTTCTTAGTTTCAGCCCAGTTTTCTCAACCTATTGAGGTAATTTCAATTTTTATTTCTGTCTTCTAAGGTTTTAGCTATCCCTCCCAGTTTTGTGTCATCTGCAGATTTGATAAGTATTCCCTCTACTCTTTCATCCAAGTCATTAATAAAGATGTTGAACAGTACCGGGCCCAAGACAGAGCCCTGTGGTACCCTGCTCAATACCTCCCTGCAGACTGATAAGAACCCATTGATGTGCTAGCACTCTGAGTACAGTTCTTCAACCAGCTGTAAATCCACCTAATGGTAGTATCATTAAACACCCATTTTACCAGCTGTCAAAGAGGTTATTATGGGGGACTTCATCAGGTGCTTTGCTGAAATCAAGATATATTATATCCATGACATTCCTACGATCCACTAAGCTACTAATTCAATCAAAAAAGGAGATAAGATTAATCTGGCATGACTTATTCTTGACAAACCCATGCTGGCTTCTAGTAATCACTGCATTGTTTTCTAAATGCTTACAGATTGACTGTACCAAAAAGAGGCTGAGACACGCCCCCCCCCCCGCCCTTCCCATACACACACAATGAGCTAGACAGCTTTAAACCACATATTCCCCTCTCTCTGTAACCATTTGTCAGCCTTTCAGTTCTTTACCCCCATCTGGGGGATGAGACAAGTGTTCCATCCTGCCATCTTTGAACCGATAGCAATCCCGGACCGAGCTTTCAGGAGCATGAGAATCCAAATTCTGCCCTGGCTATCGTCACAAAACTTGGCCATGCAGCACAGGGCCAGCTAGATTTCTAGATGGCAACAGGTTTGTTACCGTTTATCTGCCACTGACTGCAGCAGTTCCAAATCACTGTGCACTTCAGTGTGAATGAGTCACTCTGCCCAATCAAATACAAGCAAATATTACAACCCTCTGTGATAGTTACTCAGCACCCAAACCAATGGGAACCGGCTAGCCAGGTGGTGACATGGGATCAGTACATTCTAATGGAAAGCCAGGCCTCTTCCCCGTTGCAGTGCTCTGAACATGGCTATGGAGATAGGGGAGAAGAACTGCAAGCAATAACTTTCAAAGGAAATCTCTGATGGCTTTGAAGACAGAGGCCACTTGCCCACATTATTGGAGCCAGTGATTCTTCTGGCGGAGAATATCCCTGCCGGGAAACTTACACTGAGTTCTAAGCGTGGGCGTGGAGCTAAAAGCGTTATCAGCCATGTCCAGTGGCTTTTTTTTCTCCGAATGTCAGGGTTTGAAATTCAGCCCTGACATTCGGAGGAAAAAAAGCCGCTGGATGCAGCTGATGACCTGTGCCGATGTGCTGAGCACGATGAGGCCACTTTTAGACGAGACAAATTTGCGCATGATTGGTTAAAAATGTGCGTGTTTTAATGCTCGTTTAAACACCTAAACAGTTTTAAATGCACGTTTGCCACGATCATGTAAAAGCCAAAACCATTTTGGATGTGGTTTTTAAATAATGCACATTTTTAAAAAACGGTTTTGGCATCCCCCGATCATCAAAGGGGCTCAAAACCGGTTTGTAAAAATGTGCATTATTTAAAAACCACATTCAAAACGGTTTTGGCTTTTACACGATCATGGCAAATGTGCATTTAAAATGGTTTAGGTGTTTAAACAAGCATTAAAATAAGCGCATTTTTCACCAATCATGCACAAATTTGTCTCGTCTAAAAGCAGCCTATGTTTCACAGCAGAGAGGGGAGATTTCCCACCGGGAGAATCACCAGCCCCGGTAACGTGGGCAAGTGGCAGAGAGCGACATTCTCCCAGCAGAGCTGCAATGTGCACATCAGCTGCGTGGGAACAATATGGAGTGGTTCCCTTGCTTTCTAGCAAACAAAGTTTTACTTGATCTTCTTTTCTTTGGATGTAAACACAAAGTGCCATAACAGTAATGTGCTTTGTTAAGGGAAGAGCTAAGTAGCCCAGCATAAAAACCAAAGAATCTAGCACAGCGCCAGCTTGATTCACACATCCAATTCTCTGCTATTCATGACCTTCAGATTTGCACCCCTGCATGAGGGACAGCAGCAGCCCCAAAAGTCTCTGGCAGCACAATTCACATTGCGACAAACAAAATGCAGGTTCTTCCATGTCCATTTATCAGAGGTCTGCTTCCCTGTTCATTTGCAAGTCTGTAATCAAGCAGCAGTGCAGGAAATATGGTTTTGGCACCTGAACAACAGTATGCAGACTAATTCATTGCATGTGCATATTTACAACAGGGCCAGAGCCTTCCATTTCTTTAAAACTGGGGCTCTCAGTGTAAAATAATAGAAGGCAACCTTGCCCCCTCACAATTGCCATTTAGAAGCCCGACCTTCCATTGACTTCAGCGGTGTTTCCCCCAATTTACACCAATGGGAGCAAGAAGAGAATCTGTTCCACAGAGTCAATCTGCTTTCAAACCAGACATTGCGGCTGTCTGGGAGAAGTGGTTTGCTCCACTGGCACTGGTAGACCAGCAATTTCCACAGCCTGCTCCCCTCATCTCACATCTTTAGGAGTTCTAAGCGCTTTAAAAATTAATCAACTAGGCTGAGCAAAGGGACTGGCTGTGATCCACATTGGAAAAAAGTACCCATCATTCTGCAGGTGCCAAGCTCTGAATACATTTATAGAACGCAGTAAAACAGCTGTGCTGCCTCTGCGTGGAGATACCCAGCCAGTCTGGGATAAGAAAAGGCAGGACAAATGACAGCAAAAAGGAAAACCAATGAGAAATGGAAAGCAAAACTAGAGGAAAAATGCAATCATGCCCTGCTCAAGCCACACAATTATGTCAGCCAGGGAGGGCGAGGTTAGGAATCAGCTCTCTCTAGAGACATCACAGTTCAGCTATGGTTTCACAGCTTTGGAAACCCACCACTTAGAAGGTCCAGCACAAACCTCAGAACTGAGGGAGGGAGAGGGACTCTGACCTAGTCTGCCCTAAGGCAGGGAAACCTACCTACTACAAAGGTTTATTCTACATTTTGACTTGCACCTTATAACAGAGAAAGTAACTAGTACAATCCAATAAAATAAAAGCCAACATATAAAAATACACAATACTGAATGCTAGATAGATACTATCATTTGTTTCCTTATGGCAACAGCTAAATGAGCAAATAGTGCTACAGATTTTAGAGTTGCTGAAACACAAAAATTCAGCAGAATATCCAGGTTGTGGGATATTGCTGAATGGTTCTTCCCTCTCAAAATGAAAGGAATCCATTGGTCTCTTATTAACTGGTAAAACGGACATTTAAAAGATTTATTTATTTATATTTATTTAATTTTATTTATTTATTTATTTATTTAATATATTTATACCCCGCCCCTCCTGCAAACAGCTCGGGGCGGCTGGATTATGGGGAAAGGTCTTCTACTTCCCCAGAGCTGCAGGGACACAGCTGAAAGCGGAAGGGAGTTTTGTTGTATCAACCTGTGAGGACAGCTGACTCCATCGGTTGGAACCTTAGATGTATAAATGCTCCACAGTGGGGCATAGCTAGGCTGGAATGGGCCCTGGTGCAGATGATGGAATGGAACGTCCCTGACCGGCCTCTCAGCAGCAAGGGATGCATCTGTACCAGGGAGCATGGGTCCCCCTGGCTTCTGGGCCCTGGTGCAGCTGCACCACCCATTACAGCTATATCCTAGCCTACAAAAAGAAGGGCCGGCAAGCTCGTCTAGATACAGTTCAAAGAAATGAGTCATTTTGAGTCTGGCGAGCCAAGGGGAAAATTTAGACCTCCCCAGCACGCGAGGTCATTTCCTGTGACTTACAAAGGCCGTGTCCCCTCGCCCACAGTGCCTATGAGCGGGGCTCGTCTGCTGGCGTGGGCGACTGCCCCAGTTCATACAGGCAGGGGATGTGTGGACAGTGGACACCAATTGCCATGCACTTTTTGGGCTTGCTCTGCACAGTGCACTCCTGGGGTGTTTTTAAATCAGATGCTACCAGACATGGCCACCCATCAACTACTCATCTGAACACCCCAGTGTGAAGGTAGTGCAGGTCAATGCAGGCTCCCATGATCCACGCAGCACCCATCCATGGCTACGCATGGAGCACTGCTGAAAAATCTGGAGAGCACGGTGCAGGAGAAGGCTAAAGGTGCATGGCAATGGGTACCCTTGGGTACCAATGGGTACAATATGGCCTTCCCTGCCCATATGAACTGGGGCACCCACCCATGCCAGCTGACCACGTTGGCTCAACAAATCACCCTTGCGATGCACAAGAGAAGAGCCAACGTCATGGAGGACAGCAGCTTCCTCAGTATGTGCCTCTGTTGTGGCTCGGGACTGCCAGCAGCTGCAGGGGCTGCACTGGCTCCTGGTCAGGAAGGGATTACTGGCTGCTGCTGCAGCTTCATGTTTCCATAGTGTCTGTGGCTGTGTCATGGCAGAGGGCGAGTAGCTGGGCAGGGCTTGGGGTGGGGGTGTTGCCAGGCCAGGGGAAGAGAGAATGGCTGCCTGTATGAGTTGTTTGCAGGGCATCCGTGATAGCGAGAATGTGTGGAGGTTGCCTGAGTGGCCATGGTGGCCGTCCTGGGAGCCGCCCGTTAGAATCGTTCCCCACTCACTCCACATGCATGGGTGCTCCGTGGCCGTGCCACTCAGCAACCACAGCCCCCTCCTCAAACCTTGCTCGTTTAAAAACACCCCCGATTTCTCAGCAGTGCACCGTGAATGGCCATGAGTGGGTGCCCAAGTGACTCATGGGAGTGCACACCTCCCCACACCACCTTCACATGGGCGCTCTCAGATGAGTGGCTCCTGGGTGGCCACCCGTGGTAGAACCTTGTTTAAAACACCCCATGGTGAAAAAAGGGGTGGGGAGGAAGACAGTGAAAGTGTCTCTCTCTCCCAGGCACAATACAGTCACACTCTCTGAGCCTGAACTGCCTCCCCTCCCTCTACACACACACACACACACCCCTCACTCATGCCTGTTTTTCTCCATGGTTCACACTTCCCACTGTCCCATGCCTGACCTTAACAGTGGGAAACAGCTTCCTGTGTGGGCAGCCAGGCCTCCCCTCCGGATGGCAGCCTGCACTGCTCTCTCCCCACAGCCTCCCTTGCTGCGGTTAGCAAAGTGGCCGCAGGATTTCCGCAGCACAACTCTTGGTGGCCTGTTTACACTGAACAGAAGGCAAGGCTGAGCCTGGCTTGGGCAGGCTTTCCTGCAGCCTAAACAAAAGAGGCTCACAGAGGCAGGGCCTTGGCGTGAGAGGCTGCAGCAGATCTCTCCAAGAGAGACAGATTCAGGCTAATGTTACAGAGGGGTGTTCCACGACTGCGGGATGATGGTATTATTACTTATTCTAAGAGCAGGTGCAGCAGACAAAGGAACAATGCAAACTTCAACACAAGCACACAGCCTGTCCCATGTGGTCCAGTGCTGATGTGAAGGGATGAAAAGGAGTTTGGCTTCTATGACCTATCATATGAGGAGACCCAATATTGAGGTTTGCAAATCTGGATGTAAAAAGAATGCGTGAGCTGCCCGGCGCTGCTGTTTCCAATGGTGCCCAGGCAACTTCCAGTGTGGGGAGGCACATCTAAACTGCCGCCCCCCGAGATTACTGAAAGTAGATGGAGAAATCCGCGAAAGGAGGATGCACGTCTAAAAACACTCTATGGTGTTGATGGGGTCCACACCTACAGATGGGTTTTGGTCCAGGAGCAGGGTTAAATCGGAAAGGAATGTGACAGCCCATTTGCCCTGGCTTGTCTCCAATATGGACCCACCCCCTGCAAATCATCATGACACGTGGATGCCCCATAAGGGGCAGGATTACATTGGAAAAGGGGCATGTCAGTCTCTTTTCCCCACCTTTGTTGACATGGCCCTGCCCCTTTTGGGTAAACAAAGTATCAGAGGAAGGTGGTAACCCTAGTCCAGCTACTGTTAATGCAGTGGGTTTAGCAAACTCAGGTGGGTAGTGGGAACAGAAAGTGGCAGACACGTTGGGAACACAGGATCTTTGCCAGCCACAGAAACAAGCTGCAAAAGAACAGGGTGATACCACAGAGCTAGTCAGAACCTTTTCACCACTGAAGACCCTTTTTTTTGACCCATGGGTTTTCGACATGAATCAACACGTGTGCCAGAGAGTCTGCCTGTTCCATCTGCAGCCCATAAGAGTGCATCCTTTCCTTCCCTCGGTTTATGTGGCAGTACTGACCTTAACGCTGCCATCTTCCTTCAGGCTTTCCCCTGAAACAAGGGCCGTGTCAGAAGAGAATGGGGTGGGGGACCGGGACTCTTCTGCCCCTTTCCAACATGGCCATGCCTCCTTTAGAGCACCTCACCTCTCTCCCCCACCCCTTATGCCATAGCCCCGCCCTCTGAAGAGCCAGTTTCTCCAGGTTATCAAAATGCCCTGGATCACCTGGAGAAATCAGGGCTTTGCCCAGAGTTGATGGCTTAATAAAACCCAGAGTGTAGCAGGAAACAGGCTGTTGGAGTGACTGGCCCTTTAAGGGAGAGTTGCAGGTGCTAGCTGAGGCGCAGGTGCTGGAGAGACAAGACGACATTGTGCCTGGATGCCTCACACCTGCATTTGGGCATGGCTGGGTCAGCCAAAGCACTGAGCATAGCTCAGTGAGGGACTGATGGGATGTGTCAGCAGCAGGGGCTGAGTGGGAGCCCTACTACAGAGACTCTCTGGCTCCAGTAACCAGTGCCTGCTGGCTAGAGAGGACTAGGGGAAGCCAGAGCTGAGGGGAAGCTTTGCCAGAAGAGTCAAGCAGCTCAGAGCAGACCTAGCTTGAAGATGCCTATGCGGAAGGCTGTCCTGTAGGGTGGCCAGATACGTCAATTTTAGATTACACTTCTGAGAAATACAGGTTGCAGGACTGCATTGGCTCCAATGCTGCCCTGCAAGTTGCAACCTGTATAAGCATCCTCTAAAATTTGCATATCTGGCGACCCTACTTTTCTGAGAACAGCATGCAAGTGATAGGGGGACTGTAAATAAAGACACTAGAAGAGCTAATTCCCATGTGGGCCTGGATCTGTTGGGCTAGATCCTAGGAAGACTTACCCCAGACTTAGGTGACAGTTACACAGAGACTCTGGGTCAAATCCAGAGGGGTGGTTATATCCCTAGCTGCGAAACAATGGGGGGTCAAGTGCAAAAAGTTAGGTTCTGCTGAGTTTGGTTTTTAATTGAATGAGACAAACACCAGAGAGGCACATTAGCCCATCCTATTGAAGACCTAGTATTTCCCCACACTAGTAGCTACAGAGCTAGGGATCTGGGGATTCTGGACCAGGACCATAATTCCATTGTATGTAGAACTGTTGCCGAGGCTGTCATCTTGGGGAAAACCAGAGATCTCCAGAGCTAGAAGCATGAGCTAAAGAGCCTCCCACCCCCCTGCCCCAAACCATGAGTGGGGACGTAACACAAACTGGTTTACATTTGGCCTCCCTTGTCTGTGAAATGGCAGCAGAGAAAATTGGTTTTCACAAAAATATAGGGGAGGTAGCTGGAGCAGATCTTTGGGTCAAACATGATTTTAGTGATGAACAGACTAGGCCCAGAGATAGGGTTGCCAGATCGTTTTATGGAAAATTTCTGGACACAATGCTCAACCAATGTAGACAATTGGCCCTTGGTAAAGTGTCACATCGGGGTGGCCCTCTGTTCCCTGTTCCAATTTCCTGTGTCATGTCCTTTGATGAGCAATTAAAAGATGCTCCATAGAGCAAGATTTATTCATGGTTTGAGCAAATATACTACTTCCTCAAGAAAATGTAGCTGGTACTTATTTTATAATTAATTTAACATGGAAAATGACAATAACTCTGTTATTTGTACACTAATACCAAACACAATCACAATGTGGATGTGCCACATGTAAGAATACAACAATCAAGTTGATTGTTTAGGACAGGGGTTGGGAAAATCCAGACTGTGGCCCATTTCTGGCATACAGGTGCCTGCCCTCTGGCCCCTGAAGTCTTTCCCCACCCCCGTTCACTGTGGCCAGCTGGACAGCTAGAAACCACTCCCGGACTGGCGGCCTCATCTCCTATGTAGGCAGCCACGGATTCCTCCCACCCATGGTTCTCCACCCCTGGCAGGTGCACAGTCATTCAGCACAATAATTCTGTCCCCCAGACCCTCAGCAGATCATGGCACATCACTGTGGCCTGCTGGACCACTGCGGAGGGAAGGAGGAGGGTGTTGGATGGGAATTAACATGAACGTGCCACATGAACAAAGTTTGGGGGGAAAGCATAACATTGACTACTAGCACCAAGTGATCTCATTTTACCTTTCTCTAATGGCAATAGTACATGTTACAGTGCATTTCACACTTTTAGGAGCTTAGCTGGTACACCTTGAGCTGGACAGTACACTGTCCAGGATAGGAGTCATTCTGGATATTGGACAAACACCACCATTTCTGGACTGTCCAGGACAATCCTGGGAATCTGGCAACTCGACCCAGAGATGGAGATCGAGTAGGGGAGAGAACTAAAAGTTCTCAGCCCTCTTCCCTGATTGGCTGTGGCTAACATGCCAGCTTGCCTCTGCTGTAGGGCACTACACCCCCCTCCCCCAAAATGTGCTTCATATCATGGTGCTGAAGTTCATGTTAGAGAGACCAAGATTGGAGACTGGACCTCTCCTTCTGTTCTCACAGTGACCAGATTGGAGAGGCAGGAGACTGAGAGGTGTGTGTGCTGGACATGACAGAACCGAGCTTGGCAGGCTGTAGCCCATTGATCCCTGGAATCCATGCCATTTTATAGATGTCCTTTGTCTTACAAACCATTTTAATCTTCCTCAGTTGCCGGGACATAAGCAAATTCAGAGTTGTGGAAAAGCCCATCTAACACGTGGAAGAGAAGAGCTCCCCACTCTCTTGGGGCGGGAGGGGGGCCTCAGCAAGGCAGCCTGTATGTGTGTGGGCAACGATGGAGGATCAAAGGCAACTGAGAAGCCACATGAAAGCCAATTCTAACAGCAGACACATTTTGGTTGCCCTTAAGACCACAGCTGTGGCAGCCCTTAGCGTTTATCTGGAGACTCCTTGGAGGCATAGCAGCAGAGGAGTCAGGACTAAAGCAATGAAAAGGCTCATTTAGCTTGGAATCAAGCCTTAGGAGGACCTGATTAAAAACAAATATGGCTGAGAAATTAATCCTCTGTATAGCAGACCAACACATGGACTTTGCCCTATTAAACTGCTAGTTTATGAGCACAAATAGGAAAGACAGGTGGCTCAGTAGTTAGGGTGCTAGCCTAGAGGCCTGAGTGTGTTGAGAGGTGTATGTGGGTGTAAGTATATAAGAAGATAGAACTTATTTGCTGAGGGGTAGGGTCAAGGTAGTAGGGCTTTGATCACTCAAAATTGTGCAAGGTATCCTATTATGCTAATGGGAACAACTACAATAGCATGAGTGGATAGAAGTGGCATGAGGTCTCTACGCAGAAAGCCATTTAATCCTTTAAGAGGAAACATTCGAATTGAGCACCACCTCATATTCAGGGCCCTGAGCATTCTGTGTTTACCACATTTCCACTATACTCCAACTCCCTTGACTCTGGAAGGCAAAGGCATTTGAATGGAGTGCCCTCCTGGCGGATAGGGTGGCCATACCTCCCCTTTAAAAGAGGACACTTATGGTTATGAAAAATACATGGTGCAGGGCTGCATTGCACTGGAACCAATGCAGCCCTGCAACATGTATTTTGCATAAGCCTCCTCTTTTAAAGGGGAGGTATGGCCACCCTCCCGACGGATGACCCCAGAGGGCAATCCTCCAGAGGTCTTCTTCCAGCTTTTGCTGCTGCTTGCATGTCAGCCTTTCATTTCCCTTGCTGCAGCCATTCTTTGAGAGTTAGCTAAAGGTCTTGTCTGCATTCCCATTAAAACCCTTCCATCTTAAGAAGCTTATTAAAATTAAAAATTACAGAGCTCTGAAATTTGGCTAGTGAGGTCCCAGCCCAGGAGCTAGATCCAGTCTCCTAAAGAATTGAGGGGAACAATTACATCTTCCCTTTAAAAATAATAAGCATTTTTTCCCTCATGACTTTGAAATCCTCTCCAGGGCCTAAAAAATTCCAGGAAATTCAATTAAAACTTGCTCTAGCCCTTTTGAAGGATAGCTTCCTAGTTTCTGTATGATGCTATGGAAGCCTGTGGCATGTGGAAGAAGTCTGTCTGGCTCTAAAGCTATACTGCAGGGCATTACCGAAGGCAGAGGTTCCCAAAATGCCAGTCAGGACCTCAAGCAGAGTCACAGTCTGGACTGATTTTGATAGACTTTGCATATCTTTGCCTTTGTCTACGGTCGTTACAGGATATTTAAGCCTCAAAATGGGGTCACACAGGCAAAGCATTTAGGAAACATTGGGGTTGCCCCCCTCCAAATTTTAATCATCTCCAGGTTCCAGTTGAAGCCACGATTTCCCCAATCATGTCCAGTGATGTTTGGATAATCCCGGGAATTTTTTCCAGGCAGCAGAACTATATCAGATTTCGGTTAAACATTAGGAAGAACTTCCTAACGGTAAGAGCTGTTTGACAGTGGAACAAATTGTCTAGGGAGGTGGTGAGCTCTCCTTCGCTGGAGGTTTTCCAACAGAGGCTAGACGGCCTTCTGTCAGGGATGCTATAGCTGCGTATTTCCTGCACTGAGCAGGGGGTTGGACTAGATGACCTCAGAGATCCCTTCCAACTCTATGATTTAAAAAGTTCCTCCAGATGCATTCACCTGTACACGCCAGGGCAGAGAGGCTGGGGTCATGGGGACATTGGGTTCATGCTGGGATATGAGAGAGCAGGGCTCAGCAGGCCCCAAAAGAGTGCTCTGTGGGTGGTTGAAGCAGGATCTGCCTAGTTCTCAGGTGGCCCTGCTGGGCCCAACCTCCCTGCCTGGCACACCTTGCTTCCCTACTCATTAAAGCCTGCTGCCTCCACTTCCAGTAAATCATCATCCCCATCTCTGCTCTGGTGACCCCCTCTAGCAACTCCTCAGCCTTCCTGCCCCAGTGATCCTACATACACCCACCCAAATTCTAAGACCAGTCCTGCTGGTAGGACAGAGCACCACTCTGGAATGAAACCTGGGGAGAGGCCGCTGCCTAGTTCTCTGCTTAGTTCTCGTGTGCATTACAGAGACCTGGCTGGACAATGAGTCGGGGTCAGTATTGGCTGACCTTGTTCCGACCGGGTACTCTGTACAGCACCAGTCCAGGGCAGAGGGGCGGGGAGGTGGTGTAGCTGTTGTTTTTAAGGATACCTGGTCTGTGAGGCAGTATCCTGTGCAGACTATCATGGGGGGGGG
>QEPC01005758.1:620956-638612 GCA_003113815.1 Sphenodon punctatus | reverse complement strand
CCCCTCCTTGTCTTTTAGATTGTAAGCCACAGGCAGGGACCGCATCTATTTCTATGTTCTGTACAGCGCCAGGCACATGGCTGGCGCTATATAAATGTTTATAATAATAATAATTTGCAACTCAATGGTCTATGGCTAGTGTCTGAAGAGGTGTTTGCGCTTTTTCTGAATACACATTCGGCATGACTTTGCATTTCTCCATTGCATGAAGTGAGTTTCCAGTTCTCAGCTTTCATATTACATACATGTTTAACCTTTACCTTTACATATTTACTTATTACCTTTACAAGTATCTCCTTGTGACAAACCCTGAAACTGGGAAATCACAGCAAGCAATAGGGAGCACCGGAGGGATGAAACAACACTTTGGCTGAAGAGAGGTGGTTCAGAGAGAACAGGCAGAGAACAAGGAGGAAAAAGCAGCAGACCCTAAGCAACACCAGCAGTACGTTGTCTATGCTCACTGTATGGGGCAAGGACTGTTGCTTGTGAATTCGATTTTCGATGCTGCAACACAACAGGGTAACTGAACTGACATAGCACTCTTACCATTGTTTTTCAAGGTGGACGGTTACCTGCTAGTTCCTGCATCCAGCCCATTGCTTTTGGTTGAGGAGAGCACATCTTGGAGAAAGATGCACTAGAACTCAATCTGTTCTGGTGCAGGACCAGATGAGAGTGACTCTCTCTGAAGGTCAGACTAGATGATCCTCTCTTAACCTTCAACCTATACTGCAATCCAGATGCACTTTCAGCAGATCAGCCTGGGCACCTTGATTTTAAGTCCCTTTCCAAAATGTGCTTACAACTAGGTTGCTGCTAAAAGTGTTTTCTAAGAGCCACACTGAAATCATGTGTGTAGAGGTTGCATTATCACTCTTCAGACAGGCCTATTCTAGTTGTTTGGAGGGCAATTGCTGTGTTGGTGAGGGAGACAAGAGACAAAGGACACATCTTCCATCCATTAAAAGTCAATGGTCCAGCTTCCACTGACTTAATGGATAGAGGATGGTGCCCAAAGTAGTTAAGAAGGTACCTTTATTTACCAGCTTCTGGTGGTGTATGTGAGCTTTCTGCCTTGCCTGCCTGAGATCCAGAGAGACTGCGTGGTTGCCATCTTGGTCCCAGGTGACACAGATGGAAGCAAAGTGGTTCAGAGGATCTCTTTTATTGGAACAACTGCTGTTGGTGGAAACAAGCAAGCTTCCAGGCCACACAGGGCCCTTCCTCAGACATGGAGCATAGCCAGTCAAAATATATAAACTGAGCAAGTAGAGGGCAGTATATAAAGAGGCAGGAAAGGGTGGAGTTAGATAAGACAAGGCGACTAGTGTGTGTGTGGGGGTGTATATTGATAGGGAGAAAAGTGTCAGACATAAAAAAGGAGAGGTATAAAAACAGGACAGTTAAGGATGTGTAGAAGACAGACATAGGTGGGTTATAAAGGGGAAACCGCTACGGTGAAGTGAAATCACATAAGAAAGGATCTGGAAATGTAGAATCTACATAGGACAGGGTCTGTAAGTGGCAGAGAGGGAGACAAAGAGTTAGGAATAGCCTACAAGTACGGTGCAAGCATATATTATAGAATATGAAGGAATATGGTATAAAAGGAGGAAGAATGGGGTTAGACAAGATAAAGGTGGCTGGGAGGTTATAGTGCCAGACTTTAAAAACAGAGCTGTTAAGGAGGTGTTACATAGGCATGGGAGTTAAACAGGGGTGGGCAAGGGGGGGGAAGAGCTAGGTGAAGCGAAATTGCATAAGAAAGGAACTAGGAACAAGTGACATTCAAAAACTGGGAACTTTGTGAAGTTCAAAAGCTTACACACTCACAAATAGAAGCTGGACTGATAAAAAGCATTATCTTCATTCTTCAATAGGGATGCACCATTTGCTCTCATTTACCAATGGCTGTGCATCGCTGTAGATTTCCCTGCCCTGCCCATCACAACCCTCCTGGTAGTGAAACTAACAAGCAATATTGACAAAAGCCACCCCTGCTCTGTGGCAGGGAGCTATTTAAAGGGCAGTGATCTCTGTAGGTCAGGGGTGAGGAACCTTTCCCCTCCTATGGCCCACTTTGAAAATGAGTACAAGCTGTGGGCAGAAGTGCTTCAGGGGTGTGCACAGGATTTGGGAAGGAGGGACAGGGACCAGATCATGAATTCATCCCCTCTCCTTGATTGTATAGCCTCATTTCTGCTCCCTTCTCCTGAACTGGCTCTTTCAGTGCTGGAATGTAGGGGCTGGATCCAGGAGCCAGATCCAGGAACCGACTGGGGCCAAATAAGATCCACAGTCTACAGATTCTCCACCTCTGGTGCAGGTATTTAGGTGCTAGTCACAATCACAGCAATATCACTGGCCACAATGTGGAAATCTTCTTGAATAAATGACAATGTCTGATGAGTTAATGGGGGTGAGGGTGAATGGCTCCTACCCTAGCAATTCTCTCTGATCCCCAGTCTGTGCCCACTGCTTCTAAGTCTTTTGACATCCAGCCCAAGATACGTTAGAAGGCCCTGCTTATCTGAAAATGCTAGCAACTATCTATCAGACACTCAGGTTTTTTGAAGGAGTCTTGGGTTGGACATCCAAAATGATTAGCAGCTACTGAAAACCAGGGCTGTAGCCTCACCCCCAAGCCAGAGGCCTTTGTCCCCAATTCAGTAAGTAAACTAGAACTCCCAGTGAAGCTAATAAGCAGAGTGGAAGCAGGATCAGACTGTCTAGCTAGGATCAGTGGCATGCTAAGCAATTCATAGTGGCCCTTTTCACATAAGATGCCTCCCCCTTGCCCATGTAGGTGGGCGAGGTGTGTAGGGGGGGCATCTGTGTGACTGCCAGTGAGGATGGTTGGGGGCGAGCGCACGCCGCATTCCATCTATTGCCCACACATGGAGGCATTGCGGAAAACAGAGGTGCCTCTGTGCATGGAGATGGGAGAATATCCGTATAACAGGCTGCACACACGCCACACATCCGCCGTGGCCTCTGCCCATCCTCCCCACACCGCAGCTCCTCCAGGCCCGTGTAAAAAGGGCCATTGTCACATACAGTTTTGACTGTGTTCTAGATACACACTATTAGCAGAGTCCTGTGTATTCTGCAAATTCCCCCCCCTGCCCCGAATTCTGTAACCAGGAAACCCAAATTCAGTGACCAAATAATCCAGATTCTGCGAGGAGAATAAATTATGCAAATTAACTACATTCTACAGATTATGCACATTTTGAATGCAAATTAATTTCTCAGCATGTCATTCCATCCATTTTGAACATATTGTATCTATTTTTAAAAAAATCACAAAATGCCACACAGATCTATCAGCAGGGAATGGGGAGGAGAAGAGGAAAGGGTCTCTTCTCTTCCCCTTGAGGAGTGTGGGCTGCTCCTTTTCAGCAGCTGTGGCACTGGGTCCAACGACCCCAGAATATATGCCAGCAAACTACCAGTACCAACACCCCATTAGCTAGTTCACAGTGCTGAGATCTCATTGGCTAGTTCATAGTGTTCCCCACTCAGGGTGTAATTCTGTGCTGCCAGAGGCAATTTCAACAAGAATTTGGCCAAATGCAAATTTCTACAACAGCCATGACTGTACCAATGCAAAATTCATGGAGTCCTGAATATTAGGCAGATGGCCTCAAAATCAGTAGCAATGTCTACAGCCAGCCTACAGATTCAAACAGTCATCAATTACGGTTTCTTTAATTCAATATGTTGCCTAATTAATAGCAATGCTGAGTCCAGCATACTCCAAAACCCTGCAGGAGGCAGGATGTGAAGCGGTTGATATCAAGAGGCACTTCTATTATTTTTCCTACGCAATTCCACCTTGGGAAGGAAATCCTACTGTGGGAAGGTGGGTGTCTGGCCAGAATATGACAAGCAATGGATGGCTAAAGATGCGAGACTTCTAGAACAGTCATCCACTAGCTTCGCAGTCCACAAGCCACGATGAGTCATCAGAACCAAAAACAAGTCCAAATGCAGAGCAGGGCAGGATGGAACTGGCAAGTTGAGGCTTAGGGGGAATCTAACCTTATACATACAATCCGTCTACAGTTGGCCACTCCTCTGATAGACCCCAAATCCCACTATATTTATTTCAATTTCTATCCTACTCTTCCCCCAAAAAAGGCTCAGGGCAGCTCACAACATAGATAAAAACATATAAAAAACAATTCATAATACAAAATCCCCCAAAAAATCCACCCAATACCACTTCCCATTTTCCAATCCAGCCCCTGCTAAAAACCCTGCCTTAAACCCACTCCCCCATCCCTGCCCACCAAATGCCTTATCAGACAGAAAGGTCTTACACCAGATACTTCAGCTGAGACGAACCTCCAGGGGAGTTCCATAGCATCAGGGCAGCAACAGAGAACGTCCCACTGTAAGCCCTCATCGTATGAGCAAGACTAACAGATAGAACCCATAGGGAGGTGCTCCCGGCTGATAGCAGGGGCCACAATGGGGCATGGAAGGACAGGCGGTCTCTCAGATATGTGGGGCCCAGACTGTTTCGAGCTTTAAAACGTCAAAACCAGCACCTTGAGTTGTGCCCGGAAAGCTATAGGGAACCAGTGCAGACTCTGGAGCGCTGGTGTAATGAATGTACTCCCTCTCGGCGCCTTACCCCCATAGGGAGGTGAGCTGCTGCATTCTGCACCAGCAGCAGCTTCTGAAGTGTCATCAGGGGCAGCCCCACATAGAGTGGGTTGCAGTAATCTATCCGTGAGGTGATGAAAGCATGGATGACAGTGGCCATATCTGAATCAGAACGAAACGACTGCAGTCTCTTCACCAGATGGAGTTGGTGAAAAGCGCTCCTGGCCACCGCTGCCACCTGGCAATTTAATCAGTAGTTTCTGTGGCTTGAAGCTCCTCCCTCCCAGGGGTTGCCCTGATCATTAGTAAAAGCTCACTGGGCCATTTAGGAGGGGGTGCTTAAGGGGCATGTTCAGGCTGGGGGAAAGATGTGGAGGGTTCAGATCATGGTCTATGCCATGGATCCATTCCCTTATCCTCAAGTGCATGCACCCTCATCTCCGCTCCCTTCACACGTTTGCCAAAAACCCACTTGTGTTTGTTGGTTTAAACTGCTTGGAAGTGGTTTAGGCTAGCATGTTTTTTGGGTAGCTTAGGATGGTTTAAACCAGTTCAAATGAATGATTAAAACCACATAGTGGTCAAAGCTGTCCAACCCTGCTCTTTCAGTGCTTGAGAACAGGGAGTGGATCCACAGGCCAGATCCAGGAATTGGAAAGGGGCCCAAGTAAGAAATTGCTTCAGGCGATTTGACCCACGGGCTGGAGGTTCCCCACCCTTGCTCTCTAACAGGGTTTGGTCCAGTCCAGCCATGTTTTAACAAGGATTGGGAGGATAGTCATGGTAAATTTGGTTGTATAGTCAGGGGGCTGCAATGCGATCTCTCTGGGACTTGTAGAGGCTATAAAACACAGCGCACTAGCAGCCAGCCAGTCAGACTCCTATCTCACTGGGAGCTTTATGGGAACTTTAATGTCCCAGCCCCATTCAAGGTTCAGTCCGGCAGAGAGCTGTCTGCATAAGATGCAAGGTACACGTGCCACACAAACAGCCAGCACAGGAGCATGGATACTGCATTAATGAATTATTGCTACACAGACATCAGGCTGTTGCCACCTCCCAGCAGGAGAAAGGCCTAACTGCCTCCCAGCAGGAGAAAGGCAGAAATGGAGAGCCTGTAGCCAAGCATTCCCATAAAATGTTAGATGTGCCTGTTTTCACTCTGGATCCCGTTTTGTTGCTCTTGCAAAAAAGGGAGCCAGCATGATCCACTGCAGAGATCAGGTTACCTTACCCAGGTTAACTTAACTTACCCAGCCTCCACTTCCACCACAATCCTTCATTTCTTGGTGGCTGCTGAGTATGCAAAATCCACCCTAGCAGAACAACAATCTGCACGGCCTTTCACTTTTGTTTCCTGTTCAGAGGTTTTAGTCATTTAGAACAAACAAGTGTGCAATGATTCGTTATTTAGATGCCGGCAACTTCTTGCCTGGGTAAAGACCGTACTTGGGAGCAGATTTGCAGCACAAGCCGCTGGGGTCAAATTTCTAAGTGTACAGCACCCTGTACAGGCTGGATTGTCCAAAGAACTCAACCCCTAGGCACCAAACTAAGGGATGAATTTGCACAAGGACCTAGCACTCAACATGCTGGGCTCTCCCTGGTTCTTAATGGTTAGAGAGCAGCTGATATAATCATTGTGCTTTCTGTTGAACAACACACAGCAGAAGTTTCTTCAAAAACAGAACTTTACTAAGAGCTTAGAAGACGTGCTTCCATACTGAACAGACTGCATGGGACAAGATGGAGGACAGAGAGAAGAGAGGAGACGAGGGGGGGGGGGGGACGGGGACTGTTTCATCCCCTGACCCTCCCCCTACTGGACAAGACCCATATTGAGCTTGCAGGGCTTGCAATGGGCTTTTACTTGTGACTGTAGCCTTTGGAATGCTCACTGTATCCTACGAGGATGCTTTCCACTGTTCTGTTTTGCAGCTTGGTACGTTTCTCCTCTGGGATATAAGTCTTACTTCCAAATACTCTGATGTGGCCCACACTAGGTTTTTGACCATGCCACAGTTCATATGGAGTTTTCCTCACTGTTCTAGAACACAGCCGATTTTATAGGTAGGTAGCAGCAACGGCTTCGCCCCAGTATCTTTCTGGTAGTCCAGAGTCTGTTAACATGCATCTAACCATTTCGGTTAGCGTTCTGTTTTTCCTTTCAGCTGTTCCATTCTGCTTAGGTGTATATGGCACTGTCTTTTGGTGCTCAATTCCAAGGAGTCTCAGGAAGTCCTCTTCTTCCTTTCCTGTGAACTCACCTCCATTGTCAGTCCGCAGTGTCTTTGGTCTGTGCTGGAACTTATTGCTTGTCATGGTCACATAGTCCTGAAGTTTGTCAAATACTTCATCTTTACTCTTCATGATGTATGTGATCGCGTACCTTGAATAGTCGTCAATTAAAGTTACCATATACCAGTTGCCTCCTGGCGTGGGAACCTTCATTGGACCGCAGACATTGCTGTGTACAAGATGAAGCGGTTTCGTGGCTCAATTCTGACTCTTCTTATGAAGCGTAGCCCTCGTGGCTTTGATGCAGCAGTCGTATTTCATGATCACGGGACACGTTGATACCTTAAGGTCTTTGGTCAACTGCTGTCTGCATTTATTATTATTATTAACAAATATTTATATAGCGCCAGCAGTGTACCTGGCACTTTACACAGCAGTGTACCTGGCACATTTCCTTGATGCTGTATGGGTGTCTATGTCCCATGCGCCTATGCCACAGGTGGATGCAGTCATCGTGTACGCAGTGACCGTCACCTGGTCTTTCGCTGTGCTCAGACAGTACAGGTGCTTATCTGCAGTGGCTCTGGCCAGTACTTTTGTCCACTTTGAATTGTGCATTGATCTCCCTGGAAACGGATGGTGAGCCCCCTCACTGCCATCTATCATGGGTATGGTCAGTGTGCCTCCCTGTGACTGGTTGCAGTACAGGAATCCTTGTCCAATTCCTTCCCCGTTGATGCTTCTCCCATCTGCAAGGTAGACCCTTTCTTTACTGCTCAGATCCAGTCCTGTGAAGAATCCTTTATCGCTAGTCATGTGGCTCGTTGCCCCAGAGTCTACACACCAATTTTGGGATGAGCTGTCTTGCGTTGCTCTGAAGCACCCACTCCATTGTTGAGCGACTGTGTTGCTGTTTGTGACTTTAGCCCTCTGCTTAGGTGTTCGTGGAGACAGTTTCTGCTGTTCTGCTTTCCATATATAGCAGTCTTTCTTTAAATGTCCCTCCTTTTTGCATCTGAAGCATACTCTGGTTTCCCTCTTAGGAGCTTTGTCTGAGGTTTTCAGTGCAGTCTCATTACCCTGCTTTAGATCATTCTGCAGGTTCTCCTTTCTGCGCTGGAATTCATCCGCAAGTCTACCTTTAACAAATTCCAGCTTCAGTTCAGCCTCTGGCCTTGTCTCCAGGGCATTGATGAGGGCACTGTAAGATTCAGGCAGGCTGCAGAGGAGTAGGGCTACCACATGGCTGTCCTTTATATCTTCTCCAATGCCGCGCAGCTGTGCCACTACTTCCAACATGGCATTTATATGCTCCTGCATTTCACTTTCTTTGCCAAGCCTCATTTTGTATAGTTTCCTCAGTAGAAACAGTTTGCTATTCAGGCTAGTTCTCTCATGCAAGTTTTGCAATGCAATCCACATGCCTCTTGCTGTGGTCTCACTTCTTATATGGATTAGCTGGTCATCTTCTACCAATAAACTTATTGTAGCCTTTGCTAACCTGTCCTTTTTATCCCATTCCTCGTGATTTGCTGCTGGTCTGTTCGTGGTAATCACCTCCCATAGATCATCTTTAGACAGCAGCATTTCCACTTTAAACTTCCACAATTGGTAGTTTACATTGTTCAGCTTTCCTACTGAAAGTCTGAGCTCTGAGCTGCTTGCCATACTTGCTTCCCTCCCTTTCCCCTTCTGTGATTTAGGCCTTCTTACTCACAGTCAGTAGGCCTCTCTGTCTGGGAGTTTTCTTCTTTCACAGTCTGCACTCCTTCTGGGCTGCTTCTAGTCTTCAAAATTGCCTTGAAGATGTCCTTGGCCCATAACCTACTGTAGAGTTAGCTTTCTATTGAATAAACACACACAGCAGAAGTTTCTTCAAAACAGAACTTTACTAAGAGCTCAGAAGACATGCTTCCATACTGCACAGACACCATGGGACAAGATGGAGGATGAAGAGAGGAAAGAAGGAGAGAGAAAAAAACTGTTTCATCTCCTGACGCTCCCCCTACTGGACAAGCCCCATACTGAGCTTCCAGGGCTTGTAATGGGCTTTTGACTGTTGCACATTCCAACAATAATTACTCTTTAATTTAAGCCAGGAAAGGGGAACCTTTTCCCTCCTGTGGATCACTTTGAAGTTAGCACAAGCATTGTGGATCAGATAGGAGCTGGGGGCAGGAGTGCCTAAAGGGTGCTTTGAATGGTGGAAGAAAGAGGAGTGTCCAGATCACAGATCTATATGCCATGGATCCATCAACTATCGCTAGGTTCATGCATTGCCTTCATCTCCTTTCGGGAGGACTCGATCCATGGGCCAGATTCAGGATTGGAAAGGGGCCAAATAAAAAAAGCCATGGGCTCAATTTGGCCCACAGGCCAGAGGTTATCCTACCCCTGATCTAAATGAAGCAGGCTTGTTTCCCCACCAGCAGTTGTTTTTTTTTAAAACAAATCAAACCTTTATTGTGCTGGCCATTAGGCCATGACAAGATGTCAAATTTACAAAAAGAGTAAGTGAAACAAACAACGACATCGAGATTAGACATATTATTTAAATACAGTCTTACAAAAATTTAAATATATAAATACTAAACTTATGCATTATACTTCTCACCCATCAACCTAAGACAAAAGTCAGGTAACAAAATTCAGTTTCATATCAGCCCGGGCTTGCTCTGTCAAGGCCACTTTCTTTTTCCTTGTGGTTTCCATAATATAGGCGAAGCGGGCTAGAACCTTTAGAAGCTGGGGATTTCTATTGGCCAACAAGCATATGATTTTTTCCCCATCAGATAAACGCTGGGGCAGTTTTATCCTTCCCCACAGCCTATCACGCAAGTGTGAGGACGAGGGACATTTTAGGAGGTAATGGGTAAGGTCCTCTATGCCTAAAGAACAGCATGGGCAAATCCTGTCCACAAACGAGACCCCACGAAACCTCCCCTCAAGCACTGCTGACGGCATAGTCTGAATGCGCAGTGCAAAAAATGCCCTTTTATGCCAAAAAGGCAGATCATCCTTGATGTAACTCGCCTCTTCACTATCTGGAATCAGGTACTGGTACCATAGGGATGATTTTATTAAGGGTACTGAAGCCCTAGCAATTTGCCCATCAATGTCCTTAATCCTAGTTTTCACTAGAGATTTGGCCACTTTAAACGGGAAGCCCTGCAAGAAGCGGTAGGGCAGACCAAGTTTATTGAAACTATTTTTAGTCTTACCCCACCAGGAAGACGCGCTGGAGCCAGCATTCAGTTTTTCACGGAAACAAATTCCCGCAAGATCATCATCCGGCATACCACTAATTTTTAGCACGTTCACCAAGGTAGTTTCCAAAAGATAAGATTCCAAAGAAGGCATCCCCAGTTCAAGCCTTAAAAGGACCGCCAGAGTTGAGTTGGAAACCTGCATTAATTTTCTCAAGAAGTTATGGAAAACTGGCTCTAGAATTTTTAGCATATTGGCAGAATGACCCCATAACAAAACCCCATACCTTAATTTGGCAATAATCTTGGCTTTGAAAACCTTTAGCGCTGGTTCAAACCTCTGCCCCCCTTTTGTTGCGAAAAATTTATTTAATGCTGCAACTGGTCCCGTGATGCTTTTCTTTAGTGACTGGATATGAGATATCCAAGAGCCATTAAATGAAAAAACTATTCCCAAATAGCTGAAAACTTTAACGTGCTCAATTGTTGTTGAATTTATATGCCAAACTTCCTGTTTGAACTTCCGTTTAAACGCCAGTACTTTTGTTTTCTTATAGTTAATCTTTAGAGTCTGTTGATTGCATTCCCTAGAGAAGTCCTTTAGCAGGCATCTTAGGCCCAACCCTGAAGTGGACAGCAACACTGTATCATCAGCGTACATTACTAGGGATATTCTCCGCAACCCGAGTTTAGGGGCCATGTACTTCCCTGTATCCCGCAGGTTCACTATTAGGTCATTTACATAGAGGTTGAATAACAAGGGCGCCAAGAGGCACCCCTGCCTAACCCCCCTCGTGACCTTGATCACTTTAGAAAGGGAACCCAAGTTATTAAGGCGAACTCTCATATCTCATACAGCGATCTGATTAACATCAGGAGCCTTCTATCTATATTTGGCCTGATCAGTTTTTCCCATAATTTTTCACGATTGATCAGGTCAAATGCCGATGAAAAATCCACAAAGACAGCGAAAAGGCCCACACCCCTAGCTTTGTACTTCTCAATGAAGTGAGCAAGCAAAAAACAATGCTCCACTGTACTCTTGTCCCACCAGCAGTGCAATGCAGCATCTGAAGACCAGGGATGGAGAACCTCAGGCCCAGCAGAAGCCAAATGTAGCCAACAACTAGCTTTTATTTAGCCCCTTTCCAGTTCATGGATCTGGCCCTGGGTCCATTTTCCTACACGCTCCCCCCACAAGCACTGAAAGAGTGAGCTCAGAGTAAAGGGGCAAAGATGAGGACATGCACACAAGGACAGATCTATGATCTGGACCCTCCTCTTTCTGAGCATTTGACCTTCAGCATTTGACCTTCAGCACCCCTCCTTCCAACTTCTATGCAGCTCTCAGAACTCGTACAGTTTACAAAGCTGTCCCTGGGATTGAAACGTTTCCCCACCCCTGCTGTAGACATTGATAGCTCTGACCCCAGCTTATATAAAGCATAAAGAATGTAACAAGGGGCACTTCATATCCTAACATAAATGAAATTACAATATTATTAACAAAACTATATATATTCTATATGTATTTATACCACAAAAAGAACCTTTAATTTTCAATTTAATTTTGAATGAAGAAAGTCCACTCAATACTCAAAAATGTGGTTTCCAGAAAATGTTACTTTGACAAAAGTTCAGTCCATGTCACTCCGATTGTTTAGAAAAACAAATCTAGTATTCATATCTGTTGACAGATGTAAACATATTGTTTAAAACATACATAATAGTGGAAATGGAGGTCATGATCATGAACAATCCCCCTGGGGGCTCCACAGCTACAACCTTTATGCTATAAGAGACTCAGCTTTCCCTGTTCTTCCTGAAGGTGCCTGCAGACTCCTGCCTGCTCCTGTAATGCAGGCCTAGCACTAATAAAGATCAGGCTTTATCATTATCCAACCAGGTTACATGGACCATCACAGGTCAGAACATCCATCATTCTGTAACATCAGCATGTTAGGAAGATACCACTGGGCATCGCTAGGAATGCAGCAAGATTTCATCAGTCCTCGTCTCCTCTTCTCCTGCACTTCCTGCCCCCTGCTCTGAGATGTGCATGCCATTCATGCTTCATTCCCAGGAGTCTGTGGCACCCAGCGTGCACACACAAGTGCTCCCCACCCCATTATGCCAGTCAAGTGGCTACGCAGCTCTTTGGCATTTCCAATTTACAGATGGGGAGTCAAGGCTGAGAGACAGTGACCTCCTACCCAAAGTGGCCAGACCATCCAGTGAGGTCAGGATTTGAATCCAGGGCTTTTAGTTCCAAGGTCTACATGTCATCCTCTTGACTGTGTTGACTTTCCTTCACCCGAGTAGCTGCAGATAAAACAGCCCTCTCTATGCTTTTCACTATGGATGTGTGTGGACCGTCTTGTGCTAAGTGATGGAGTTAGGAAGCTGGGTGACAGGGGCTAGGCCTTCACTAAGTAAAAGCACAAGGAAAATAAAGGCCAGGCTTAAGCCATTGAGAAATGACTTTCAGCACTTAGTTGCCCTCTTATTCAGAGACAGTCCCACGCTTGCATAGTACTGGATGGAAATCAGAAGGGTGCATTGGAAGACTCTTGAGGATTCAAGCATTCTGCAGTAACAGGCATGGAGGAATAAGACCTTTACATTCCCTACTCCATCCCATCAGCCCCAGCCAGAATGCGTCTTCTAGGACACACAGCTGGGACACAGTTTGCCATAGATCTCAGCAATACTGCTTCAAGGGCGAACCACAGGAAGGTGCTAGAGCGCAACTGGACCTGTAAGAAAGTTGCTTCCTCACACCAGAAACTCTGATTATGTTAAGCCTGAGGTCCAGTAAGGGGTCAATCAGTCCTATAATCATAAAACAGGATCACTTTGTAACACTAGGCTCCTATGTGTACAGTAGTGCTGAATCCCACCTCCCTGCATTTTTACCGGCTACTCCTGATCATCACCATCAATGTATGTTAGAGGAAAGCAAGGTCCATGCTGACTAGGTATTATTACACATGTCCACTCAAGGCTAGTTTCCCTGGTGCTAGCAGAGACAGGTACCTTCATCCAAAACACCACCATCATCTTCCTCAGAGAGAGCCTTCTCTTACAGCCAGAAGCCCCATATTTCCTGAGTAGAGGCTGTTGATCAGACACATGGAATCAGAGCACCCAGTGACCAAGTAGGGCCCCCACAAAGAGAGTTCACCAATAAGCCTCCTCCCCCCCAGAAGACCTGTTAGCCCAGGGCAGGGAATCTCTGGCCCATGGGCCAAATCCAGCCAACAGCTGTTTTTTGTTTTGTTTTGGGTTTTTTAAAATTTGATCCCTTTCCAGCTTCTGGATCTGGCCCAGAGCTGTAGTTAGGTTGTAATGGGCCCTAGTGCAGGAGAGAGAATTAGGTCCCCCCATCCCCATTGCCCACTGCAGGGGATGCAGCTGCACCAGGGTGTGTGAACCCCCTAGGCTAATGGGCCCAAGTGCAGGTGCAACACTTGTCCCTACAGTTATGACCCTGATCCAGTTTCTACCCTAAAGAACGGAAAGATTGGGGTCAGGAAAAAGAGTGGAGTTGGGGGTATTCATTCACTCAAGCACAGGGGATGGATCCATGACACAAGAGATCCATGAAATGGACCCTCCCCTTTCTTCCCCTGTCCTGAATATGTCCCTTAAGCACCCCCTATCCCCCAACTTCTAGCCACCCCATGTAGCTTATACTAATTTTCAAAGTGACCCATAAGAGGGGAAAGGTTCCCCTTTAGGGGAAGGGTCTCTACAGCATCCCATGGGTGCATCTCTGGCTTACTTTACCTGCAGAAGCAAATGCATAGTTTTGCAATTATGGATAAACACAAATGTATCCAAACAAACATATCTATGTTTAAACATATGACAAGGTTTAAACTTTTACCACTCTGCCTCCACATACATTCCAGCAGGAGATCAAAGGCCAGACACTGTTCCCCTTACCATCCAGGCACATAGATGCTTAGTCAAATCTAGTTCTGATGCATATCTCCCATTATAAATCCACAGCAATGCACCTAGTGAGCATTGTACCACTGTACTATAGCCTCCCTCACCACCCAGATTTTTCTAATGCCAATAGCTCCGCTTGCCAGGTGACATTTAGAGGGAAAGATACATGGATGCCAGAGCAAGGGGCTGCTGAAAATATCCCCATCAATTTCAGTAGGTTTTGCTTTCACCCTGTCAAGGATGATCACATTAAATTCTGGACACACCATGTGCTTAAAATCCAGTGTAAAATTGTGCATGACCCAGGCCTACGCTAATTCATTCCAGGGCCCAGAAAGCACCACAGTTTATTGTGGCAAGAATCAATGGTATTACCAGGGACCTAGCTATAATAAGGACAGGCAATGCAGCTGCACTGGGCCCTCTGAGCCTGGGGGGTGGAGTGTGGGGCTGCTCCCTGGTGTGACTGCATCCCCAGCTGTGGGCAGTGAGGGTGTTTATCTTCTGCACCAGGGCCTATTGCAACATAGCTACACCCAAGACACATGACAACAATGCCTTCTTTACATGCCGTATCAAACCCTCCTGTCTGGGGAGGCAGAAGGCCCTTCCAAGCAGCACACTTGGTTCAATGGAATTTGATATACCCACCCAGCATGTGAATTAAATGAGTAAAGGCAGAGACGGGCATGGTTCCTTCCAACCTAGCAGAAATCCAGAGCAGTGGGAAATTTGCCATCATGGAAGAGAACAGAAAATCAAGAACTGGAGCTCTCATCTGCTCAAACTTTGACAGTGAGCAACTTTACAATCCAGTGTGGATGTTTTTATTGCTTTGTTAATAAAAATAACTTTTGAAGACAGATTGTACATTTGAATCACAAGGACTCCAGTGCTTTTATATTATGATACTTAGGCTGCGATCCATAAACCACTTACCCCAGAGTAGTTATTAATTACTATTAAGTATTTGTAGAGCAACAGCAATATTTCTGGCACTGAACAATAATTAGAAACAGGCCCCTGCCGTGAAGCAAGTGGTACATGTGACTGACAGTCAAGCCATCTTTCCCCCAAATCCTATTTGACTCTACTATTACTTTTAGAATGTATAGTTTGGGGATTGGATGGGATGGGATGGGGTGGGGTGATATACAAGGCTGGGCTTGATTTTTGGACTGCATATAGGAAATGAGTAACAATGCTCCTCTAAGACCCAATCTAGCAACAACATTTTCTCTTTAGTAGGTCAAGTAAGAGAGGGAGGGGGGAGAAGCAAGAGCACCTCTTTAATTCTGGATTTGACTCATCATTTTAACGGAATGGAGAAAGAGCCATATAAATTACACATATAAACCAGTCTGCACAGACAATACCTAAGCTTCTTATGCTTCCGTAAGTGCAATATACAAAACAGAAGCAGATTATTATTGTTGCTATTCCTTATACAGAGGGAGCAGAAGGACAACAAAAAAATGCTGCTAACCACTGAGAGAGAGACTTCCAAAAGGAGCCTAAGCAGGTACACAAGAAGGGGAATGTCAGCAAAGGGATCTGGGACTCTCTCTCTTATTTGTCCTTTCGTAGAAGCTGAACATGCCAACTTTTCAAAACAACAAAAATAGCCACATACCCAGGAATCCAGAAAGCTCTGACCCAAGTGCCCAGCTCACTTTCTCATTCTTTGGAGACTTGTTTTATTCCTTTGGGGGGAAAGGAGGATATTAATAACTCCCTATAAAGGGAAAGCCAGAAGCGTTCTCAACCCAGAGGAGATGACTTTTTCCAAGATGGTCTGTTTCCTTGCCCACTCGGAGAGATCCAGGATCCTTGTAAGGAGGTGGAATTCAAAACAAATATCTCCAAGGAGATCCCATCCCCCTGCGCACATGTTAAACCCCAGCTCCCGGAGGGGCTATTAAAATAAAATCCCGGTTTCGCTTTCTTTTATTTTAAATAGGCACCTCACCCTGCGTCTGGGGAGGGGGAATTACGATCAGATCACTGCAGCAGTGTTTCCTCCTGGCAAAGTTTCCCTTGCAGCAGCTGGGGTCAGTCAGCCTCCGCAACCTGCTCTGCTCGGTTGCTACATTGTATCCAAGGCTGGGACTGCAAAAGCCGTTTCCTCCCCACCTACAGCGATTCTCTTCGCCGGGTTGATTTCAACCTTCCCTCCTCCCCCGGTCAGTTTCACACGCGTGATCCTACTGCAGCCGCTCCTCCTAGTCAGTTTCACTTACCTGGGCTTTGCACAGCAATGTCCTGGGCTGCCAGGCGGCTTTTCAAAGGTTACTATGTTGCGTGCGCCTCTCCCTCCCTTCCTCCCTCGCTCTTTTCTCTGTCTGTGTTTCCTTCTCCCGTCCCTCCTTCTGAGACAATTCCAGGAGGGGAACCCTCAGCAGTGCGACCTGGTCCCCAGCAAGCCCTCGCGCCTCTGGGCAGGCATTGAAATCAAAGCCCCCGATCCAGAGACAGGTCCCTGGGAGAAAGCAGGAAGGGGGGAAGCCATCGATCGGTCTCCACAATCCCCCCACCCAGCAAAGCCAGCTTAAAGAGAGGCAGCAGCAGCAGCAAGCGATGCAGTCCTGGCGGTGAGACAATAGAGAGGAACCACGGGAGGGAAGACGCCATCTTCTGGAGACCTAGTGTATCGCCGGTGCCTCGGAGCCCTTGGCTTTAAAGAGGCAGCAGCCACTGGCACAGAGACTACTGTCTGGAGCAGCCAGAGGCAAAGCGGCTTTGGCTCTGCCTAAACCCTCTGACCGCCCCCTCCCGTCCCCCCAGCCTTCCCACGGTAACCGGGCTTGATTTCTATGCTGAGGGAGCAGAGGCGGCAATGTTAGCATTCCAGCTACACGGCCATTCTACCCTACCCGTGCACCTGATCCATTCAATTATTATATGGTTGGGTGTGTGATCTTCACGCCTCACCCATTAAAATGAATGGGAGCTGAGCCATTGACCTTAAAGAGCACAGGGATTTCACCCTATACACGTTTCACACCGGGCTGTCCTGTCTGGACATCAGTCCCTCGCTTGCTCCCTATGGCAAAACAAAACAGGAATGGTTATTATCTACCTATAAAGTGCTAGCAGTGTGCCTGGTGCTGGACAATCTGGAAAGAGTGGGGTTGGCCTACTAGTTTCAAATCTAAGAGATGGGGCAAAGTTGTTCAGACAATCTCTTTTGTTGCACCAACAAATGTTGGTCCAATAAAATAAATAGCCTCTACTACTGTGTCTCCATCTCCAGTAATTAACAGTCATTAATAGAGACAGGTCAGTCCCTACCCCAAGGGAAGGGGAGGAGGGAGAAGTGGCAGGACAAGGGAAGGGGAGGAGGGAGAAGTGGCAGGATTTGGCAACTGAGTCAATGTAGGGTTTGAAGGTAAGGTGCGAGTCAAAGATGAAGCCCAAGCTACGGGCTTGGGGGACAGGGAGGATGGAGACCCCGTCAATGGCAATTGACAGGGAAGAGGGAGAGGAAGGATTGGGAGGGAAGATAAGGAGTTCAGTTTTTGCCATGTTCAGTTTGAGTTGGCGTTGAGACATCCAGGCGGAGATATCGGAGAGACAGCTGGTGAGACGAGCTTGAACAGAGGGGAAGAGGGAAGGAGTGGAGAGATAGAGTTGAGTGT